>CM044115.1:635814-697497 GCA_024174645.1 Lemna minuta | reverse complement strand
AAATCTCCGGAGTTTGTGGTTCCAAGCCAATCGTCAGGGCTCACAGTTTCTGCGTTTAGCCGGATTGGCGCCACGTCAACCTCGTAATGCTTCCCCGTCGTCCTCTTACTTTAAGTGACTGATCCGAAAGCGATTTCCTGATGCACGACAGTCCGCACGACAAAGTATTTATTTTAACCCGCTGATTTCTTTTTAAATTTAATATTGTATAGCAAATATACGTTGATAGTTACTGCATTTATGTTTTATTATTGGGGAAAAATCGAGTGGATGAAGGACTAAGACTCTAACTCACATAAAATATAAATTTTTTGTCAAACCATTGAGTGGAACTATTGAGTCAATGAGCTTTATAATCCGATCAATTTTGTATACTCACATGGTCAATTGGAGTATAGTCAAAAAAATTTCATTTGTATACATCATTTGAATTAAATAGGCAAATAAGTTGGCAAGTTTATCGGCATCGTCCGTTTAACTTTGTGTACTTTGGAATTCGTATTCATAAACTTTTGTTTAAATATGAAGTTTTCTAGTTTATTATGAGATATCATTTAATAATAGTAAACTAGGGTTCTTTGGTTCCTCCGTCGTGGATGGTTTTTAGTAATAACCTAAACCTAAACCTACATCTAGTGATGTACAATAATGGAACAATGATTTGATTACAATGATGTAGATTATTTTGGTGATATATATTAGAAGGTTTATTGATTAAAGACGTAGATCTAATGTTTAACATTTATAAATATATATGTATATGTATGCACGTGTTCAGGTAGGTGTGTGTATGAATGTATGAACTCATATAAGAATTATCAAATGAAGTCCTTTGCATACTCTTTGGTAAACTCGATTTTGGGGTACTTCTAGTAATTGTTTGGAATTAATTCCATATAAATTTTTTTTATTTTCTTACCGGTATAGTGATTTAAGTAAGGCTGAATTTTTAGGGAGCCTAGCTAATGAGATCAGAGTTTTCTAAAGAGGAAAAAATGCTTATACGTGGAAGATGAATGAGAAAAAAATATGCGGCATTGATAGAATGAGTATGATATCGATTTTCTTCTAAATCTATATTAGATCTTAATAGGTATATATTTAAACATACATTAAGGAAGGTTTAGAACGAGAAGAAAATGGGGATGATGAAATGGAGAGACGAGACAGTTGGAATGGCATTAGTGCGAGTCAATGAATGAATAATGAATGAATGAGATTTTGTGACAAAATGATGACAAAGCTACTACATAGAGAATAAAATAGGGTATACTATATCCATGGAAGAGATTACAAACAATAAATAAATCTGAATTAGTCAACATATAGATTAATTAGTCAATGATCTATGGAACCCAATTGATGGGTCAATTTATCAACTTATTATGTACCAAGATATACTATATACTCTATGAGATATTGAGTATATAAATATTCTTATAGAGAACCTTATCATCATCAGTTACCATGTTTGTATAATTTTATTTGTGTGAGACTCATAAATGACTTAGGTTATGTTCAACTATCGAACCCTAATCGATTACTTACGTTAATATTTATGTGTAGAGAAAATTATCCGGAACACCTTCTCTAATATTTTCACTACCCTATAATCGGATCTGAAAAGCTCTCCAAGTTTTCGACCAAAACAGTGATTGCAGCGGAAGATGTAAAGAATCAAAACATTAAACAGAGTTGAAGCACCAAGAATAGATGATCTCATTATCATCTAGTGTAGAATAAAATTCATACTTACATGGATCATTTGAAAGAGTTCTTCAACCATTCAAGCGTCTGGCCTCTAGCGGTATCCACACAGTCTCCAAATGGTCGGATCTCCTCTTGAACACTCGTCACCATGAGAGGAAGAGAAGAGAGAGGAAATTTTCCACTAGGCTTGCATGGGCACCTCTATTATGGTCGTTCTCCCCCTATTAATAGACTTTGGGAATGTGAAATTTTCACAAAAACCCTTATTATTATGTCTATATCCACTGACGTCCATGGACCTTATGTGTGTGACCCTCTAGGTCTATATATCTCGCCAGTTAATGACTCTATCAACCCAATAATACTTATTGGTCTTCCCTATCAATTAGCTATATCAACATATAGATTAATTGACTAAGGATCAATTTAACCCAATCGATAGGTTGAGTCGCCAGCCCGGTGGGGTGCCAAGCTACACCACGTGCTCTGGGAGATATGGAGTATATTAGAAATCTTTTATGAAACCCCGTCGTCATTGGTTACTGTGTAAATATAATCCTTCATCAACATGAGACTCATGAATGAATTAGGGTATGGTTAATTGTTAAACCCTAATTAGTCACTCAATCGAGTAGGAAATCATTGAGAATAACTTCTCTAATTTTCCACTACCCTAGCCAAGGATTTAACTGCATCTCATTCCTTGAGTCAATCTCCTCATATACTGAGGATGGATAATCCCATCTTGATTACACAATCATCTCCGTGAACGTCATGTTGTATCTAATCTATGACATTTTAGATATCCTATGGTTAGGGATTTTTAAGTCATAATCAAAACATGATCATCCATCCACAAGATGTCTTTGGTGTCTCGAGTCAAAGGACCACATACACAAGCATGACATGAATCAACCTGATTAACAATCTGGCATAATACCATTCAGGAATTCATACAGATCAATTCCATGAACTCTTTCTCCAAAGAGCACCCACTATCTATCATTGGTGTCTTAACACCGATGGCCACAAGATCAGTCATACTCATCATATGAGTCAGATCATATAGCGTTATTCTTTCCGGATAATTTGATATCCTTCTCGAATATCTCACGAATAGGAATATTTAGATCATATGTTTAAAGACAAGCGATCAATGTATTATGATCTCATCATAATTCACTTGATCATTGCATATGTTCATAGACTTTATTGCAAACATCACACGAGAATGACTATAAATAAAAGTTCATTTCAATGAATATGAACGAAAGATGAAAGTGTGATTGGCTTGCAGGCCACAGTAACTACTTAACTCGAATGGTAAAGATAGAACTAAATGCCTAAAAGAAATATAGGTACATCAAGAATTATGACTCATTCGCACTCTTTTAAGGGAAAGTTCAGAAGCGAGGAATTTTCACACTAAGTAGGTTTGGCTGATGTAAGGTAGGGGATATGAATTTTACTTGAACTTTACTCAAATTCTCTCCATTTCAATCCCGTAGTATTTTAACCTTCAGATTACTCAATTTTCATTGGTGCCCATTAGATACTCAACCCCAAAGAAATAAACTACTAAAAATAATCCCATGGTGTCTGTAGATCACTTGGCTTTATTACTCAAAATGTAATCATATACGCTATAAGGCCCGCACTTCTACATCTTGATAACATGCTATATTAACATCATAAAACATGATTTTTGATGCATATTAAAGTATAAATGATTTCATTTCCATGCATGTTATCATACTTATATTTATTTTTCTATTATTATATGAAAAAGTCATCATAATCTCAAAATACTTTAAATTAGGGTTAATTTTGATAAATTAGAATTTAATAATTTGATAAACCATCTTTGTCTTGAGATTATAAGTGTTTTTAAATTAAAATAACAAGAGAAATCATTTTTTATAAATATTTATTTTATTTTCTAAAGTTTAAAATCTTAATAAATGAATGTATTTTTGAAATAATAATTTAAACTCTTGTTATTTATTAAATTTGACTTTTTAGAATAATAGATAATTAAATTTTGGATCAAATGAAAGAAATTTGGATTAATTTGGAGTTATATTTTGAAAGTTATGAATTTTATAATTTTCAGGGATTTTTCTGATTTTATTTTCGATTTAAAACCGTTTTTAAATAAATAAAAAAAATAAAAAAGGGGTTTTTCGCGCGGGTCCCACGTGGATGCGACGTGGCAATCCAGGCCACGTGGTAGAGCCACGCGGGCTCACGCGGCGCCTACGCGGCAGGGGGCGACACGTGTGCGCATTATTTACTTATATACTGTATACATACTATATATTTAAATGGGTATTCAGCCTTCCGTATTTCGGAAGGGTATTCGACCTTTAAAGTTGCTGCTCCTTATAAATGCGATAGGCATCTTTATTTTTTTCCGTGTGGGACTAAGTCCCACACATTCTTTTAACGTGCAGGTGACGTGGCTGACGGAGAAGCGTCGGATCGGGATGATGTGCGATCGTGATGCGTCGATCATATGTTCTGCGGACCACCGGATCAATCACGGCGCATGTGCTTGATTGGAGGCATTATAACGGTCCAGATCAAGTCTCACGGGAAGCATCTGGATCGTCGGATGAAGATCCAACGGGCGCGATTCAAGGCGTTTTTTATAACGCATCTCAAGCCATGCATCTGGACCCTCCATCTCAGATCCGACGATCACGATATTTTCTGAAACGGTCCATTGTGGACATTTCATCGTAACCGTCGATCGTTTCGATCGGACAATTACGCCCAAAAAGCCTATAAAACGATGTGTTCTTCATGATTCTAAGCATTCGAGTTGAAATCAATCCAAATTGATCTGTCTAGACACCAATCTTCTCGAGTCTCTCAATTCCATCGTGTTCCTCCTCCATTTCCGCACCCACGGAGCTTTTGAAATCGAGATTTGGCGGAGTAACTTGGAAGAAATCGTAGCTTGAATCTCCTCTTCGCGTTCTTCACGTTTTCGGCGATTAATCGGTTTAATCGCGTCATTTGGAGTGCTAATTAGGATTAGTGGAAGCGGGTTTTCCTAATTTACCTTCCTATCATGTTTGATTTTCGTTTAGATTAGGATTTAGATTTCAATTTCTTCAAATTTCATCCAAAATCGCGATTTTAACGTTCCGAAATTTCTCTCCACTTCAATTTGCGATTTCTCCAGGAAATCAAGATCATTTTCGATGATTTTTGATTCTGTGGATTCGTTTTGAAGTCATCTATCATAAAATACCATTTTCCCCAATTTCTACCATCAATTTCTTGTCCGATTTGATCAAATTCGAAGATTACATCAAGAAATTCCTTATTTCCCTGTGGATTCGACCCTTATTTACCATTATACCCTTTAATTCGAGTTAATTTCTTAAAATTGGTAAGTTCAGAATAATTTTGACGCGGTACCGTGTGAAATCGATGACCTCGCGGTCTCGTCTCGTCACATCTCTAGTAGATAGGATCTCAAAATATCAAGACTTCTAAGGTGGGGTAGAGTGGTAATAAAAATTAGAAAAATATGAGTTTTTAGAATGTAGAATTTGAACATTTTAAAAAAATTGTTAAGTTTTTCTAAGTCCTCATCCCCCCCTAACTAAAACTCTTCATTGCACTCAATGAAATCGTCATGCTCATGAAAAGATAGCAAGAATATCAAGAATGGCATGAAAAAGATACAAAAATGTGGTGAGAAGAAAGGGTTTAGAAAAATTCATTTGAAGTGTTCTGATGTTTTTTCAGATGATTTTTTGCGCATGCGCACCTCTGCATAATGTAGTTCTTCTTCGATGGCTGCAAAAAAAAGAACAAAAAGTACAAAAAGAAAATAAAAAGTGAGATAATATTGGGGTGCCTTCCAAGAAGCACTAAGTTTAACGTCTTCAGCCAAACGAAAACCTATTAAAGCTCATGACTACGGAATGAGCGAGGGTGATACCGATGCCATGTCATTGGGTAGATGCAGATTCACCGTGTCTGCTGGTGCGGGTGGCTCTGATGTCAGGTAAGGCTTGAGACGATGGCCATTTAACTTGCATTGTCTGCCAGATTTGATGTCAGAGATTAGTATAGATCTGCTCTCAAACGACTCTAGAACCACATAAGGATTTTCCCATCGCAAGCGTAGTTTCCCTGGAAAGAGCTAATGGCAAGAATTATAGAGCCAAACCTTATCTTTGACTTAAAAATTTCTTCTTCTGATGGGTTGGTCATGAAAGGCTGATAACATGCATTTATAACTTAATTTCTTATCCTAATTAACTCATATTTATGCTTATTTTATGTAAATATGATGTTGTTATTATACTTTTTAGGAATTTTCTCCATTGGTACGTCATTTCACTAAAGTCGATATTTATGCATAAATTAGGGATAATTTCATGCTTGATAGATGATTAGTCTTTTGTAAAGTTTAACTTAATAGAACTTAATCCCTTTTCTTGAATGATTTTGACTTTAGTACATGTTTTGAAGGATAATTTTAAGATGAAATTATGTACAATTCATCTTAATTTCTTCTTTAAAAATATTTTTAAATGACATGATGTTAAAAAGGAAGAAATTTGTGATCCAACGGAGAAAATTTGGATTAAAAAGGAGTTGTATATTTAAAGTTATCAAATTTTTGAAGTTTTTGCCCTTTTTCTGATTTTTATCTGATTTTTAAATTATTTTTTTATTTAAAAAAATCGAAAAGGGGGTTTTTATTCCACAGACCCCGATGCTGACGTGGCGCGCGCAGCTGACGTGGCACACGGGACCACCGCACGGATGCGACGTAGCACTGAGGCCATGAGGCAGAGCTGCGGGTGGCCCACGCGAGGCGCAAGTGGCGGACAGAGTGCGGACACGTGGCAGGAGGCCACGCATGTCCACTCGGACGCCCGTGTGGGGCGCCACGTGGCAAGGGGGGGCTGGCGATTGGAGGGCCCACGGGTTAGTGGGCCCTGGTTAGGAGATTGGGGCGGTAACGCAAATGCGTTACCGCACCCCACTTTTTATACTGACGATTTCAATTTTCTTTCTTCCGTGTGGGACTATGTTAACCACACGTTTCCTCTGTGCAGGTGATGTGACGGCAGCGCAAGCGTCGGATTCAGTCAAGACGACGGAGAGCGCGTGGACCCGAGTCCACGCGATCATTAATCAAAGCACGTGCGCAAAATCCAGAGTAAGTGGCGACGATCGAAGGGCTTACCTGGTGACACGTGGAGGCGCCAAGAGCGTCCGATCTTCGTCGTGATTTAATCGTGGCTTCATCGGACGTGGTTTCATCAGACGGTCGTGATCTTTTGCAATTTCGGCAATCGGGGAGCACCGCGTGGACACATAATGATGGTCCGATCTCCATCGGACGGGCGACGCCAGCAGATGATGTGGACTCACTTGGATGCGTCGATCTTCATCGGACGGTGGACGGAAGATAACCAAGAACCACGATCGACGCGCGATCGTGGCGCAATTGTGGCTCCGTTGAGGCGAAATCGTGGCCATCAATCCGCTCCCACGACCGCATCAAACGGCTGTAAATTTCAGGCGAAAATTCTCTTTGAAACCGATGTTTTTCTCTTGTTTTGAACTCAACTTTTGATTGATTCGTGAAGCAATTAAGCAAATTTGGAGAAAAATCTTAAGTTCTTCATGATCCCCTCGCATTTAGACTCGATTGTGAAGCAATTGGAGCGGGATTGATTGCGAATTCCTCCTTGATTTCATCGAATTTTCCCCTTGAATTCCGAACGTCCACGAGGACGAGTCCGAGCAAATTCGCTTCAATCCACGAGAATTGAAGCCCCCCATTCTTGTGGCAATTGGGTTAGTAGTGAGATTCGATCGATTATCAAGAGGTAATTTGATTTTTTATTAGATTTAAAAGTTTAATTTTGCAAATTAGTTCTTAGTGTTCTTCATTTTCCCCAAATTTTAGTCTGAAAAATTGATGATTTTGAAAATATGATATCTCTCTGATTATAATTCCAAACTAGTTGATTTTGGTTTCATTGGATTCCTCTTTTCATCAGCTTCCTGAGTTCATTTGACCCTTCAATTTGACGTTTGACCGAGCACTGTTCATCTTTCATCAGAAGTCAAACATTGACTTTCAGGGTCAATTACTTTCAATTTACAAATCCGAATTTGAACATTTTGGTCTCCTTAGATTCCTCTAGTTCTTAGATTTCCTTTGATATATGCATTTCAAGATTTGGATTTCATTTGACCGGTCAATTTGAAGATTTCCTCTGAGGTGTTCATTTCGGGGATTTTTTGATATTTGATTTTCAATAATTCATAGTAAATCCATTTCTTATCCAAAAATCACGAATTCTATATCAATAAATTCCATTTTCTCTCTAGTTTCTAAATATATAATTTTTGTAATCATCTGATGCCTTTTGATTATCTGATTTAACAGAACACCTATTGTTGGTCAAAGTCAATGCTTTGACTTTGACTTTTGACTTTTCTCTGTCAAATCCGAGATTTCAATTCTTAAAACCTCTTATTAGGTCTATTTATATCATTTCTATTTATCACATATTAGTTTTATTTCTTTAAAACCCCTTTTAAACCTAAGTTTGAGCAAGTCAACTCTGCAATTAAAGTCAACCCTGCTGTCTGTGGATCGACCCGATACTTACACATTACTTGATTTTATATCTTATCTTTGTGAGTTTGGTTTTATACAAATTTTTTGACCTACATTTTGTGTGTTTAACGACCGCACTAAAACGTTTCGTCAAAGGCCTTGGTCTTCTCTTTGTAGATCTCCGCGTTCTCGTACGTGTCATGCCTTAGCTGCTGTAATTCTTGAAGTTGGAGAAGTCTATGTTTCCCTGCTTCATATAGAGATTAGTTGAGGTTTTTGATAGCCTAATATGCTCGATGCTCAAGCTCAAGTGGAAGGTGGCATGCTTTCCCAAAGATGAGCTGAAAAGGAGACATCCCGATGGGTGTCTTGTAGGCCGTCCGGTACGCCCATAGTGATGGGTTCTGAGGTCGATAACTTTTCGAAATTTTGATCAAAACATCAAATGCAGCGGAATTTATTGAATCAGATATTCAAAATATCATGCCACCAAGAAAAAATGATCCTATCATTTGATGTGTATGAGAAAACATACTTAAAGGTTTCCTTGAAAGAGTTCTTGAAGCTATTCAAGTGTCTAGCCTCTAGCGGTATCCACACGGTCTCTGGATGATTGGATCTCATCTTCAAAGCTCTTCACCAAGAGAGAAAGAGAATAAATGAGAGAATTCCCACAAGGCTTGCATGGGCACCTTCAGTTGTGGTCGTTCTCCCCTTATTTATAGACATTTGGTATGAGGTTTTTTCATAAAAATCCTCATGATTATGTCTATATCTACCAACATTCATAAACCTTATGTGTGTGACCCTCTAGGTCTATATATCTCACTAGTTAATAAATCTATAGACCAAATAACACCTTATTGGTCAACCTTAATTAAATATCCACATCCACATATAGATTAATTAATTAAGGATCGATTTAACCCAATCGATAGGTTGAGTTGCTAGCCCGTTGGGTGCCAAGCTACACCACGTACACTAGAAGATATGGAGTATGTAAGAACTCACTTATAGAACCTTCCCGTCATCGATTACCATGTATGTATAATCCTTCATCCACATTAGACTCATGAATGACTTAGGGTATGGTCAACTCTCAAACCCTAATCAGTCACTCAAGTTAGTACTGATGCGTGTAGAAATCATCGAGAACTCCTTCTCCGATATTTCTACTACCTTGGCCAAAGATTTTATCGCATCTCATTCCTTGAGTCAATCTCCTCAAATACTGAGGGTGGATGATCCCATCTTGATCACACAATCATCTTCGTGGACTTCATAGCGTATCCAATATATGAAGTTTTAGATATCCCGTGACTAGGGATTCGTAAGTCATAATCAAAAACGATCATCCATCTACAAGATTTCTTAGGTGTCTCAAGTCAAAGGACCACAGACATAACCATGACATGAATCAACTTGATTGAAAGTTAGGTATAATACCATTCCGGGATTCATACGGATCAATTCAGTGAACTCTTTCTCCAAATAGCACCCACTATCTATCCTTAGTGTCTCCACACTGATGGCTATAGGATCAGCCATACTCATCATATGAGATGGATTAGATAGTGTTATTCTTTCCGGATAATTCGATGTCCTTCTCAAATATCCCACGAATATGAATTTTTAGAACATATGTTTAAAGACTAGTGATCACTGTATTATGATCTCATCATAATTCACTTAGTCATTGCACATGCTCATGGACTTCATTGCAAACATCACACAAGAATGAAAATGAATAAATTTCATTTCAATGAACATAAATAAGATACATGGAAGTGTGATTGGCTTATAGGCCACATAATATCCATCACATAGTGCATCACAAAGCTTGTGCGCCCAATCCTTCTCATATGGTCGAATGATTTTCTTCAATATGTTCTTGACTTATCTATTGCTTACCTCTACTTGCCCATTCGCTTAGGGGTGGTATGGTGTGGTGACATGATAGTGTACTTCATACTTCTTCAACAATGCACAAAAGTGTGCATTATTATAGTGGGAGCCGTCGTCGCTGATGGTGGTCCTCTAACATCCATATCGAGCAAAGATGCATCTCGTGATAAATTTGAGCAGTCATGATGACTGCTTGTCCTAGGGGGGATAATGATAGAGAATTATTTCAAAACATGAACACAAGGGTTCGAAGTGAACCTAGGTATAACTTAAGGAAGAGATCTCATCCTCAACAGCAACAAGAAACTATACTCCTCCTTACTCATGATTTTGAGAAACTCACCATCCACTAAGTGAATAAAGAAAGACCTCTCTAAAACATTAAAAGAGAGTGTAGATTATAAGGGAATTATCTTCCCTCCTCCTCCTATTATACACTGATCCAAAGATTGACTTGGTCAAAAGAAATTTAATCCATGTCCTTATATACTTAGATTTCCTTGAATGGACCAAGTCAACAACCTCTTACCCCTGATATAGGTTCCTAATTATTCAAAACCATATCCACTATATCATAGGTACCTTATAAAAAAATAATGATCTCAAGAAAGAAAACCAATAGGAACACCTTTGTGTTATATTCCCTTTTCTCTTTGAAAACCACCCATAGATAGAATTACAAGAGAGATCTGTATCTTATCACCTATGAAAGAAGTATCTATGGATTCGACCTCAAGGCTAAAGCCTTTGCATGGATAAATCCATGCATTTTATATTGAAAATTCAGCATGCAAAAGGCCTCATTCACTCAAGTGAAAATGAAGATAACTACATGAAGGGCTCCACAATTCTAAAGTTCATGAAGAGCATTACATGATGAGAATCATGCTGAAAAGAGCTACCAACAAGGACGATCGCCACAGGGATAGAACAAATGAAGACCTTTAAAGATTGACCATCCCATTCAACCTATTCCTATTGACGTGGGAAAGAGAGAATATCAGAAAGCATCCACGAAGAAGAAGACTTAGAGTGTTCACCAAATGGCCATTTTCAATTCTATCAAGCTGTTAACACTATCACCCTATTGATGAGTTTATACATGGCATCTTTGACCTTTATGGAGCATTGAACACACATGACGCGTTCCACGATCAACTCTCTCTACTGAAGTGGAACAATGAAACAACGTGAAGAACTCCAGGCAAGACAGTTATAACTGCCCCAATATTCAGAAGTCGACACGGAATAAGCGACGTTCCACGTGCCTCCCGTCACTGCTAAAGAGAGTCCTCATCTCATCCATCAGTCACTACGGGGGTAGAGAGAATAGCTATAGTCAGCATGAGAACAGAGAAGGAAAATGTCACTGCCTTGAAAGAATATGAAGACCGATGAGCTCCCTTTTAAAACCAAATCCGTGCGAGCACAGGGATCATCCAACAAGAGCACACTGAAGATCAACAAGGGAAGATATCACGATATTCCCTCATCGAGAAGAACCCCGCTCTGTTGAAGTTCGCAGGCATGACGCCGAAGCCACGTAAACACCTCCTGCCGATCACGTCGATCCCCGTCAATATCGCACTCACTATCTCTGACCAAGTCGCCATCCCAGTCTACTCTCACTTGATATCTGCCTACTTGTCACCTGCTGATCAACCGAGGACTTCAAAAGATAAGAGGAGCTTCGGGAAAACTTCTGACCCGATCCGACTCTGCGTATGCCTCGTTCGATCCCCCAAAACCCGTCAACCTCATCATGGACCAAAAATAGCATTCCACGATCATCAAAAGCGCCATGACAGAACTGATGAGGAGCTCAGACGAAATGAAGAGAGTTCAAGAAGAGCTCACGACAATCGGCGGATTTGACCAAAAGTCAGCGAAGGAGACTTAGACAGACTCCCCTATCTCAAGTGCTGCATCAAAGAAACCTTTCACATGCACCCTCCATTTCCTAACCCGTCCACGAAACTTCACGTGGCTAATTTCGTGAGAAGGACGAAGCGACACAACCGGAATGTCCTCCGTCTTCCACCCTGCTCATCGAGGACCTCCCGCATGAGATTTTCTCCAGTCGGCGAGGACGAGATTTCGACGAAAGCTAGAGGTCGAAAACTCCGAAACAAGAACCGACGGAGTCTCGGATACACAACTCATCAAGCGGTCTCGAAGGAATTATCTCCTTACCTCGTCCGGGTGAACCTACATCAAACTAAAGACTGCGTGACCTGCCGCGAAAGAAAAAGCTGCAACTTCTACACGTTATCTTGACGCGTCGACACCTACGAATGGAGATTTGTCTTGCCAGCGCGGACGACCTCTTCCCACTACAAGACGTTATCTGAGAACGAACTATCTGTAACCGCTCCCACCAAATACGACGCATCCTTTTGTCCTCTTTCCCTCTTCTCCTACTCTATAAAAGAGAAGATGTAAGAAGAAGACAGTAGTTGTTTTTGATGAAAAATTGGTTCTTTGGTTGCTTGTATCTCAGTGTTCTATGCTTCCCATGAATCTCTCCCGCAAACTCTCTCTGAATTTCTATCCTCCTTCTTCCCCCCCTCCCCCCCCCATTTCTGTCCTCTTTCGTTCATCTCAAAGTCAGAATCATCAGAGGAACTTACCTTGATCGTGTTGTGATCTTCAAGAGCATCCGCTTCACATCATCTTCAAGTATCATCCTCTCTTATCTCACCGTGAACAATATTTCATTTCTTATATCATAAGTCCAATTTAGATCCAATCGTTCTTATCTATTCTCTATTCCCCATAAGTATTATCCAAAATCCTCTTAAAGATATCCCCAATCCAGTATATACATTATAAGTATTCTATCCATTATTCATCCTCTCTTATTTTCCTTATCGTCATCCTCTTCCACATAATCCACACCATCTTCTCTTTATATCTCTTCCTTACACATCTACTCTCATTATCACTATTATACATTCATCTATCTTCACTCTCCTACTTCATATGCTCAATATTATTTAGTTAATTCCTCAACTTCTCAATCTGATATTTCCCCTGCATTACAGAAAATATAATAAAATTACTCTCCCTATCATTACTAACCCACTCATTATTCTTATATTCATATACCCGATTTCTTCCCTTCTTCACATAAGAAGAATAGCCTCTCTTCCATACTTCTTCTCTTCCCACACATAATCCTATCTATTAAAATTATCTATTCTAAATTATTCTCACTGATATCATTTCATAGGTCCTCCATTAGATTGTAGGATTATTAAATACTTAAATCAGTAGATAATCATATCAAATTCATTTATTTCTCCCTCACATATTCACATTCACATTCTCATCTTCATACATAGCATTTCTTTAAAATATCCTACATCAGATAGCCTCGACCCACTTGGACACATAATCTACCACTACCAAAACGTACTCTTTCCTGTCTGAAGTTGGGAAAGGTCCCATGAATTCAATCCCCCATAGATCAAATATCTCCACCTCAAAGATAGGCATCATTGACATCTCATCTCGCTTGGAGATGTTTAATGATGCTTGGCATTTTAGACACTCTGTGTAGAAACTATGGGCGTCCTTGAAGATGGTGGGTCATTAGAAGCCGCTCTGTAGGATTTTGTACGTGGTCTTTTGCGAGGAAATATGTCCTATGCACGTTGATGAGTGATATATCGCTAAAATGTCTCCTTGCTCCTCCTCTAGGATGCATCGCCAAATGATCTGGTCGGATCCGAGATGGAACAAAACTGGTACTTGAGTTCGTGGAAGAACTTATCTTTTTGGTAACGATTCCAATGTTCTGGTATTGATATAATCACAAGAAAGTTGAGAACGTGCGCAAACCAAAGAGCGTGACTCGATAGGGCAAGGAGATGCTCATCTGGAAATTTGTCACTAATGTTTCCCATACTTGGAATATGAGACACAATAAGTGATCTGTCACTGAGTTTTCGTTGCCCTTCTTACTTTTGATCTCCTAGGCAAACTCTTGAATAAGCAGTACCCATTGTATCAGTCGTGGCTTCATGATGGAGAATCATTTCAACACAAGGACACAAGGGTTCCAAGTGAACCTAGGTATGAACTAAGGAAGAGAACTCATTCCCAACATCAACAAAATAGCATACTCCTCCTTATTCACAAGTTTGAGAAATTATCCATTCATGAAATGAATGAAGAAGACCTCTCTAAGACATTAAAAGAGAGTGTAGATCCAAGGGGACTTAGTTTCCCTCCTTTTCCAATTATATTCTGATCTAAAGATTGACTTGGTCATGTGCAATTAAACCCTCATCCCTAGAACACTTAGAATTTCATATGTGGACCAAGTCAACCACATTTTACCTTGATATAGGGTCATCATCATCCAAACTCCACTCACTATATCATAGGTACCTTGTGTGAATAAGTGATCTCAAAATTAGTAGGAAACATCTTGTTTAAATTCCCTTACTTCTTTGATCAACCACCCATAGTTAGAAGCATATGAGAGATCTATATGTTAGCAACTTATGGAAGTGAATATCTTCGGTGATAACTTCAAGTCACAGCCCATGCATGAATAAAACAAAAGTCAAGACTGATCAAAGCTTTTATGAAGACAATTCAGCATAAAAGAAGCTTCGAACAAGGAGTGAAGTCAAGTACTTAAACCATAACTACCTCCTACTTGAGCAATACCTCCACAGTTAATGGAGAAGATGAAGACTTAATCTGATATTTGCTAATGGAACGTCATTGTAACCACCATAACTGCCAAGATCATCACGATATCAATGAGATTCCACATCTCATCCGTCGGCCATCATGGAAGCATCGAAAACACATGAAGCCTTCAGCGAAAATAATGTCATTGGGTTCCACGTGAAGTCGAGCCTCACAAATGAAGAACATCAAGGTCATGACCTATTTGAGATAAATATGATGACAGCTACATTATGAAAGAGCTCTACGGCTTTGAATGATGTAAAGATTTGATCTGAGTTCTCTCCACCGACCAAATAACTAACTATACAACCGCCACAACCGTCAATGGCTCTCATTAGATCTAAGATTCCACGATCAACCCTCCTACAAGAATTGGAGCAGCGAGAAGGCATAAAACAATCCATGAAAAGATGCCTTACTACCAATGTAACTACCTCCACGCATCTCTTCATTCTAACTTCCCTCTCTCTCTTCCCTATAAGAGGGACAATTGTAAAAGAATGACGGATAATGTTGTTATGACATGAATTTGTTTTCCTTCAGTGGAGAATTCGTTGTGTTCTTTGGGTTCCATTCCCTCTCCCACATATCTCAATTCCGACTTCTATCTCCCTATCTATTCTCCCTCCCTTGCTGTCCCTTTCATCCATTTCAAGTACAAAAGTATTACAAGGATATCTTGGATCGTTTAGTGAGTTCAAAGCATCAACTTCATGCCCACGTCAAGGTATTCATCCTCTAAAACTTCTAAAGTGATTAAGTGTTCAGTCCTTATATCCGTAAGTCCAACATTGACTGAATTTTCATATCCATTCTCTATCGTGTATCTATTATCTGAAATATTACTAAGATAAGTCCCAATCATTCGTGATATCACTCATAGATCCTCCCCACTTTGTAGGACTAATTTAGAGTTTAATCTCAGTAGGAATTCATCATATAATTCACTCACTCTCATTCGCATTATCATATTCACATCTTTTCTTCATACCTATCACCTTTCCAAAATATCCTACATCACTTCACTTCCTTCTTGGAGAGAAATTACGTTAGTGCCACATGATCAGTTTAGATGATGATCTTGCTCCCCAAGATGTAAGGCCAGAACTTCTCTAAGGCATAGATCACTACCCAAAGCTCCTTCTCCATTGTTGTGTAATTTATCTGAGCTTTGGCAAGTGTCTTTCTCGCGTAGCATATGATAGTTGACTTCTTCTCTATCTACTACCCCAAAACCGCTCCCACTGCATAGTTTAAAGCACTGCACATGATCTCGAAAGGAAAGTTCCAATAAGGTCTTTCTAGAATTGATGTCTCAATCAATGTGTGATTCAACATCTCGAATGTGAAATCCCCTTCCTTGTTGATGATGAAGTCCTTATCCTTGCAACGAAGGCTGGTGAATGGCTTGGAGACTTTTGCAAAGTGATGCGGAACTACGGGTCGGGATCGATGACCGTTCCCGATCAATGGGCAAGGAACTCTATCTAGGGTATGAAATGCATGCAATCCGATATAAAGAGAACAACGAGAATAATAAATACCACGGCAGCAAGCGTGAACGCCTAATGAATGACAGTAGGGGGGGTAGGGGGACGTGTTGGACCTCCGATAACCCGAGGTTTGGAGGAACGGATAAGGTGATGGCACGGTTACGACCGCAACGCGCATACACCTATGATCCACCTGACCGGCACCAAAACCAAACAGAAGTCCTAAATATACCCAAATACCAGAAATTCCCGCTATCCTAGCCCTGGCGGTGGAGAGCATTCGGAAAAGCACTGAAAGAAGTAAATAAACACTCGAGAGGGACAAGTGAGAGCGTAACTGCGGAGCCCGAGGCTGGTGGGTCGTGACGTATAGCGACGGGTAAGTCCAGTGGGCGAGTGAACCGGAGACACGTGGTGTCAGCAATCCCGCGGAATGCAGCGTTGACTGTGGGCCACCAGAGTAGCCGAAGAGCAGCAATACTACGGTAATTGGTAGCTATGGCTCGAGGGGCACTTTAACCGGTCAACTGGCGATGCAGGTCAACCCACCGGCCCTAGGAGGACGAATCGAGCAGACGCTCAAGTGAAAGGTGGGCATCGCGCGCGTGCTAGAGTGCGCGACAAGGCCGCGCGCAATCGTCAGCGTCGAGAGTGCAGTAGGGCACGCGACGGGCAAATGGGGTGGTTGTTGCCTGCAGGACTACGGGGCATGCGTTGATAATTCGCGTTGGCAGAGGTCTGTCCGAAAGTGGCCCCCGGAGGGCGGCGCGCGCGGATGGGAGGCAAAAATGTGAGCCGGGGAAAGGATCATCGATACGCGTCCAGCGAACATGCGCGGACGGCTCAGGCGTGATGAGGGCAGCGAAGAGGCTTAGACGGTAGCGTAAATCTCGACCCTCGAGCTCCCTCAAGGAAGGAGCGTGCCGACGACAGTAGGAAAGGAACGTCGGTGAGGCGGGCACGGTCCGGTTACTCGCACGAGGTGGAGGGAATGTCCGCGCGTAATACGTCGCTCGGTCGACCTGTTGCTGGAGCTTCACGAGCGCGAGGGGGCATGCGACCAAGAATAATCTCGGCGTACTATTACTTCTCGTGGGGTATTTGATGCGGTTACCCCCGCGTAATTAAGGCGGGAATAGGACAAAGGAGGGGGAGGGAGGGTGAAGAGGTGTTGGAGAGGAAGAGAAAGAATCGGTGGGGCGTGGCTACGTCTTTCGAATCGCGTGGACACCTCCGGTTGCCTTCTCGGCAATTCGTCGGAAATTCCCGACAACACTCCCTTATCTATCCCCTATCCTGGCGAATAGTCGACAACCGACGAAGGCCGAGAGGATCTCTTAATAAAACAAACCACTCTATGAAAATTATCACTCGAAAAGGAAACCACAAAAAACTGCCTTTTCCCTAACCGAGGTTCTCTATTTATCCCCACATCCCGATGCCCCTCCCCTGCGCTAAAAGTAGACGTACTCAGTTGCGCGCGTCAGTTTGGCAGAGCGTCGGGGGCGCTCTGTACGTTCTTCTGTCCCGTCGTCGTCGATGTTCGTTCCTATGGGGATCACCATTGGGACGTCGGTCGTTACACCTTTCCTGGGGCTGCGGGACCCATCATCCTCCTCGGGGTCCAAAAGACTCGACTCCGTCGAGTCGGGCGGTCGGCCTGGCTCCGTGGGAACCTCCAGCCGTCCCTGGTACGTCACGAGATCACAAATGTAGAAAGTCGACGGAATTCTCCAGTCGGGTGGGATGGCAATGTCGTATGCGTTGGGATTGATTTTTTCGCAAACCTGGAAAGGACCGGCAGCGCGCGGATGCAAATTGTGCTCGTTCTCATTCGCGTAGCGTTCGGGACGAAGCCGGACCATGACCATATCTCCCACCTGGAATTCGCGAAGGTGGCGGTGCTTGTCGGCCGCGGGCTTGATCTTGTTGTTGTATGTCGTGAGTCTGTCATGTACTTGCCAATGGAGAGCCGCTAGATCGGTGGCAAATGTGATGGCCTCGGTGGAATTTGCACCCGTGGTTGGAAGAGGAAGGAGATCGACCGGTAGATTAGGATCTCGTCCTGTATTAACACGAAAGGGCGAGTACCTAGTGGCGTGATGCTCGGACGCGTTGTAGGCGAACTCGGCGCGGGGATGTAGTTCGTCCCAGGATGAGGTGTTCCCTTGGACGAGGCACCACAAGATATTACCCAGAGTCTGATTAGTGACTTCCATTTGACCGTCCTTTTTGGGGTGAAAAGCCATTGCAAACTGAAGTGTCGTCCCCATAAGGTACCATAGAGTCTTTCAGAAGCTGCTGGTGAAATGAACATCGCGGTCGGAGACGATGCTGCGGAGAATGCCATGTAGACGGACGATTTCGTTGAAGAATAGTCTTGCCGTGTGCGACGCATCTGTTGTTTTGGCGCGGGGAAGAAAATGTGCCATCTTACTAAAACGATCGACGACCACCAATATCGAGTCTTGTTGCCTCCGAGTGCGAGGTAAACCCAGGACAAAGTCCAAACTAACCTCTTGCCAGGGGTACTCCGGAACCGGAAGTGGCAGGTATTGTCCTGAAGTTTGCTTCGTCATCTTCCCGATGATGCAGGTAGTACAGCGACCAATCAGGCGGCGAACGTTGCGACCGAGACGTGGCCAGTAATAACGTGCTTCCAGGGCGTGGAGGGTCTTGGTGATGTCGAAATGTCTGGCAAGTCCTCCTCCGTGAAGCTCCCAAATAAGAAAGTCCCGGGTGGACCCTTCGGGAATACAAAGGCGATCATGGTAGAAGAGAAACCCCTCCTCCTTGCGGTAACGGTCGGTTGTAATCGTATGGTGTGAAGCGTTCAGCCAGGCCTTCCGGAAGTCCGGGCAATGGTCATATAGAAGTGGAATTTGGTCCAACGCGGTGATCACCGCCTGAGAGATTTGGAGAGCGTGCGGGCGGCGACTGAGGGCGTCAGCTACCTTATTGTCGCGGCCGGGTCGGTGATGTAGAGAGAAGGTGTATTCTTGTAAAAATTCCGTCCAGCGCCCGTGTCTAGCGCTTAGCTTTTTCTGGGAGTGGAGGAACCGGAGAGCATCATGATCGCTATAGAGAGTGAAGTCGCGATAGAGGAGGTAATGCCTCCAAAACTTCAATGCTTGTATGACGGCAAAGAGCTCCCGGTCGTAATTGGAATATCGCCCTTTTGCGTCGTTAAGCTTCTCGCTGAAGTAGGATACCGGGTGAGAATCCTGCGACAGTACTGGGCCGACTCCCGTGCCGGAGGTGTCGGTCGCTACGTCGAACAGCTTGGAGAAATCCGGTAGCCGGAGGACTGAGGCGGTGGTCAAGGCTATCTTGAGCTGGAGGAAGGTGCGTTCGGCGGCGGGAGTCCATTCAAACTGATTCTGCCGAAAGAGGTTGGTCAATGGAGAGGCGAGGGAACTTAAATTGCGGATGAATCGGCGGTAGAATTGGGCTAATCCATGGAAGCTTCGTATGTCGAATAGAGATTGCGGTGTCGGCCAGTCTCGGATGGCGGTGGTTTTGGTGGGATCCACGGCGATGCCTGTTGCCGAGACGACGAATCCCAGATATGCCACGGATGTCTTCAGGAAAGAGCACTTAGTTAGGTTGGCGTATAACTGCTCTTCTTGTAGCTTGGCGCAAACTGCACGGATGTGTTCCTGATGTTCGACGAGGGAGCGGCTGTAAACGAGGACGTCATCAAAGTATACCACCAAAAATTTACCCGCAAAGGGGCGGAGGATGTCATTCATAGTCTCATGACGGTGCTTGGGGCATTAGAGAGCCCGAATGGCATGACGAGCCACTCATAGAGCCCGTTGCCAGTTTTGAACGCCGTCTTCCATTCATCGCCCGCTCGGATTCTCACTTGGTGGTACCCATTTCTAAGATCCAGCTTGGAGAAAATTTCTGCTCCGGCTAGCTGGTCGAGTATATCATTGATGCGTGGAATAGGAAGCTGATACCTGACTGTGATGCGGTTGATAGCTCGACAGTCGACGCAGAGGCGCCATGTGCCATCCTTCTTGGGAGCCAGGAGGGCAGGAACAGCACAGGGGCTTTGGCTCTCGCGGATGAGACCGCGGCGTAGCAGGTCCTCCACCTGTCGTTAGAGTTCGGCGCTCTGCGCGGGGTTGAGGCGGTAGTGAGGCAAGTTGGGCAATGTAGACCTTGGCACGAAATCGATGAAGTGTTGTATAGCTCTGTCGGGGGGCAGCGTATCGGGCGACTCCGTGGGAAAGACGACCGCGAAATCCTGTAGAAACTCTGAATAGTTACCCGAGACGGTGCTCGGCATCTTGGTGCGGACTTGTATTGCCCACACCGGGGCATCTTCTACCATTCCTTTGAGGAGCTGCCGCGCCGAGACTATCCCAAGGAGCTGGGTGGATGGAGGTTGGATGTCGGGGGCTTCTGCGGCCACCTGGATATCTCGGATTGAAGACACATACGGTTGCCAAGCCTGCTTTCTTCCCTCCAAAAAGAAGGTGCAGCGGTTGGTCCTTCCATACTGCGCGACATCCCGGTCATAGAGCCATGGTTGACCGAGCAGCACACTTCCCACGCCCATCGGTAGGATGTCGCACCATATATCCTCGCGATACCCCGCCACCTTCAGCAGTACGACACACCTTTTGGTCACGGCTAGGGAGGTCTCGTTAATCCACATGGCTTTGTAGGGTCGAGGATGAAGCCATGGTTGGAGGCCGAGAGCGAGGACTAAGGCCGCCGCGACAGCGTTTACTACGCTCCCGCTGTCCACCAGGATCTTGATCACGGTGGAACCAATTTTTGAGAATGTCAAAAATATAGCTGAACGGAGGGGATCCTCGGTGCTGGGCGCGGAATCTACCGCTGATGACTTCCACCACGTCAAGGTGACACTCTACCGCTGAGTTATATCCCTTCCCGGCCCATATCGAGAAATAGAACTGACTAATCCTATCCTAAGTCAAAGGGTAGAGAAACTCAACTCTTTTCAATTTCCATTCAAGAGTTCTATGTATTTCCACAGCCTTTTTTTGAAACCTCAAACAAAAATGAAATGGACAAATTCCTTTTCTTAGGAACACATGCAAGATTCGTCACTACAAAAGGATAATGGTAACCCCACCATTAAATTAACTACTTCATTTATGTTGTCGGAAGCTCCGACAACATTGTACTGAGTGGTACGGCGACGTCTAGTGTGTGCTCCTCGTTTGTCAACGGCTTCAACTCTTTGATGATGCATCCGATGACGGTAGGGGACCCCTTGAAGGCTTGGGCGAGTTCTGGGTTGGCTTCATAAATTTTGGCTATGGATTCTTCATCATTGGCCGGTGGCAGATGGGCGTCATCTTGGATTTCTACCAGCAGAGCGCGTGCGGGGCGAGCTGTCTGCCAGGGAGAAGGGCATTGGGACGCAAAATGACCCCATCCTTGACACTTGTAGCACGCGACGCGGGATCCGGTACTACTTGGAGATGTGGGCGGGGGCCGCGGCCGTGTTCCTCCCTGAATCCTCCCCACGGGTGTCTGTTCATTCATCGAGGGGTTGCCGAATCGGTTTGACTGTGGACCGAGGGGTGTGCCGAGGCGACTCCCCGCATTGGAGGTTGCGGTTGTCGGCGGAGTCGATGAGGGAGTAGGAAGAAGCAGACGGGGTGGGGAAGGAGTGGTCTGCGTGTTAACCGGGGTTGGGAGTGTGGAGAGAGGGTTTCGAGAGCCATTCTGTACGTACCGTGTGACCTCCGTGGTCGCGATCTCGGGGGTGTGGCTTTTATGAGCGTGTGTAGCGTACAACTCCATGTTGAGAGTGTACCTGTATGCCTTCTCCAACGTGGAGACCTCTTGCAATACCAATTCACGTTGGTATTCAGGTCGCAGTCCGGCCCGAAATCGGGCAAGCGTTGCCATGGGCTCCTCATCAACATTGCAGCGGATCATTAAATCATCAAATCGAGCTATATATTCGGCTACCGTCCCCTCCTCTTGGCGAAGGTGTTGCCACTCATCAATGATCATAGGCCGGTAGCAAGCGGGAATGTACTTCTCCCGTAGGCGGCTTTTTATATCCGCCCAGGTTGTGATCATTGGGTCGTGACGACGCTCCGTGGTGGCCTGTAAATTTTGCCAGTAGATCTGGGCCTGCCCGCTGAGTTTCATCTGAGCAAATTGGATCCGGCAACCCTCCGGGAGTTGATACCAAGTCAAAGTATTCGTCGAGTCCAACCTCCCAGTCCATATACCTTTTAGGATCTAGAGAGCCGTCGAAGGCCGTTACTTCCAGCTTGGCTCCTTTCTTTGGCGCATCCCATTGAGGTTCCACCTTTGCTTCTTCAATTGCAGGTGTGGGTGGGGAGTCTACTCCGAATGCGGTTGCCAGGGGAGAAATTTCTGTCGGCTTAGTAGCTTTGAGCTCTAGCAATTGTGTCATGAGGAATTCTATCTATGTCTTTGTTTCCTCTTGACTCCGGAGGATGGTTCTTGCCCAGTCAGGTATGTCGTCAGGAAGCGGAGAAGCACTGCCTCTTGTTCAGAATTCAGCTCCCGATTGGGTCGACATGGTTGTCGCCGTTTGGCTCTAATACCAGTTTATGATGCGGTTACCCCCGCGTAATTAAGGCCGGAATAGGACAAAGGAGGGGGAGGGAGGGGGGAGGGTGAAGAGGTGTTGGAGAGGAAGAGAAAGAATCGGTGGGGCGTGGCTACGTCTTTCGAATCGCGCGGACACCTCCGGTTGCCTTCTCGGAAATTCGTCAGGAATTCCCGACAACACTCCCTTATCTATCCGCTATCCTGGCGAATAGTCGACAACCGATGAAGGCCGAGAGGATCTCTTAACAAAAAAACCACTCTATGAAAATTATCACTCGAAAAGGAAACCACAAAAATTGCCTTTTCCCTGACCGGGGTTCTCTATTTATCCCCACATCTCGACGCCCCTCCCCTGCGCTAAAAGGAGACGTACTCAGTTGCGCGCGTCGGTTTGGCAGAGCGTCGGGGGCGCTCTGTACGTTCTTCTGTCCCGTCGTTGTCGATGTTCGTTCCTGTTGGGATCGTCGTTGGGACGTCGGTCGTTACGCCTTTCCTGGGGCTGCGGGACCCATCAGAATTCCTTTGCGTGGTGGTTGGCAGATAGATGAGGAGCGATGCGCGGAAGACTCGCTAGTACGGGCACACCAATGCACGCGCGGTGATACTTGGGCGAGCAGAAGCGAGCGCGTGGCGAGCGACGCTGAAAAACAAACCCGTCTTAAGCTCTTCAAGGGCACTCGGTGATCGGTCTTGACGGCAACGAGGGGGAGTCTTCAGTATCTCCATCGAAGGGAGGAAGTTTCAGGGAATTTCTGTGGGGGCGGTGAGGCGGAAGAGGGGAGGACGGAAGAGGTCCTAGAGGCCGCCTAGGATGAGGGTGAAGGGGATCGACGTTAGGGAAGGCTCTTTCGAAGAGATTTTCACGGAAGAGTTGAGAGGAAGAGGGGCGTCGAGGTGAAGAGGCGAAGGGGAGCACGGTGGCGGCTGCATGCTGTGTCACATCAGGTGAGTTTCAAAACTTCATTATAATATTCCATGCGGTAGTCCTTCACGCGGTGGTCGGTTGATAGGCGTGGAGCGGACGCTTAGGGGCTTGCTAATACGAGCATCTTTACGCGCACTGTGATCTTGAGGTGGGTGGACGTGCGCAGGGGAGGGCGCTAACAAGCAAGCCTGACCTTTTGCACGGGAGGGGAGTTGCGGGAGATTTTCGTGGAGCGCTGCAGCAGAGAATCCCATGGGAGGTCGAGGGGAAATGGACGAG
The DNA here is from genome assembly GCA_024174645.1 of Lemna minuta. NCBI lineage: Eukaryota > Viridiplantae > Streptophyta > Magnoliopsida > Alismatales > Araceae > Lemna > Lemna minuta. Next base: position 673,292 of record CM044115.1, on the reverse strand, counting down.
GTCCTAGAGGCCGCCTGATAACATGCTATATTAACATCATAAAACATGATTTTTGATGCATATTAAAGTATAAATGATTTCATTTCCATGCATGTTATCATACTTATATGTATTTTTCAATTATTATATGAAAAAGTCATTATAATCTCAAAATACTCTAATTTAGGGTTAATTTTGATATATTAGAGTTTAATAATTTGATAACCCATCTTTTTCTTGAGATTATAAGTGTTTTTAAATTAAAATAACAAGAGAAAATACTTTTATAAACATTTATTTCATTTTCTAAAGTTTAAAATCTTAATAAATGAATGTATTTTTGAAATAATAATTTAAACTCTTGTTATTTATTAAATTTGACTTTTTAGAATAATATATAATTAAATTTCAGATCAAATGAAAGAAATTTGGATTAATTTGGAGTTATATTTTGAAAGTTATGAATTTTATAATTTTTAGGGATTTTTCCGGATTTTTCTGATTTTATTTTTGATTTTAAACCGCTTTTCAATAAATAAAAAATAAAAAAATGGGTTTATTCTTTGCGCGGGGCCACGTGGATGCGACGTGGCAATCCAGGCCACGTGGCAGTGCCACATGGACCCACGCGGCGCCTACGCGGCGTGATGATATTTATATATATATGATATATTCTATAATATGCATAATGTTCGGCCTTCCGTCATACGGAAGGGTATATGCCCCTCTAAACCGTCGGGTATTATAAACCCGACGGTTTCCTAAAATCTTTTCCATGTGGGGACTAATCCACACGTTACTTACTATGCAGGTGACGTGGACGCGTACGGGACGTCGGATCGACGACGCGATGAAAAGACACGCGTCAATCGCGTGCACCGCGGACCACCAATCAATCAAAGGAATACGTGTTAAAAAGAAAGGAGTTATAACGGCTCTGATGTAACGGCGGCGGATCGCATCTGGACCACCCGATCGTGATCCAACTGTCGGGATGCAAGCGTTTTTCTAATGCATTTTAAACGACGCATCCAGACCCTCCATTTCAGATCCGACGATCACGACATTTCCGAAACGATCCACGGTGGACCGTTTCATCGTAACCGTCAATCGTTTCGATCAGACGGTTATGATCAAACACCCTATAAAAGGACTTGTTCTTCATCGTTTGTAAGCATCCGAGTTGAAATCAATCCAAATTGATCTGTTTAGACACCAATCTTCTCGAATCTCTCGATTCCATCGTGTTCTTCTTCCATTTCCGCACTCACGGAGCCTTTGAAATCGAGATTTGGCGGCGTAACTTGGAAGAAATCGCAGCTTGAATCTCCTCTTCGCGTTCTTCACGTTTTCGGTGATTAATCGGTTTAATCGCACCATTTGGAGTGCTAATTGGGATTAGTGGAGGCAATTTTTCTTAATTTACCTTCCTATAGTGTTTAATTTTTGTTTAGATTAAGATTTAGATTTCAATTTCATAGGATTTAGCTCAAAATCACGATTTTAACGTCTAAACTTTTCTCTCCACTTCGAATTTCGATTTCTCAGCGAAATCAAGTCCAAATCCGATATTCTTGATTCCATGGAATCGATTAGAAGTCTTCTTTCATAAAATACCATTTTCCCCAATTTCTACCATCAAATTCTTGTCCGATTTGATCAAATTCGAAGATTACATCAAGAAATTCCTTAATTCCCTGCGGATTCAACCCTTATTTACCATTATGACACTCAATTCGAGTTAATTTCCTAAAATTGGTAAGTTCAGAATAATTTTTGACGCGATACCGTGTGAAATCGACAACCTCGCGGTCTCGTCTCGTCACTGCCTAGGACGGGGATCGAAGGGAAAGAAAGTAGGGAAGGATCTTTCGAGGAGGATTTATGGGAGAGAGGTGAGGGGATGAAGGCGTTCGAGGTGGGGAGGAGAAGGGGCATGGCGGCGGCTGTATGCTGGGGTCTAATCAGGAGAGAGAGTATTCTGATTTTTCATTGTTCGATTCTTCTAAAGGAGCCCCCTCCCTACCTTATATAGGTAGGTTAGGGGGGGGGGAGATAGCCCCTATGGGCCCAAATGGGCCTAGAGGGGCCACAAAGGGGCCCAAATGGGAAATAAAAGAGAGAATAAGGGGAAATCCTTTCCCCTTAATTCCTTACATCACTTAAGGCCTCCTAACAATAGGCCACTAGGAAATAAAGTAACAAGTCAAGGCCCCAAAACAAGTGGCCACTAGTAAATTCTAATGAAGATAAAACCAACCTTTTTGAAACCGTGTTGGTTATGGCGTGTACCGAAATCCTGGGGTCTTGACATCGGCCCGAGCTTGTCAGGCGGGTCTGCTTCCGGCCTTCGATGTAAGATGGTCCCTATCACAAAGTCTCTAATGAACCTTTGGTAGAAGCCAACGTGCCCGAGGAAGCACCATAAATCTCCTAATGTGTCTGAGATAGGGAGGTTTTGGATGACCTCAATCTTGGCCTTGTTGATAACATGTAATTTATACATAAAATTATATAATTTTTAATGCAAATTAAGGCATAAAACATTTCATTTTTATGCATGTTATCATGTTTTGAATGTATATGTATCATTCTATGAAAATTTAAGTTATAATCTTAAAACACAATATTTTTAGGGATAATAATTTATAATTAAAGAGAAATATTTAATTATTAGATTATTGTCATCTATATTTGAGATTATAATTGCGTTTCAATGTTAAATTATAAGAGAAAATACTTTTTATGCATTCATTTACTTTTCTAACTTTAGTTTTTTTAAAAGAAACGAGTGCATTTTTAAAATAAAATTTTATTATCTTGTTATTTCTTGAATTTAAATTTTTAGAACGGTAGATTATTTAATTTCTGATCAAACAAGATAAATTTGAATTAATTTGGAGTTGTATTTAGAAAGATATGAATTTTCTAATTTTTAGGGATTTTTTAGAAATTTTCTTATTTTTTAATAAATTTTATTGAATTTATTTAGATTTATTTTGAGTGAAAAAGAATAAAAAAATCATTAAAAATCATGTACTGACGTGGCTGCTAACGCGGTAAAGTAGATTACGTGTCACCACGTGGCGGCCTGTGCACACGCCACGTGGCGCACGTGTGTGTATGTGTTTATGTGATTACACGTGTCATCAGTGGGTTAAACATCCATTAATGGATTTTCGCTTACCCAATAATACTGTGCGCTTTATATACCCATCATTTCGCATCGATTGTTTTCATGTGGCACTATTTGTGTTTATTTTCATTCGCAGGTGACGGGGCACAATCTCGAGCGGACGATTGCGTAATTTAATTGCGATCATCGATTTTCACTTACTCTAGGGGGTATGTGGCTGCATATGGTGAGGCGACGATTCATTTCAATGCAAATTAATCTCGGCCGCTCATCTTGTGAGTTATAATAGTCTAGATTAAAAGCACTTGATGGACTCCAGTGTACTCACCTCGAACCATCGATGAAGATCAAACAACAGGCGTTAAGCGACACTTCTTCTTCATGTGTGACGTGAAAAAAATTTTAGCGCTCCATCTTGGATCGAATGCACACAGTTTAACTTCAATGATTCGCATCCAAGCATTTTATGTGAGCCGGTGATTGAAGATGAAGAGTCAAATTCAACGGACATGCCCAATTTAGCCTAGAAATACATGTTCTTTGACAATGTCAACCATTCATGGATGTTTCGAGTAATCAAACTGTTTAGTCCTCTCAATCCTTGAATCTCTTACTTTCTTCATCTTCTAGACTCATTTCCGCATCCCAAAAGTGTTTGAAATTGAGATTTCATGGAGATAATAGGGAGAAATCGATTCTTGAATGCAAATGGTCATCTTCAAAATTGTGGAATGAAAAACCATTGATCTAGCAATCAATTGGATCATTTCGAGCGCTATCTCAAGTTAGAATTTGTGTTTTCCTCCTGATCTTTCTTCCTATAACATTATATTTTAATTTCAAATTATAGATTATTCAAATTTTAGATTTAATTTTGGCTTTCTCTCTCTTCGCATTCGGATTTTCTACCTAATTTTTGCTTGTTGATTTCTCAGCGAATCTTGATCTAAATTCTGTGATTTTTTATTCTGTGGATTCTTCTTTGAGTTATCTTTCCAAATATATTAAAATCCCTAAATTCTCACCTCAATTCATTGTCTGATTTGATCAAATTTAAAGAAATACCTCAAAATACCTTAATTATATATGGATTCGACCCTTATTCACCTCTATACTATCTAATTTGTTATTATTTATCAAAATTGGTGAGTTTGGAACTTGTTTTGACACTTTTTCACATGTATTCAATGACCTCATGGATTCGTCTTGTCACTTGTCCATTTCCAGTCTTTTGTCCGAGACGAGATGCCCGAGCACTACTCCCTATCATACCATGAAGTGGGATTTCTCCCAACTCAACACCATTTGTTTCCTGATGCAGACCTCAAGGATATTAGTTAAGGGAGGAAGAAAACTATTAACGTCATCTCAAAAGACAGAAAAATTATCCATGAAGACATCGAGACTGTCTCCAAGGAAGTCAGAGAATATTGATGTCATGCATCTATAGAATGTCGCAGGGGCGTTACATAATCCGAATGGTATCTGTCTAAAAGAGAATGTACCTCAGGGACATGTAAACATCGTCTACTCTTGATCATCCAGATGAATTGCGATCTGATTGTAGCTCGAGTATCCATCCAGGAAGCAGAAGTAACTCTGTCTTGCCAAACAGTCCAGGATCTAGTCGATGAATAGTAAGGAGAAGTGATCCTTCTTTGTCGCAGAATTGAGCTTCCAATAGTCGATGCAAACTCGCCATTTTGTCGGAAGTTGTGTTTTCGATCTCTTTGCCCTTGTCATTCATGGTTACAGTTACTTCGGCTTTTTTGGGAACAATGTGCACCGGACTAACCCACTAGCCATTAGATATGGGGTAGATGATCTCTGCATTTAGCCACTTAAGACTTTCTTCTCTAACTACTTCTCATACCTTAGGGTTTAGTCGTCTCCGGGCGTCTGATAACATACAATTTATACATGAATTTGTATCACTATTAATACAATTTAAGACATTAAATATTCCATTTGTATGCATGTTATCATATTTAGAGTGCATATCTAAACTTTTATGAAAAATTAGTTTATGATCTAAAAATATATCATTTTAGGGATAATTATGCATAATTAAATAATGAAGTGCTAATCCTATTTATATTTGAGATCATAATTATATTTTCATGATTAAATGGTAAGAGAATTTTTTTTATTTACACTCGTGTATTTTTCAAATTTTATTTTTGGAGGAATGAGTGTATTTTTGAAATTAAATAATTCTCTTGTTATTCGAATATTTTGATGTTATAATATAATTTAATTTTTTATCCAAAAAAAGAAATTTGGATTAATTGGAATTTTATTTTAAAAGGTGTAAATTTTTTAATATTTAGGATTTTTTAAGAATTTTTCTGAACTTATTTAAAGCTTTTTTTCAAATGGCGCCGCTCTCAGGGATATTTGACGAAATGAATCCATGCGATCATTGAATACACATGGATAAGCGTAAAAAATTAATACCAAAATCATCAATTTTAAAGATTAATCACTACTTAAGGAGTGTAGTGGTGAATAAGGGTTGAATCCATAGAGAATTAAGGTATTCTTTGAAATTTGACCAAATCGGATGACGAATTGAGGTGAGAAATTAGGGATTTTCATAGATTTGGAAAGAGAACTCAAAGGAATAAAAAATTAGTTGATTTGGATCAAGATTTGTGGAGAAATCAAAGAGTAAATTATGTAGAAATTTCTAAACACATAGATAGAAATTCAAAATAAAATCTAAAATTATCCTAATTTACTATTCTAAATTATAATCTAATGATATAAGATAAAATATTAAGAGGAAACCTATAATCTAACCCGAGATAGTGATTGAAATGATCCAATTGATCGCCGGATCAAAGGTTTTTCATTCTGTGATTTCAAAGACAATCGTCTTCATTCAAGAGACGAATTATCCCTATTCTTTCGACGAAATCTCACTTTCAACCCCTCTGTGGATGCAGAAATGTGATTAGAAGAAGAAAAAAATGAGAGATTCAAGGATGGTGGTGTCTAGACAGCTCTATTACTCGAAAACATCCGAGAATGATTTACATTGTCAAAGAATATCTCAATTTATAGCAAATTTGGGCGTAACCGTCGGATCTGGCGTTCATCGTTGGTTAATGGTTCTGATCAAACGCAAAGATGCAAATCGTTACAGTTAAGTCGTGGCCGTTGGATTGGATATGGACCGCTGAGATCTTGCCACGTTGCGTGTTTAGAAAAAACGCATGAAATGGCATCCATATAATTGTGATCTTAGGCTCCAAATGCATTTTTGCAGGTTTTAATCTCAGTCATGATAACTCCTTTGATGGACGGCTAAGATTAAATCATTTTTAAAATGATTCGTCGATTAATAGAAATGCGCCACGTACCCCCACCTTAAGTGAAGATCAATGATCATCTTTTAATGCGCGAATTAGATGCTCCACATGAAGCCACGTCACTTGTGCACATAAAACGTAAAAATAGTCTTACATTACAAAAATTAAAGCACATGCGCGCTTATATAAGTAGAATGCAAATATGGAGTTACTGAAAATCCTTAACAGGGTGCTTTCTCCTTATTTACACACTCGCACTCACACACTTGTGCACGAGAGAAGGAGTGATGTATCTATGGAGAGGGTAAGGAATTACATCCGCGCATGAAAGAGTGAGTATCTTTTTATCCCTATAGCATCAAATCTTAGATATGCTCACCTTGATCACAATTGAGAATTAGACTCAAGCATTAGCCGATGAGTACTAGCCTAATATGCACTAAATAAGTCAACCTAGAGATGGAATCTAGATCATTATGGGCTACACTATGAGGAAAACGTAATCATATTCATACGCTTCACCTCTTTAGTAGTAGGATCAAAGGATGAAAGGACCTTCTAGGGAGATTATATAGTAAATTTCTAAGAGACTAGAAATCATTTAAGTTGGGGTGTGTGATAACATGCTAATTAGACATGATAATACATTATTATTAATGCATATTAAGGCATAAAAGATTTCATGCCTTTGCGTGTTATCATATTTATCAATATTTATCTATCATTCTATGAAAAAGTCATTATAATCTCAAAACACCTTAATTTAGGGTAAATTATGATGAATTAAAGATAAATAATTTCATAACCCACCTTTACTTAAGATTATAATTAGTTTTTAAAGTTAAATAATAAGAGAAATCATTTTATAAACATTTATTTAATTTTATAAAGTTTTAAATCTTAAAAAAATGAATATATTTTTGAAATAGAAATTAAATCTCTTGTTATTTATTAAATTTGACTTTTTAGAATGATAGATAATTAAATTTCTAATCAAATAAAAGAAATTTGGATTTATTTGGAGTTATATTTTGAAAGTTATGAATTTTCTAATTTTTAGGGATTTTTCTAGAATTTTTCTGAATTTTAATGAATTTCTAAGGATTTTTCGGAATTAAAAATTTATTTTTCTAATTAAAAATCAAATTTTCAGATATTTTAGAGTGCGCAGGTGACGTGGCGTGATCTAGAGCGTCCGATCGAGTCGCAATCGAACGGTCGACGCAGGAGGTGACGTGGCAGTGTAAGGGGCATCCGATCGCGCAAAGGATCATGAACCTTGATCTTCGCTTAAGGAGAGGGGGTACGTGGCACACCACGATTCGTCGAAGAATCATTTTCTAAATGACTTAATCAGAGCTGTTGATCAAATGAGTTATAATGCCTCAGATTAAACCGACGGAAATGCATTAGAAACGTCCGATTGCGATTCGACAACAACCGTTTGATGCGTTTTTATAACGCTCGCGACATGGCTTCATCTCGGCCATCAATCAAAGATCCAACGGCCACGACTTAACGGTAATGATTCGCATCCAATGCGTTTCATCAAAGCCCTTGATCGCGAATTAAAGCCCAATCGGACGGTTACGCCCTAATCACCTTATAAATTGAGATGTTCTTCGAGATTGTAAAGCATTCGAGAGCAATTCGACTTAATCAAACTGTGTAGACACCAAATCTCTTCCCTGGAGTGCTTAAGATCAAGATTTCGATGATCGTCGAGGAAGAAATTGACGCTTGAACTCCACGAATCGCGATTTCCAAATTTTGATGAATAGCTTTGATTCCGGCGATTAATTGGACCAATTTGATCGCAATTGTGGGTTATGGATCATGTTTCATCCTAATCTATCTTCGTTTAACATTTAATTTAAATTTAGAATTGTAATTTTAAATAATTTCAATCTTAATTTTTGGATTTCATGATTTTTTGTTTTCGGAAAAATCCTCTCTGTTCAATCTTCAATTTCTTCATGAAATCATAGTCAAATTCATTGATTTTTTATTCCGTGGATTCGTCTTCAAGTCCTCTTTCATAAAATATCTATTTGGCCAATTTCTATCATCGATTCATCGTCCGATGTGATCAAATTCGAAGAGATCATAAGAAATTTCACTAATTCCCTGTGGATTCAACCCTTATTCACCATTATACCCCTCAATTCATGAATTATTCTTAAAATCGGTAAGTTAGGACTTCGTTTTGACACGTGACAGTGTGTTTTCAACGACCGCTCGGTCTTGTGTCGTCATACCCTTGTAAAGAAAAATTGAAAATTTGACATAAGAACCCCTATAAATACAAATTCGGAAAAATGCCCCTGTAAAAAATTGAAAAATACCCTTGGGAATAAAATTCTGAAAAAAATACCCCCATAAATAAAATTATAGCAAGAGTAATCCAATAAATTAAATTTTGACAAAATTAGTCGTGTAAATAACAACTTTTTAAAATATCCCTATAAATCATATATCATCATAATATTTGCACAAACCAAGCTATGGGAAGGAAAAAAGGGGAAAGCCAAAGAATTCCTTCTCATCATTGAGTTAGTGGGTCACCATCTAAGCACATTCTCAATCTTTGCATGGTCGACTGTCCTCTACAAAGAGGAAAGAGACCAGCATGAGATTTGAAAATAAATTTTTAATTTTGAGGGATTTAAAGATTTAAAGAAGAAGCTTACTGATAACACATAAATGTATGACCTTTAACTCTGAATTTTCATGAATATTTGGCTTAAAAGGAATATATTTATGTGTTATTATGATTAAATTGCTTAATTTTTCTTTATTATGCTTTTATGGTATTTCTTGGATTTAATAATATTTAAATATCCCTCTTGGATTATAAACTGACAAGGAAAATGAATTTTTAAAGCAAAATAAATATTTTAGGATTTTTGAAATGGCTTAAATGAATTTTAGAGCATTTTTCTTGATATATCTCTAATTATCTTAAGGTATTTATGCATATTTATCAATATCAGGGGTATAAATGCAATTTCGGGTCTTCAAAGGTAAGTCAAAGAGCCGCCACCAGATCGCGACACATGTCGCAATCTGGAAGCTCTGCGATAACTCAATTTCATATTATTTTAATATTATTTTAATCGCTGACTTACCGGTGAAGACCACGTGGAGGCGCCGTCATTTTTGACTTCAAGGAGGAAGTAGAGAGAGCGACGTGGCGCTCTCTCATTCGTCGCGGGAAAACCATCTTGTTTTGTCGTTTTACCTTCTTTTGTCGTTTTGTTTTACTTTCGTTTCGTCGTTTTGTTATTTCGTTTTGTCGTTTTGTTATTTCGTTTCGTTGTTTTGTTGTTTTTGTTTCATCGTTTTGTTCTGCACGTTTTGTCGTTTTGCACCGTAAGCAAGGAAGAGAGCCACGCGGCGCTCTCTCATTTGCGCTTAAAAGCGAAACCTGTGGCGAAATTAATCGCCGCAGATTCCTCTAACGGTTTATATTTAAATATTGTTTAAATTCACTTACCTGCGCGAGTGAGGGCGCCGCCTTTGTTCACCACGAAGCGAGAATAAGAGAGCGACGTGGCGCTCTCTTATTCGCGCAAAGGAGAAGGGTGACTCATCTGTGTATTTTGTCCTTTTCTCACTTACTTTTGCAGGTGACGTGGAGGAATCTGGCGATTAGCTCTGCAGTGATGTGGCGCGATCTCGGGAGTCTGATGAAGGAGGACCGCTGACGCATGAGATCACCCGATCAAACGGCTAGAAATGCTAAAAAAATAAAGGGTGATATCTCATGATCCAGCCGTCCGATCGGGCTGAAATTTTGATGACAAGCTCATCTCACCGTGCTCTTCCATCTGTACGGTTGAGATTTCCATCTGATTCCCGAAGTTCCCGAAAATCAATCTCAATCGTCGGATTGGGAGGAAGCCCTAACTCCTAAAAGTTCTCCTCCTCCACTCCGAATTCTCTTGTCTTTTGGCTCTCTCCTGACACCACGTCACCAGCAGGAAAGGGGGAGAAGCTTAGGTCCAAGCTAGGCATCATCGGATGCTTGAGTTTGTTCTGGAGAAGGAGAACAAGAGGAGATCGTCGTCGTAGCAAATCAAGCACCACCCGGCCTAGGATTGGCATCAACACGGGGTTTGTGGGAAGATTCTGAGGAGGAATTCTCTTGTAAGCCTTTTCCATGGATAATGTAGGACCTTTTCTTCTATTTTAATTGTAGGTTATTGCATTTGTTTCACAAATCATACCTAGACCATATCATCTATCTTCATACAATTTCACCTCTCTTATCTCCCCTCATTTCTCTTTTCTCACCTTCAATCAATCTCCACCCTTCCAATTCTAATATCTTTTCCTCTAATTAGTACTACAGAAACATAATCTCAACAATTACATCCATTTCCTCTATATAATTCACCTTCTAACCTCTAATATCCTCCACTATAGGAATTCATTACCTAGATTCCCTGAGGATCGACCCTTGCTTACTATTGTCATAAGTGAGGAATTATAAATGTATTGCATGAATTAAAACACACAACAACGATATAATCAACCGAGTTTTAGTTCATCACTTACCGCATGGCAAGAGCTCGTCCAAGTGTAGATTTATATGCAAGCATTGTCTCTAGGACTTCGTTCATCCTTTATCAAGCTGCTGCCATGACTTTATCACCACAAACATGTCGATGTTCTCCAACTTTATGCAACATCTATAGTACATCACCATGAAAGGTCTAGAGGAGAACAAGTGCTTTGAGGGTGCACTAAGATTTGAAATAGAGGAAGTCTTGACAACTACTTTCCACAATCCCAATGGATCATTTGTTTCACACTAAGCTTTGTAAGTAGTCATCCAACTCATTACTTGATCACTGCACACTCGGCCATTTCCCAAAAGTCCTAAAAAACCTAAGGATCACCCTTTATGGCTACTCATAGGTGGTTGTTGATTCACAATGGCTTTGGATCACCCTCATTGGCTAGTCAGCCATGATAGGACCAGCCGTTTCAAAATTCATCAAGTAGAAAAGTGATTGAAGAAATGCACAAACTTCCTATTGAAAGCTACTATTAGTGGATTCAACCTTTGTCGATGAATGAAGTTGTAGGTAAATATGGACCTTAGTGGCATGTCTATAATTTCATCTCTCTCTCTCATGTACGGTTTCCTTCTCACATTATAAGAGGAGAAACCTTCTCTCTATAATTATTTAAGTTGACTACCTTCTTCCATATGGTATCAAAGCAACCCTACGATTTCTCAATGGTAATGGGGGTAGGTATCCCCGAAGGCCGCCACCAATTTTTGCCCTCTTTTTTTTCTCTTCTAATTGAACCCTTCTAGCACCACCCAGTCTTGGCCCTTTCCTAGAGGTGCCTTGTCTAGCGTTGCCCTTGATAGATATTATGATGTAGGATATTTCTTAATGTGATGGTAGGTATGATAATGATAAGGAAGAAAGAGATGTGAAATATGAGGAGAATAATTAGTAGTATTAATTAAGAATTATCCTACAATAGAAAGGAGGACCTATGAAGTGATATCAAATTGAGAATATAAGAGGTAGAAGAATGAAAATAGATAATTTAGATGTAGATCAGATCAGAGATATTATATAAGAGAGATAATATAGAATATATGAAATAAGAATAGGGAAGATAGCGGGGACGATAAGAGAGAGAACGGGGATAGGGACGTGGTTAATATATTATATTATATAATATAAGAAAGTAGAGGACGAAAAGAGAAAAATGAAAGATGGTAGGGAGATTAGAGTTTCTAACGCTGGACTTTAGATCTTGGATAGAATATTATCATTGTACGGAAGTTGAGGATGAATACTTGAGTCGGCGAAGAGGCGATGCTCCTGGTATCGTCAACTGATGCGGACTTCCTCAACGAGTCTCTGACGGTAGGAACTGAAAGCGACAGAAGAGAGGGGGCGAATAGAGAGGAGGGTAGAACTCGGACGACGAGGATGATGCGGGAGGGGATGATGGAAATACGGGATGAACGCGAACACAAAAGGGAGTCAAGGTAACCAAGAACCAATTCTTTCATTCAATGATAAAAAACTGTTTTTATCCCTGACATTCTCTCGTTTTATAGAAGACGGAGAAGAGGAGTGGGAGGGATGAGACGCGTCTTCGTAACTTCCGTGGATAACGGTTATACCAGTTGCAGAATTTCTTTGTTGCTTCTTACGTGGGCTCCGTCATGACCGTTGACTGGGAGGTAGGTCTGTTGGTCGGGGATGAAGTCGTGACTTCGGACTCGGTTGGATAAGCTGGGCTTCATTCGAGTGTTAACCTGGGTGAGTTTCGATCGTGATGTTTTATCGCCGACGAAAGTCACTTGTTGAGAATTTTTGCCTCTTTCGTCTTTTAGTGAATCTGCGATGTACGAAGGAGGCGATGATTTGCGAAACCGACTAATATCGGTGAAGACGGTATCAATGTGTCCGTGATAGGAAATCTTCTTCATCTGAACTTATATGAGACATCTTGAGAGCTATCTATCATCTGGAGCGATCAGATTGGGAGTAACGGCAGGTAGAGGAAAGGTAGCTGAATAATTTTCTTTAGCTTTCGTTTTTGTCGTTATCTGGGTCTTCGATGATCAATCAAATCGCAGTCAGGACATTCCTCATGCTCTTCAGAATCGTGGCGGTTCTTCTTGTCTTCTTCTAGTCCTTCCGGGGATCTGATACCATGTACGTTTTATCGGTGACAGTTGCAGGCGTTGAGAGATAGATAATCCTCCGGTTTGTTGGCGATGGTCGTCGTAGACGATACTCCCAGATATAGACGTTGATGAGGGCATGGACAAGGCCGCGCAAGAAGTAGAGCTGTAATCGCGGTTCACGCTATGTGTAGTCCCCTGTCATTTATTCGCTGTCTCCAAGTTTCCGTGAGGTCTTCGGGTGTCTCGGATGACAGTGGCTTCACGATGGAGTCTTTGATACATCCTGTGTAGGCGAGATAGCCGCTATGCTCCGTAGATGGTTGACCGTAATATATTGGCTTCACGGAGGACCTTTGACCAGGATTGTAGATGGTAAGGATATTCTCCTTAACTGCCTCTTCATTAGCAGTGGATGTCTTATGTCGATGGGAGGTGATTTTCTCTTGTACAGCTTCAGTAGTCTTTAGAAGTTTTGGTGATGTTGCTTCATGTGGATAAGTGCATGATAATATTCATGTATAGGCTTTGTCTTGAAGTAACTAAGAAGGTAAGTTCCTCCTTTAGATCTCTCCTAATTCTAACTATAGGTGGGTTTTCAATGAAAGAAGGGATATTTCACAAAAGTGTTCCTATTGATGTTTCTTGAGATCATTATTCACAACTATACAAGGTACCTATGATATGGTGGTGGTGGTTTAGACAATAGGGAACCTATATCAAAGGTAAAAGGGTGGTTGACTTGGTCCATTCAAGGGATTCTAAGTTTCTAAGGATCAAGGTTATATTTCTTTTGACCAAATCAATCTTTAGATCAGTGTAAAATAGAGGAAGGAGGGAAGATAATTCCCTTAAGATCTACACTCTCTTTATTTATTTAGAGAGGTCCTCTTCATCCATTTAAGGAATGGATAATTTCTCAAATTGGTAGATAAGGAGGAGGAGAAGAAGGAGGAGGAGGAGGAGAAGGAGGAGGATAGGCTTACTTAGAACCCTTGTTTTCATGTTTCTAAAATAATTCTCCATCATATTATGTAGCCTATAAGCCAATCACACTTTCATGTATCTCATTTATACTCAATGAAATGATATTTATTCATTATCATTCTTGTGTGATGTTTACAATGAAGTCCATGAGCATATGCAATTACTAAGTCAATTATCATGAGATCCTAATACAATGATCACTAGTCTTTAAACATTTGTTTTAAACATATGTACTAAACATTCTTTTTCGTGAGATATTCAAGAGGGACATCGAACTATTAAAAAATAATAGCACTATATGATGTGTATAGTTGATCCTGTAGCCATTGGTGTGGAGACACTAAGGATAGATAGTGGTTCTCTTTGGAGAAAGAGTTCACTAATTTGATCCATATGAATCACTGAATGGTAATTATACCTAACTGTCAATCAGGTTGATTCATGTCATGCTTGTGTATGTGGTCCTTTGACTTGAGACACCAAAGATATATTGTGGATGGATGATCATGTTTTGATTATGAATTATGGATCCCTAACCATAGGATATCTATAATGTCATATATTAGATATAACATGAAGTTCACGAAGATGATTGTGTGATCAAGATGAGATCATCCGACCTTGGTATTTGAGGAGATTGACTCAAGGAATGAGATGCGATGACATCCTTAGCCAAGGTAGTAGAAATATCTGAGGGAGTTTTTATGATTTCCTACACGCATCAATACTAACTTGAGTGACCGATTACGGTTTGAGAGTGGACTATACCCTAAGTCATTCATGAGTTTCTTGCAGATGAAAGATTATACATATATGGCAATCGATGATGAAAAAGTTCCATAAAAGAGTTTTTACATACTCTATATCTCCTAGACTATGTGATGTAGCTTGACACCCAACAAGCTAGCAACTCAGCCTATCAATTGGGTTAAATCGCTCCTTGATTAATTAATCTATATGTTGATGTAGATAATTAATTAAGGTTGACCAATAAAATGTTATTTGGTCTATAATGTTATCAACTAGTGAGATATATGGACCTAGAGGGTCACACACAGAAGAGTTATGAATGTTTGTAGAAATAGACATAATTATGATGATTTTTCACATATCCAGTGTCTATAAATGGGGGCAAATGACCACAACTCAAGGTGCCCATGAAAGACTTGTGAGAATTCTCTCCTTTTTTTCTCTTTCTCTCTTGTTGAAGAGCCTTCAAGAGGAGATCTAACCATCCAGAGACGGTGTGAATACCGCTAAAGGCTAGAAACTTGAATAGCTTCAAGAAGTCCCTCAAGGAAACTCTATAAGTATATTTTCTCATACATACTAGATGATATGATCATCTATTCTTGATGCCTCAATATTTTGAATATTCAATTCAATGTATTCCTCTGCGTTTGATAATTTGATCACAAATTCGGAAGGCTTATCGACCTTAGAACTCAACAACCCTACCTATTGGTGCCCTACCAAGCACTACCTTTCCAATCTCACCCTGCCTAGTGTTGTGTTGCTGATAACATGCAATTTATACATAAAACTATATGATTATTTATGCAAATTAGGGCATAAAATATTCTAATCTTATGCATGTTATCATGTTTTGAGAGTATATCTATCATTTTATAAAAAATTAAGTTATAATCTCAAAATGTACTATTTTTCAAGATAATCATGGATAATTTAAGAGAACTAGTGATAGATTAGATTATTCTCATCTATATTTGAGATTATAATTGGATTTTAATGATTAAATAATGAAAGAAAAATATTTTATACACTCATTTATGTTTCTAAACTTTATTTTCTAAAAGAAATGAGTATATCTTTCAAATAAAATTTTATTCTCTTGTTATAGACACATAGACAAGATTAGCCAAGTATGTGAAATCAATCAAATTCATAATGTCTTGGCAGATGTAATGAAGATGAAACTCTTCCCAGCTACACTTAGAGACTGAACTAAGGATTGGTTTTTAAATTTAGGAAAATATTCCACTAGTTGGACCAAGATGGAGGAGGAATTCCTTAGAAAATATTATTCCATAGGAAAAACTACCTCTGTGGGAAAGGCTATCCATGAATTTACCCAAGGCCTGAGTGAAACCTTTCACGAAGCCTGGGAGAGACTTAGAGACCTCACTAGGGAGTGTCCTCCACATGGAGTGCCTAACCATGAATTAACACAAATATTCTATGATGGGTTCGGCTTGCAAGATAGATATCTTTTACATGCAGCTAACAGAGGCACCTTCATGAGCAATTTCAAAGATGACACGATGGAATTAATCAAGACGGTGGAGGAGAATAGGCAAGCCCAAAACACGATAAAACCATTTGGAAGAGGTGCCATGTCGATTGGACAATTGATCAATGCAAAATCAGCGGACCCGGGCATGATCCTAGAAAGGATCGAGAAGATGGCGTAAGTCCATAACCTTCTACTAAATCGACTCAACATCCAGAACAATTCTGAAGGACTTGCACCCATCGCTACAACAAGCGTCACCATGCACAAATTGCTCAAGACTCGACCACGTCATGATAGACTGCCCAGTCATGACAGTACAAGGGCAGGGCATAAATAGACAAGGCCTAATAGGAGGGCCGAGTCAACATGGTCGGGTTCATACCAGAATTATTATAGTAACCCTGTTTTCAATGACAATCCTTCGCAGCCTGCAGGATTTAGGAGTAATAATGATCAGATATATCCTCCAACATACAACACCGGTCAACAACAAGACAGTCAACGTACACCCCGAAGCAACAATCCTACACTCAAGTGCCACGATAGAACGCGCTAGCATCGGACCAGATTCTCAAGGTGATCTCACAATTAGTGGAGAAAATGAACATGATGAACTCATGCATGGACGAGATATAGGACTTCGTCAAGATGAACATTCCTCACACGACTTATAACGAGAAGGGTAAGCAGGTTTCATTTTCTGACCAATTACCATCGCAAGCCACCTCCAAAGTGAAGAATCAAGGGGTGTTGTCAAGCCTAGCACATAATGTGAACCATGTTCATATTGACAATGAAACGATATTAGCTATATCGAGCATTTCAAAGTGGCAAAGATTTTTGGATCCCTATAAGGATCATCCCTTCCACCAAGGCCCGATAGATGAAGAAACACCAATTGTCATGGAGCAAGACATCGATTCTAAGGATGAGGAAGAACAGACCAAGGCTGAACCTAACCCCGATACATACAAGCCTCATGTGCCTTATCCTCAAGTACTTAATCGCCCTAGACCCAAGGTAACTGAATTAGACAATCACCTATTAGAAGCCTTCCAATAGGTGACCATTATCATCCATTTGATAGATGTCATTAAACATATTCCATCTTATGCAAAATTTCTTAAAGGCATATGCACACCTTATAGGAACCCCAAAAGGATCCAATTAAGCGAAACAGTGAGTTCAATTATGATGAATTCCTTACCGATTAAAAAGAGAGATTGTTAACATGCAATTATATGATTATTAAGGCATAAAACAGTCTATTTTTATGCATGTTATCATACTTTGAGTGCATATCTATCATTTCATGCAATTTTCAGTTATAATCTCAAAATTCACTATTTTAAGGATAATTATGCCTTTTTAATAATATATTTTTAAGATAGATTATTCACATATATATTTGAGAATATAATTGGGTTTTATTGTTAAAATAATAAGAGAAAGTACTTTTTATATACTCATTTATTTTTCTAAGTTTTAATTTCTAAAAGAAATGAGTGTATTCTTGAAATAAAAATTTATTCTCTTGTTATTTAAATAATTTGAATTTTGATAGCTAATTTAATTTCTGATCCAATGAAATAAATTTGGATTAATTTGGAGATATATATTGAATGTTATGAATTTTCTAATTTTTAGGGATTTTTTTAAGAATTTTTCTGAATTTTTTATTAATTTAATTCAATTTATTTTGAATTAAAATGAATAAAAATATTTTTTTTATCGTGTGCTGACATGGTGCAAACCAAAATGACAGTGCCACGTGACAATATATGAGACCGTCATGTGTCACACAGTGTCTATTACTTAATGTATTAGAATTCCCCTCAACTCGCTTTCCTCCGATAAAGAGTGCAATTCAAAGGGATTCCTATCTTGGGATGCAATGTGTGAGGTGGCTGAAGGAAATAACAAGATACTATTTCTAAAGGAATGACGTGGTTAAAAGTAAATAGATGGATAAACAAAGTAGATTTTTAAAACAAAAGAAGGTGCCACTTATGATAATTATACTCCCAAATGAGGTGGATGGTGATGGATAGGGTAGATGGTGGAGATGATGGTGGAAGTGGTAGAGATGATGGTAGAAGATATTTCCCACTTATTTTCCTTCTTTTCACTTCTTATTTCTCTCATTCTTTTGATTTTTTTTCTCTTTCTTTTTTTTTGTTTTGAAATTTCAGAAGAATGTAACAAGGGTATAGAGGAGTTTTTAGGGTTTATGAAGAGAGTATGTAACAAATGTGAAGTGTAGTGTGAAGGTATACATAGATGTGAGGGAAATATAGAAGGAAAATGTGATAGATGCGTGAATCACTTGGGAGTGTTATTATCATGAGTGAAGTTTAAAACAAAGTGGTGTAACTACTTGACTGCTTTGGAAAAGATAGAACTACATGCCTAACAGGTAAGATAGGTGTTTCAAAAAGTATGGATCATTGTACTCTTTTAACGGGAAAGTCTAGAAGCGAGGAATTCCCACACTAGGCAGGTTTGGCTGATGTTAGGTAGGGGATAGAATTTTAACTTCTCTCAAAGACTCTCCTTTTCAATCCCATAGCATTTCAACCTTTGATTACTCATTTTCCTCAGTAGATACCCAACCCCAAAGAAGTCAACCACTACATATCATCCATTGATGCTCGTTCACGGGATTTCGTGCAGGTGCCCCCTTTACTAGTGTAGTTCTTCTTCGATATCTATAAAAACTAAAAACAAAGAAAAGTAAAGAGTAAGATAATCTTGGGGTGCCTCCCAAGAGCGCTAAGTTTAATGTCTTCAGCCAGACGAAACTAGAATAAAACCTATGACTACTGATGGGTCGAGGGTGATATCGTCACATCCTCGATGACTCGGGAAGATGTAGATATACCTTATCTACTGGTGCGGGTGGCTCTGATGTCAGGTACGGCTTGAGACAATGATTGTTTACCTTGAATTGTCGACCGGATTTGATGTCGGAGGTGAGTACCGATCCACCATCGAACAACTCCAAAACCACGTAAGGACTATCCCATCTAGAGCGTAGCTTCTCAAGGAAGAGTTTGAGGCAAGAATTGTAGAGCTAGACTTTGTCGTTGACCTGGAATGATCGTCGTCAGATGTGTCGGTGGTGAAAGGCCTTCCTCTTCTCCTTGTAGATTGCCGCGTTCTCTCACACGTCGTCCCTCAACTCCTGTAACTGGCGAAGCTGGAAAGTCGTTGTTTCCCTGCTTTGTCTAGAGATAGGTTGAGCTTCTTGATAGCCCAATAAGCTCGATGCTCATGCTCAACCAGAAGATGGCAGGCTTTCCCGAAGATAAGCCGGAAGGGAGACATCCCGATGGGTGTCTTGTATGCTGTCCAATATGCCCATAATACGTCGGGAAGCTTGTGTGCCCTATCCTTCCCATCTGGTCGAATTATCTTCTAAAGAATGGTTTTGACTTCTCTATTACTTACCTCTACTTGCTCATTCGCATTGGGGTGGTATGGCGTACTCCGTACCGTGATGGTGTACTCCGTACTTCTTCAGCAATGCCCGGAAATGTGCATTGTTGAAGTGTGAGCCGCCGTCGCTGATGATGGCCCTTGGACAATCGTACCGGGCGGAGATGCATCTCGTAACAAATTAGACCACCTCTCGATGGTCGTTTGTCCAAGAGAGGATCGCCTTGACCCACTTGAACACATAATCCACCAGTACTAAAATGTATTCTTTCCCATCAGAAAGTGGGAAAGGTCCCATGAAGTCTATCCCCCAAATGTCGAAAATCTCTACTTCAAGGATTGGCCGCATTGGCATCTCATCTCGCTTGGAGATGTTTAATGCCGCTTAACAGTGTAGGCATTCCGTATAGAAACGGTGGGCGTCCTTGAAGATGGTGGGCCAGTAGAAGCCGCTCTGCAGGATCTTATCCACGGTATTGCGTGCCGCGAAATGTCCTCCGCACGTCGATGAGTGACACATCGCTAAGATGTCTCCATGCTCCTCTTCCGGTATGCATTGTCGGATGATCTGATCGTATCCTAGGTGGAATAGGAGTGGTTCTTCCCAAAAATAGTTCTTGAGATCATGGAAGAACTTATCTTTCTGATGACGATTCTAATGTCATGGTGTCCGATAGTGGTATTGGGCTCTCAGCCCATTTATCTTCTCCTCTCATCTTCTCCTATATAAGGACCTATGTACTCTCATTTCCATATAGGATTCTAGGGTTTCTCCATCTCATCGTCAACATGGTATCAGAGCCATAATCTCTTCTCGCCACCGCCGCCGCCATCGGACGCTACAGTCGTCATTCCCGGCGCGCCGCCTCTTCCTACTTCGATGCAATATCCTCTTCTTCCTCGTCTACCGTCATCACCACTATCGAGCCTTCTCGTCGTCGAAACCACGGGCGAAGCGTCGTCTGTCGCTTCGCTCCGGACGGCGCACTTATTCACGCCTACGTCTTCTATCTCATCCTATTACAAGGTCTGCATCAATAATTTATGGCTTCTCCACACTCTTCGGCTCCGAGTTCCGATACTTCGTTACCACACGTCCCGGCACCTCAGGTTGATACTCAAGTGATTCTCCCGCATGTAGTGCTTCCTACTCCACCGGCATTTGCACCTCGTCTCTCAATCACGGCACAACTTACTCGACCTGCCTATAATTTTACTGGCAACAATTACTCCGCATGGGCTTCTGGCTTTGAGCTCTTTCTTGAGTCTCACAACCTTCATCATCATCTCATGGAGGACCCTCCGCCACTTTGCGACCCATCTTATGCTTCTTGGTCGCAATCGGACTCAGCCATTATCACTTGGATGCTTCATAGCATCGAGCAGAACATTGCCGAGTCTCTCGCGCGCATCAAGCTAGCGCGCTCTCTTTGGCAAACTCTTGAAACAATGTATGCCAATCAGACGAACATTGGCCGTGTGATAGAGATCTTCGAGACTCTTCTCACTCTCAAGCAAGGTGATCTCTCTCTTCAGGCCCACTTCGACCACATGAAGTCCTTAATTCAAGAGGTTGACCTTTATCAGCCTCCCACCACAGATCTCGTGACGTTGAAGCGTTATCGCGCAGAGCTTTATGCTGGCATCTACCTTAGTGGGCTTCGTCCATCCATCGCCTCTCAGCTTAGGGGCTCTCTTCTATCTGGTGACCATGTCCCTAGCATCACTACCATTTTCTCTGCTGCTCTTC
This sequence comes from Lemna minuta, assembly GCA_024174645.1. NCBI lineage: Eukaryota > Viridiplantae > Streptophyta > Magnoliopsida > Alismatales > Araceae > Lemna > Lemna minuta. Next base: position 651,767 of record CM044115.1, on the reverse strand, counting down.
GAGTCACGACTGGTATGCCTTCGCCCCCTCTCTCTTCTGCTCCAGGCGATACGCCGCCTCCCTCAGCGATGGTTGTTTCTGCTCCTCGAGCTCGTGACGATGGTGGTATCCCTCCCCGTTTTGATGGCAATCGTCCTCCTCGTGGGCGTGGCCGTAACCTTTTTCCACCATGTCCTCACTGCGGCAAGCAAAACCATCCTGCCAACAAGTGTTGGAAGCAATTCGGCAAGCCTCCTACTGCCCAAGCGGTTTTGACTCCTCCTGCTCCGCCCAACATCCCTGCACCGCACAACATCCATGCTCCCCAATATCATGTGACCTTGACGCCGGCCGAGTATGACGCCCTTCACCGTTTTGCGAGTACTGATGCCTCCTCTTCTGCCAGCCTTGTGTCGCTTCCGGCTCCCTCCACGTCAAGTACATCTGCTCTACTTGCTTCCTCTTCACAATCATGGATTATCAACTCAGGGGCTTCCTCTCATATGACTGGGACTTCATCACTCTTATCGTCATATCACCCTACCCCCTCCCATCCCCCTGTTACCATTGCCGATGGCCGACCTTGTCCGGTCCAAGGCCGTGGTACTACTCGTGTCACCCCTTCTCTTTCTCTTCACCAAATCCTCGATGTTCCTGGCTTCCTTGTCAACCTTCTCTCTATTAGTGCTATCACTCGTGCTCTTCCCTGTACAGTTACCTTCTTTCCCTTTCATTGTATTTTCCAGGATCTGTATACCGGACGGAGGATTGGTTTAGGCCGTGAGAACGGGTGGGGCATCTATGAGCTCGTTGCTAATGAACCCTCATTGGGTCTTCAAGCTCTTTTTGTTACCTCTACTGCTACTTCCTCCCTTTTGTGGCATCGCCGTTTAGGCCATCCTTGTTTTGACAAACTTAAAAAGACCTTACCATGGCTTTCTCTTACTCAGTTTGTGTGCGAGTCATGTCAATTGGGCAAACATCATCGATCTTCTTACTCTAGTCGCGATGGCATTCCCTCTTCTGCACCTTTTGATCTTCTTCACTGTGATGTTTGGGGTCCCTCTCGTACTCCCTCCATCTCAGGTCATCGCTACTATATCGTGTTTGTTGATGACTATACTCGTGTGAGTTGGGTCTATCTTCTCTGTGATCGCTCTGAGGTTGTCACTACAGTCACCCACTTCATCACGGAAGTCGTCACTCAATACTCCACTACGCCAAAGATTCTTCGTACGGATAACGCTCTTGAGTTTGTCCAAGCCTCTCTACGTACCTTTTGTGCTGATCGTGGCATTATTCACCAAACCACTTGTCCTCACACCTCACAGCAAAAATGGCATCGCAGAGCGCAAACACCGTCAACTCCTTGATATCACTCGCACACTACTCATTGAGATGCATGTCCCATCTTATCTTTGGTCAGACGCCCTCATGACTGCGACCTATCTCCAGAATCGGCTTCCCTCTGCTCCCCTTGGTGGCGCTATTCCCCTTCATCGTCTCTCACCCACATCATCCCTCTTCTCCCTTCCTCCTCGAGTTTTTGGATGTGTTGCTTTTGTCCAAGATCACTCTCCTTCCCTATCTAAACTCACCCCTCGTGCTCTCAAAGGTGTGTTTGTTGGCTACTCTAGGACACAAAAGGGCTACCAGGTGTACTTTACAGATACCCGTCGTTATATGACTTCTGCCGATGTTACCTTCCATGAGGACTCTCCCTTCTTCTCTCCTCCCTCGCCTTCTCCGACTCCCACCGCTGCATCTCCTCCGCCTGGCTTCCCTCCCTTGGCGGTCATTGCCGATCCATGTCCTTCAATTTCCCCTCCTCCACTCTTTCAATCCTCTCCTTCTCCTCCTGTTTCCTCGGTTCAGCCCGTCTCATCTCCTCTAGATACCGATCCCCTATCCCCCACCTCCATGGCCACCTCTCCATCCCCAGTCGTCGTTCCCCCAGCCCCTCCAAATGATCTTCACCTTCCCATCGCCCTTCGCAAGGGTACATGCACTTGTACTCAACATCCGATTTCTCACTTTGTTTTCTATGATCGCCTTTCTCCATCCTTCCGTGCCTTTGCCCTTTTGGTAGCCTCCGAGTCGATTCCACGATCGCATGTTGAGGGCAGGCATAGGTACGTCAATGGAAAAGTGGCGATGGATCATGAAGTGGAGGCCTTAGTTTCTCGAGGGACTTGGACCTTGGTTCCCACGATCCGATAGATGCCAACATTGTCACATGCAAATGGGTCTTCACCATCAAATATCATCCTGATGGTACCATTGCCCGTCACAAGGCTCGCCTGGTTGCTCGTGGATTTACTCAGGCGTATGGCATTGACTACACTGAGACATTCTCGCCAGTCGTTCGTCTCAACTCTGTCCGCGTGCTCCTCTCTCTAGCTATTAATCAAGCTTGGTCTCTCCACCAGTTAGATGTCTCTAATGCCTTTCTCTATGGTGATCTTGAGGAGCAGGTCTTTATGGAGCAACCTCTTGGATATGTTGCTCGTCGGGGAGTCATCTAAGGTGTGTTTTCTACTGAGCTATTTACGGACTCAGCGAGTCCATGTGCTTGGTTTGCCAAGTTTAGTGGCCTTCTCTCAGCCTTTTTGGCTTCACATCTGCGCGACCGATCCCACGTGCTCACTAAGAAGACTAAGGAGTGGTCGTATCATTCTTGCGAGTTTATGTTGATGACATTATTTTTGATCAGGGAGTGATGACACTGAGTATTCTTGCTACGAAGACTTATTTACTGGCAACACCTCAGCATTCGTGACTTGGGGAGTCCTAGATACTTTCTTGGGATCGATTTCGCTCATCAAGACGGGAAGCTCGCTTTGACCCAGCGGAAGTATGCCCTTGACATGCTTAAGGAGACGGGACTTCTTGGGTGCAAGCCCGAGGACCTCACCCATGGAAGCTTCGCCCACGGTTTTGGGATACTTCATCTCCACTCTTTGAGGATGCTAACCGCTATCTGGGAGATTGTTGGGAAAGTTGATATATCTCACTCTGTCACTCGCCCGACATTGTATACGCGGTTAGTAGTGCTTGAGTCGATTCATGCGGGAACCTCGACGAGTTCACGCGGGAGGGAGCTCTACGGGTTCTAACGCATACATCAAGCAAGCCCTAGGGAGAGGGCTCATCTATCGGCTGACACGGTCATCGCGCATCGGCCTACTCGGCGCCGAGTATGCGGGCGACAAGGGAGATCGTAAATCTACTACGAGGCTATTGCACTTACATTGGAGGTAACCTAGTCACTGCGATCCGGAAACAGAAGGTGGTATCATGCTCCAGCCCTGAGTTCGAGTATCGAGCTATGGTGAGACCTGCGGGAGATGGTATGGCTTCGATCATTTCTCGCAGATCTCTCCATTTCATCCCCTTTTCCAATGCCCATGTATTGTGATAATCAAGCCGCTATCTTCATCACCAGGCAATTCCACCTTTTCATGAGCGTACAAAGCACATTGAGATTGGATTTGCCACTACATACGAGACAAGGGTTATATGTCAGCGTCATCTCCACTCCTCATGTGACATCATCGCATCAGCTTGCAGACGTCTTCACAAAGAGTCTAGCCGGGATCTCATATGACACCACGGGTACCAAGCTGGGCATGTTTGATTTATATGCTCCAGCTTGAGGGGGAGTGTCCGATAGTGGTATTGGGCTCTCAGCCCATTTATCTTCTCCTCTCATCTTCTCCTATATAAGGACCTATGTACTCTCATTTCCATATATGAATCTAGGGTTTCTCCATCTCATCGTCAACACATGGGATTGATCCAGTCACGATGAAGTTCACGATGTGTGCATACCAAGGAGTGTGGCTCGAGATGGCAAGGAGATGATCGTCGGGGAATGTGTCACCGATGTCTCCTCCTCCCGGAATGTGAAGACGTGATAGATAGTTTGCCACCGAGTTCTCGCTACCCTTCTTGTCTTTGATCTCCAAGTCGAATTCTTGAAGGAGCAGCACCCATCGTATCAGTCGTGGTTTGGCCTCTTTCTTGGAGAGCAAGTATTTCAAGGCCGCATGATCAGTGTATATAATGATCTTGCTCCCCAAGATGTAAGGCCGGAACTTCTTGAGTGCGTGGACCACCGCCAAAAGCTCTTTTGGTGGCGTACGACCCCCGTCGCCACCAAGGCATGACACTACGGCGCCGGAGGAGCCAACACCCACGCGCGTCCAGCCCCCTCGACAGGCGAAGACGAAGGATGCCGAGTTTCACTACACCAAGTGAGGACCTCATCTCGCCACGACACTTTTCACAGGGCTCGTGCGCGTGTGGAGTTATCTTTCCAGTCTTTTATTTCATTATGAACTTTATTAGCCCGCACGTGTTTAAGCGGGCCTTTGCATATCTTATTCTCTCCCTTTTAGGCTTGCGGGTGGGTTCTTCCCTTTTCGGGATCCCATTCGTTAAGCCCTTCTCTTTGTGGACCTTTTTATTTTCTATGATTATGTTAGGTGTGGGTTGTGGGCCTCAAGTGGGCCCTTTCCTCTCTCGGCCCACTATGAGCTCTATAAGAGGGGAAGGGACCCCCCCCCCCACAAACCCTAGCCGTCATTTGAAGAAAGAAAGGAGTGAACTCCCTCTCAAGTGGCTGCTCAAGGAAAATCGGAGAAGAAGACCAACCACCGCCTCCGCCGCCGCCGCACGCCGTTGTGCCGCCGCTGCGCCCACCGCCGAGACCGCCGCCTCTTCTTGCTTCCATCACGCATTATCCCGGTGGTTCACCGCCCAAGCCGCCGCCGCCACCGCTCAGGTTTGCTGTGCCACCACAACCCCACTCCACCTCCACCTCCATCATCCTACGTCCACCTCCGCAGTGCCCACACAATCCACCCTCCTTCCCGTAAGCCTCCCACTCGAATTTTCTGTCCCGCTACCTTTCCACGATTCCCCTTCTTCCCCATCCCAGATCTCTTCCCCACTCCCACTCTCTACACAACTCCTCCATCAGACATTCCCGATCAACCCCCACCCCCCCTACCGTCAACTTCCGCGGCCGCCTCCCCTCCAAGTCCACTTCTCCGTAGCCCCGCCCACCTACAAAATCCTCACAAAAACATCCCGCGACCCCTTCTCCGTCTACCCCAGCGACCAATCCTGTCACCCCCTTCACTACCGCCGCGAGCGACAACGTTGACCTCTGCCCTGAACTTTTCCAGTCCTGAACGATCCTCCACGCAATCCCGTTTCCACCCGACCACGCTCAGTCCTCTTCCCATGATCTCTCCCCTGCCTCTCCCCACCGAACATTCCGCACGACCGTGCGTTGTCCGCAAATTTTTGATCGATAACACGATCGGCTGAGGAACCTACCCCTCAAACCCCCGGTCGACGCGCTCACGTGTCAACTACTCCCAACAAAAAAATTGTCGACGCCTCCCTTTCCCTCCCGAATTTCCACGCTACCCCGTCCTTTCTCCCCGTCCTTCCACCTGCTATTCCCTTATTTACCGATTTGGCCCTACCGTCCAATCTTCCCCACGAAATTCGCACAGCCTCCGTCCCCAGCAATAATTTCCCATGCCGTAATTTCACACCCCCCCACGCGATTATCAACCCCCCCTCTCTCTCTCCACCGACGTCGCCAACCGCATCTTGACCTGTCGCCGACTTCCCTCCATCCGTCCGACTAAGGATTTCTTCCTTTTCCCCCCCTCCTGTCCTACATCGGCTCAACCTCTCCGCCTGCTCCAGAAATATAGCGCCGCTTCAGAGTGTCGATGGGACCGTACGGGAGTTATGATGTCAACGCCCCCCCAGGAATCCCAAAGCTGACGTGACCTCCAGCACTTCCCGTGAGCTGGGTGATTCCATTTCACCCGGCTGACCGCGCCTGCTGTCTAGCCCGACGTGACGCTCGCCTAGTCCGGCTGACTACACCCGATACCGTCCGCTGCTAGCACCCGCGCCGGAGCCCAACCCCTTACCGGGCCTTCCCTATTCTCGCCGGAGCTAGAGGGCCCACGACTGCCGCCCATCCGTGCTACGTACGATTGGCCTCCCATGACATGACACGACCGACCGGGCTCGCGCCCCGCAGGTTAGGCACTCATTCCCCATCCCATAACTACTTTGAAGTCTATATCTTCTTCAGTATTTCCCGCACCGTCTCCGCCCGCCATCGGGACTTAGTTTAGGTTGAGTGCTTAGACGACTTGATAGGATTCTGATCGTGATCCAATCCGTCGGGTTGACTGTCGAGCTTCCCTCGACGACTCACGGCCTTTCGCCCGCGAGGACGTGGATCGGAAGGACTCCCGGACGGACTCTACTCGGCGCACCCCAGGGCCTACGGTGACGACACCCGAGACGGCACGCTGCTTGATTGCATCATTAGTTTACTACATCATATTAGAATCCCCCCTAGTTCTTCCCTAGGATCACGGTGTTAGACCGGTTTCGCACCCGATCATGCATCATCTTTCTCTGTAGTCATGTAATTAATCTGAGCTTCGATGAGGGTCTCGCTTGCATAACATATGGTCGTCAGCTTCTTGTCGAGTCGTTGCCCCAAGACTGCTCCCACCGTGTAGTCTGAAGTGTCGCACATGGTCTCGAATGGTAAGTCTCAATTAGGACTTTGTAGAATTGGTACCTCGATTAGTGCTTGCTTCAGCATCACAAATGCGTGCTTCCCTTCTTTGTCGATGATGAAGTCTTTGTATTTGCAAAGAAGGGTGGTGAGTTGCTTGGAGACTTTGGCAAAGTCTTGTATGAATCTCCGGTAGAAGGCGGCGTGCCCGAGAAAGCTCCTTAAATCTTGTACGGTACCTGGAAGAGGGAGGTTTTGGATGACCTCAATCTTGGCCTTGTCCACCTCTAGTCCTTTGCCCAAGACGATATGCCTGAGTACTACTCCCTCCCGTATCATGAAGTGGGATTTCTCCTAGCTTAGCACCAGTCGTTTCCTGAAGCAAACCTCCAGGATCTTGGTAAGGTGAGCAAGAAACCTCTCAAAATCATTTCCAAAGATGGATAAATTGTCCATGAAAACTTCCAAGTTATCACCAAGAAAGTCGGAGAAGATTTCTGTCATGCATCTTTGAAATGTCGCGGGGGCGTTACACAATCTGAATGGCATGCGTCTGAAGGCGAATGTGCCAAAAGGACATGTGAATGTTGTCTTCTCTTGATTGTCGGGATGAATCGTAATCTAGTTGTAGCCCAAATATCCATCGAGGATGCAGAAGTAACTTGATCCTGCCAGTCGGTCCAGGATTTGGTCGATGAACGGTAGAGGAAAGTGGTCCTTCTTTGTCGCGGAGTTCAGCTTCCGATAGTCGATGCACACTCTCCATTTCGTCAGAAGGCTTGTCTGGATCTCCTCGCCTTTCTCGTTCTTCATGAACGTTACTCCAGCTTTCTTCGGAACAACGTGCACCGGACTCACCCATTGGCTATCGGATATGGGATAGATGATTTTTGCATTTAGCCATTTAAGAATTTCTTCTTTCACAGCTTCCCATACCTTCGGGTTGAGTCGTCTCTGGGCTTCCTTGACAGGTCTTTACTCATCCTCTAGGAAGATGCGATGAGTGCATACTAAGGGTCCAGCCCCTTTACGTCCATCAGGGTCCAATCGATTGCGTCTTCATTCCCCCTTAGTACTTCCAGAAATTGTTCCTATTGCTTTATATCCAGCTTGGACAAAATAATCACCGGCTTTGCTTTATCTTCATCAAGGAAGGCGTATTTGAGTGTAGATGGGAGAGTCTTGAGCTCCAAGGTAGGCTCGTCCATTGGTAGCTCTTCAAATCTTGCTTCCTCGTTAATCATCATCACTTCTTCTGTGCAGGCATCTATATCCTAGTCGTTGGCATAGTCGATGGCGCCCAAGTCCTCGAAAGCTCGTGAAGGGTATTTCATAAGCTTGTTGATGTCAACCTTCACGGTGTGCTCTCCCACCTTGAGAATTACTTCTCCTTTCTCCCAATCTGTGACGGCTTTCGCGGTAGCTAGGAAGGGTCGTCCTAAGATGATCGGGGCTTGGCTAAGCTCCTTAGTCATTTTCATATCGACGACTAGGAAATCTACTGGGAAATAGCAATCTTCTATTCTTACGATTACATCTTCTACTAATCCATGTGGTTTCCTTACTGATCAATCTGCTAAGTATAACTCTACTAAGAAAGGTTGCAACTCCCCCTACATGATGACGGTCGAATACAGCTTTAGGGAGGATGTTAATACTAGCTCCAGTATCTAGAAAGGATCTTGTAAATGACATTCCTCCTATTTCACTCGTTATCATGGGTGCACTCGGATCTCTCTTTTTAATCGGTAGGGAATTCATCATAATGGAACTCACTGTTTCATTAAGTTGGATCCTTCTAGGGTTTCTATGAGGAGTGCATATACCTTTGAGAAATTTGGCATAGGAAGGGATACGCTTGACGACATCTATTAACGAAATGGTAATGGTTATCTTCTTAAAGGCGTCTAGTAGATGATCATCAGATTCATTACTCTTGGTTTTAGGGCGGTTAAGTACTTGAGGATAAGGCACAGGGGGCTTGTATGTATCATGATTAGGTTCAGCCTTGGCCTGTTCTTCCTCATCCTCTGAATCGGTGTCTTGCTCGACGATAATTGGTGTTTCTTCTTCTTCGGTTGGGCCTTGGTGGATTGGATGATCCTTATATAGATCCGCTAAGTCCTTGCCACTCCGAAGGCTTGATATCGCTAATGTCGTTTCCATAGCCTCCTCGTCGACGTGTACATGATTGATGTTGTGTGTTTGGCTCGACGAGGCCCCTTGATTCCTCGGGTTAGTTGTGGCCTGCGAGGGTAATTAGTCAGTAAATGTTACTTGCTTACCCTTCTTATCGGTTGTCAGTTGGACGTTTGTCTTGATGAAGTCCTGTATTTCGTCCACGTGTGAGTTCATCCACGTCATTTTCTCCATCAATTGCGAGATTGCTCCGAGGATCGAGTCAGATGCCGGCGCGGTCTGGCGTGGAGCTTGCGTGTAAGCTTGCAGTTGCGTCGGTGGGATGAACGACGTCTGCCTTTGATTAGCGTAGGGTTGTTGATGTTGTTGCTGACCATTGTATGATGGAGGATAGGGCTGATCATTGTTCCTCTGAAATCCTGCATTCTGCCAAGGATTATTGAAAACAGGAGTATTATAATAGTTAGGGTATGCACTCGAATAATTCGGTAGTCCCTTTTGAGTCGGTCCTCCTAATGGACCTTGTCTAAACATGCCCTGCCCTTGAATTGCCATGACGGGGTAATCTAATTCGATGTGATTGAATCATGAGCAATTGGCATACGGCGATGCCTCTTGGAGTGAGACGGGGGGGAGTCCTTTTGAACCATTGCGGATATTGAGTCGGTCCAGTAATAAATTCTAGACTTTCGCCATTTTGTCAATTCTCTCGAGGAGCATCCTCGTCTCCACTGATTTGGCGTCGATCACTTGTCCCTTTGGCATCGCACCTCTTCCGAATGGTTTAGCTGCGTTGTGGTGGCTATTCTCCTCCACTGTCTCGATGAGTTCCATTGCGTCGTCTTCATATTTGCTCATAAAGGTGCCGCCACTTGCTGCATCTAAAAGATATCTATCTTGCAGGCCTAACCCGTCATAAAATATTTGAGTTAATTCATAGTTAGACACTCCATGGTGTGGACATTTCCTAGTGAGGTCTCTAAGTCGCTCCTAGGCCTCGTGAAAATTTTCACTCATGCCTTGGGTAAACTCGCGGATAGCTTTCCGGACAGAGGTGGCTTTCCCTACATAATAGTATTTTCTTAAAAATTCCTCCTCCATCTCAGTCCAACTAGTGAATTATTTCCCTAATTTTAAAAACCAATCCTTGGCTCGGTCTCTAAGGGTAGCAAGAAAGAGTTTCATTTTCATTGTTGCGGCGGGGACATTCTGAAGATGATTAATTTTAAAAACTTAGGAAAGCTCATCTACGTGTCTATATGGATCCTCGGAAGGTTTACCATGGAAGATAGGAAGCATACTCATCACATGGGAATCTATTCTAAAATTTGCCCCTCTATTAGGGGTGCGTGAATTCTTGTGACAAGTCTCTAGAGGACGGGCCTAGCGTAGTCACTAAGGTGTTTCCTTGCATTTTTCTTGTCATTTCGGGCCATTTCAACTGGTTCTACGGTGGAAGAGGTCTCGGTAGTGTCGGGGGATTGCAAGGATCATTCAAAAAAGATCTACATTTAAATGATTATTCTGTAATCTCTAGGTTGTTTTTTGTCTCATGGAGGGGTGGATCGAATATTTAGATGGATATAATTATAAATACTTATATAATTATCAAAAATTGAAGTCGATCGTACCTGAATGTCGGTATCCATGAGAGTGAAGCGTTCTCAACGCGAATTCAAAGAAATGATCACCCGTGATCCTAAGAAAAGGGGCAAAATCACTTAATCTTGTCGAATTGAGGATCTTGAAGATGAATTTCTGCTTCGAATCACTCGCTCTATGATTGATTTGCGTGAATTTCAAGAAATGAAAAGAAAATTCCACGTTGACCAAGTCAAAATTGACTAAATTGATCAAAATTTCGCCTTTATTTCCTGGCAACGACGCCATTTGACGAGGCGAGACCAAGTGATCATTGAAAACACACAGTCACGTGTCAAAACAAAGTCCAAACTTACCGATTTTAAGAATAATTCATGAATTGAGGGGTATAATGGTAAATAAGGGTCGAATCCACAGGGAATGAGGAAATTTCTTATGATCTCTTCGAATTTGATCAAATCGGACGATGAATCGATAATAGAAATTGGCCAAATGGATATTTTATGATAGAGGACTTGAAGACGAATCCATGGAATCAAAAATCAATGAATTTAACTTTGATTTCATGGAGAAATTGAAGATTGAACAGAGAGGATTTTTTCGAACGCGAAAAATCACGAAATCCGAAAATTAAGACTGAAATTATTTAAAATTATGATTCTAAATTGAAATTAAATGTTAAAAAAAGATAGATTATGATGAAACACGATCCCTAACCCACAATTGCGATCAAATTGATCCAAGAAATTTCCGGAATCAAAGCTGTTCATCAAAATTTGGAAATCGTGATTTGTGGAGTTGAAGCGTCAATTTCTTCCTCGTCGATCGTCGAAACCTTGATGTTAAGCACTCCGGGGAAGAGATTTGGTGTCTAAATATTTTGATTAAGTCGAATTGCTCTCGAATGCTTTACAATCTCGAAGAACATCTCAATTTATAGGGTGATTTCGGCGTAACAGTCCGATCAGGCTTTAATTCGTGATCAACGGCTTTGATGAAATGCATTGGATGCGAATCGTTATCGTTAAGTCGTGGCCGGTTGATCTTCGATCGACGGCCGAGATGAAGCCACGTCGCGAGCGTTATAAAAACGCATCAAACAGTCGCCGTCAGATCGCGATCGAACATTTCGGATGTGTTTCCGTTGGTTTAATCTGAGCCGTTATAACTCCTTTGATCAACGGCTCTGATTAAGTCGTTTAGAAAATGATTCATCGATGAATCGTGATTTGCCACGTACCCCCTTTTCCTTAAGTGAAGATCAAGGGTCACGATCCTTCGCGCGATCGGATGCCCCTTACGCTGCCACGTCACCTCCTGCGTCAACCATTCGATTGCGACGCGATCGGACGCTCTAGATCACACCACGTCACCTGCGCACTTTAAATTATCTGAAAAATTGATTTTTAATTAAAAAAATTGATTTTTAATTCTAGAAAATCCTTAGAAATTTATTAAAATTCAGAAAAATTCTATAAAAATCCCTAAAAATTAGAAAATTCATAACTTTCAAAATATAACTCCAAATTAATCTAATTTCTTTCATTTGATTAAAAATTTAATTATATATCATTCTAAAAATTCAAATTTAATAAATAACAAGAGATTTAATTCATATTTCAAAAATACATTCATTTCTTTAAGATTTAAAACTTTAGAAAATTAAATAAATTTTTATAAAATGATTTCTCTTATTATTTAACTTTAAAAACTAATTATAATCTTAAGTAAAGATGCGTTATGAAATGATTTATCTTTAATTCATCATAATTAACCCTAAATTAAGGTGTTTTGAGATTATAATGACTTTTTCATAGAATGATAGATAAATACTCATAATTATGATAACATGCATAGAAATGAAATCTTTTATGCCTTAATATGCATTAATAATCATGTATTATCATGTTTAATTAGCATGCTATCAGGGTACTTATATGAATTTGAAAAATATCAATCACCAATTCATTATAAAAATTGAGCGAAGATGACTTGACCGACAAAAGCCTGATTAGCATCTTATGAATTATAGAAAAACTTTGCATACTACACTTCATTATTATTTTATATTTTGGAATAAAAATATTATAGGTTTAAAGCTTCAGAAAAATTATAAAATAATATGTTAAATATCTCTTAAATGATTATCTCTAAAATACTTAATTCTGATTGATCAGTGATCAATGATCAGATCGACAATCACTGACCGATTCTTAATGAGTATCAGATCAAGCACATTCGATCAATCATTGATCATGCACCTGATTCATCTATGGGCTTCAATCACCGCATTGATCAAGCCATTTGATATATTTGATCAATAAACCAAGGATAAATCTAACGGGATCAGCGGGCTTCAATCACCACATCAATCAGATCACCGAGTGATCAAAGCCTATCAGTCCCAGAAAGGATCATCCTTGGTTGATTGATCGGATGTATCAAGTGGCATGATCATGATCGAATAAAGGATCTCCGTCCGCTACTTGTTGTGAGGAAAAACTACTTTTGACGTCTTTCGATGAACAGCCCACAGAAGAGGTTAGAAAGAAAGGTTAAGCGAATAATAATCGGTCTGATGATCTGACCAGCCTCGAACCCCCCTCCCACACAACCCCAGAAAAAAGAGCTTTCAAGTGAAAGTCAAAGGTTGAGTCTCTGATCTTGCATTGATATATTTCTCTACAGCGGATCATTCACGGAGATTTCTATCTAACGTGAACATACAGCAACAACAAAGAAGAAGGATGCACAGTCATCGATGTGCAGTAGAGCTCTGCGTCTGAGGTCGAGGTATAAGTAACATGAACCAAGGCTGATGAGGAGAGAGCAAGAATCAGCAAGTGGCGGATGTGGTGCAGCCGAGCTCCTTGGCGGCGTGTTGGAGGAAGGAGAGGGTGAGGCCGGTGGCGCGGCGGCTGTGGAGCTCCCACAGAAGCCATTTTTGAATGTCGGCTTGCCAGTCGATGGCCGCCGTGTTGAGACATTGCGGGTACCTCTGCGGACTGCTGTGCACCTCCTCCGCTGCTCCGACATTGCCAGAGTTCTTCACGTGCACGGGCGCGACGTTCAGTATGTCCCGCAGTACCGCTGTGCTCCGAGCTCGCACGTGCGCACTCGGGTGCGACAGGCACCTTATCGTCGCCGGCAGCCGACACTGTCAACTCCCACATTCATCGTCAAATACAAGCAGACAAGCATAGACAACGGGCTTTAATTGTTCGATAGACTATATGATGAATTGGACGACTAGTTGATTGGATAATCAGCTTATCTATATCAGATATTTCAGATAAGATGATAGACGAGATGGATTGACGGAACGTTAGATGGGTAGTACTGCATACAAGGTTATGAGAAAGAGAGAGAGAGAGACTTTACCTTGAGGAGATTGGAGAGGCCATCGGCGGCGGCCAATCCTGGGTCGCCCCAGTATATGACAAGCTGGACTGCTCTCGCCGTCACTTCCAGAAGCTGATCATGAAGTTGCCCAGGCATGAGAAAGAATCTCAAAAGAAAAAATAATCATCTAGCTTCCCAAGGCACTAGAATATAAAAAATGATCAGGGCAAACTCTATCTTAATCCTGAGAGAGAGAGAGATTCTACGAGATGTACTAAGCTGATAATTGCAAGCGAGTGCGAGGAAGAGATGGCAAGAGAGAGAAATAAAAAGATAGGAAAGACAGAAATAGATGTGGCTACGATTATGGTTACCTCGAGCTGGGGGAGAGTGCAGGCCTCGCCGTCTACAAGCATGCCGTCCGTGGCGCGGAGCAGAACGTCGGAAGCGCTGGCAAGAATAATCAAGGCCTCGGGGCTGTCGTGACTCCTCATCAGCTCCGCCATCAACTTGACGATCCGCTGGTTTACCCTCACTGCTTCTGACTCTGCTCGTCGTCTGGCGATCCACGGTTGCAAGTCCTTTTCCGCCTGCACGCCCGCACGTATGCCGCCGGAAAACAACATCACCATTAAATAATTAGACGCAAGGATGGATTCATCCAGAAACAAATACTTTTTGTGTATGTGTGTGAGAGAGAGGCCTGGTCCATGAAGATAGAGAAGCACTACAGTCATGGAGAGACAGTGAAAAGAGAAATGCTTGGGTAGGTGAGAGGGAAAAGAGAAATACTAGTGACAGAGAGAGTAGAGAGAGAGAGAAAGTATAGTACATTATCTATATTAAAACGTATAGTGTCCTATACTTGGCTCATATATATATGCATACGCATGAATATCCACACACACATTTGCAAAAATACCATGTTTGAGAGACACTAGCGTTGTTCAGAGAGAGATAAGGAGATAAACATGGATGAAGAATTACAGAGCAAAGAAAGAAAGAGAGACGGAGACAGGGCCGCATGAATGTGAGAGATTCTGTGTATAAATGTAGAGAGAGAGAGACTTGGAGTATATGCAGATAGCATTGATACTATATAAATATATATGTAACGTACTAATGGAAAGAGCGCGAGACGGAGAAGTACCTGCAGAACGATCGCCGTGGAGGCTTTTGTCGGTGACGCAGCGACCACGTTGCACATGGCGTCTACGACCTGGAACCAGATAGAGATATATATAAATAGATACAGAGAGCTCGTGCGCATGAATAAACGAAGAAAAGCCACAACTGCCACCACACCTGCCTCCACCCTTTACGGGACCCAGAAAGTACCCTCCCGGACTCTCACGTTTCCGGCGCCGCGATCGCTTATGCCACAGCAAAAACTACGGAAAAACAAGGAGTTCATGCTTCTCGCCGAACACGGACTTCAAAGAGCTACTGGAACGCTGCAATTGAACCCGATATTGCCGATCTGCGGTCAGGAAATTCCTTAAGTCAGAGGCATCCTCCAGCTCTTCATCCTCTCTTCCCCGAGGGAATCCACGGCGTTATTATGATCACGCCTCGACTGCCTCAAACCGGAAGATTCTCACCCAAATTCAGAAGTATAAGGCCCTCCTTCCTCTCAAAGCTCCGGCTGCCGGAGAAATTCTCCAGTTTCTTATCAATAGCGTTATGTGGCACAGCCAGAAGGAGACAGATATGGAAGTCTTTCCACTGAGGCCTTGTCCACTATGGAAGCCACGGTCTTTCCATGGATATCGATCAATTATTGGTAGAGAGAGAGCTCTCCTTTGTCGTCTCCTTGTCCCATTTGCACCGCATAGAACAGATAGGGCGTTCGTGATGGCCTTGGATCTGCCAAATAGATCAGAAACGTGGGCAGCGACCGCGGCGGCGCGCCACTATCTCATTCGAGCTGTACCCCCAGGAAGTACCTACGGACACATGGCTTCAACAACAGCCTTCCAGATTCCCAGCATCCTTCAGAATGATGAACTGCCGATCGAAGCCGTTCTCCGTGCTAGACGACGACTTGCCGGAGCTCTCTGTAGCTATGAAGGAACGAGCTGAAGCTCGCAAGCGAGCGCACAGACAGCTGGCGAGAACGTAAGAGTCAAAGGTGCGGCAGGGCCTTGCTTTTTCCTGATTCTGCTCGTCTTCCAAATTCTTCGCTTGCTCTTCTTCTTCTACTCCGGTTGGTCGCTTGCCACGCTGGGAAGGCCTCATTAGCTCATGCAGACGGTCGCCTTTGACGAAGGCAGGCGAGATCATGGATGCGCCAGATTCGGGGAACAGAAGAGTGGATCATGGTCCT
>CM044115.1:519035-635314 GCA_024174645.1 Lemna minuta | reverse complement strand
CGCATGTATCATTTATCTCATCTTTGATAGTCTATGGGTTAGTCCGGTGCATGTAGTGATGGGATCTGAGGTCAATAACTTTCCGAAATTTTGATCAAAACATCAAATGCAGCAGAAAAACATTGAGTCAGACATTCAAAATACTAAGCCACCAAGAACAGATGATCTTATCATCTAGTATGAATGAGAAAAATATACTTACAGGGTTTCCTTGAAGGAGTTCTTGAAGCTATTCAAGTGTCTAGCCTCTAGCGGTATCCACACGGTCTCCGGATGGTTGGATCTCCTCTTCAAAGCTCTTCACCAAGAGAGAAAGAGAAGAAAGGAGAGAATTCCCACAAGGCTTGCATGGGCACCTTTTGTTGTGGTCGTCCTCCCCCTATTTGTAGACATTTGGTATGAGGTTTTTCCATAAAAACCCTCATAATTATGTCTATATCCACCAACATCCATAAACCTTATGTGTGTGACCCTCTAGGTCCATATATCTCACTAGTTAATAACTCTATAGACCAAATAACACCTTATTGGTCAACTTTAATTAATTATCCACATCCACATATAGATTAATTAATCAAGAATCGATTTAAGCCAATCGCTAGGTTGAGTTGTGATAACATGCAACCTTAACATGATAATTGAGATTATAAGTGGTTTTTAACGTTAAATAATAGGAGAAATCATTTTTATGAACATTCATTTAATTTTCTAAAGTTAAAATCTTAAAGAAATGAATGTATTTTTGAAATAAGAATTAAATATCTTGTTATTTAAATAATTTGACTTTTTAGAATGATAGATAATTAAATTTCAGATCAAATAAAAGAAATTTGGATTAATTTGGAGTTGTCTTTTGAAAGTTATGATTTTTTCGGATTTTCTAAGAATTAATTTTGATTTTTAAATAAAAAAATGAAATAAAAAAGGGGCAAAAAAGCGGGTTCATTCCGCGCGGGACCCGCGTGAATGTAAGTGGCACGCAAGGCCACGTGGCAACACCACGCGGACCCACGCGGCGCCTACGCGGCGCAATATTTACATATATTTGTATAGTTTATATTATATATAGTAAGTTCAACCTTCCATATATCGGAAGGGTATTCAACCCTTAAAACCGCTGCTCCTTATAAACCCGACTATCTCTCTTAATTTTTCCCGTGTGGGACTAAGTCCCACACAGTTATTTTCATTTCAGGCGACGTGGCTGACGGAGGAGCGTTGGATTAAAGGTGCTATGGAAATCCGCGCGTCGATCGTGTGGACGCGCGGATCACCGATCAACCATCACGCACATGTCATTTTAAAAAGAGTTATAACGGCCATGATTTCACACGATCAAACGCATCTGAAGCGTTAGATCGCAATTCAACGGGCGTCGTTTTGATGCGTTTTATAACGCATATCGCGAAGATCAAATCCGGAGCGTCCATTCAAGATCAGAAGGCTGAAATAAAATCGTAACGTTTCATCGTTACGCGTGCATCTGGACCGTTGATGGAGCTTGAAACGCACCGATCGGACGGTTACGCCTAATTTTGTCTATAAAACAAAGTGTTCTTCAATTTTTGTAAGCATTCTTGGATGATTTTGCTTAATCGACCCATCTAAACCCTTCAATCCTTGAATTTCTCACTTCTAATCTCTTCTATACTCGATTTCACGTCCACTGAGTGATTAAAAGTGAGATTTCATCGATCGATCTTGGAGAATTTGTCTCTTGAACATTGATGTTCACGTTTGAATTCGAAGAATGAATAGCCGTCGATCCGGCAATCAATTGGATTGATTTGATCGTTATCTCGGGTTAGAAAACAAGTTTTCCCTCTAATCTTTCGTCATGTATCATCAATTTTTAGTTTAGGATCTTAATTTAGCTTAATTTCGTTTGCAATTTCAATTTGTGTTCTTCGCGATTCTAAAAATTTCATCCCACTTCACTCTTTGATTTCTCCGCGATTACTAATCCAAATCGAGTGATTTTTGATTCCGTGGATAGATCTTTGAGTTATCTTTCTAAATATACCATTTTCCCTAATTTCTCCCCTCAATTCATTGTCCAAATTGATCAATTTCTATAAGATCTCTCGAAAATACCTTAATTCCCTGTGGATTCGACCCTTATTTACCATTATGCCACTCAATTCGAATTAATTTCCCAAAATTGATAACTTCAGTATTATTTTTGACACGAGACCGTGTGAAATCAATGACCTCGCCGTCTCGTCTCATCATGTTGCCAGCCCGTTGGGTGCCAAGCTACAACACATACACTAGGAGATATGGAGTATGTAAGAACTCACTTATGGAACCTTCCCGTCATCGATTACCATGTATGTATAATCCTTCATCCACATTAGACTCATGAATGACTTAGGGTATGGTCAACTGTCAAACCCTAATTGGTCACTCAAGTTAGTACTGATGCGTGTAGAAATCATCAAGAACTACTCTGATATTTCTATTACCTTGACCAAGGATTTCATCGCATCTCATTCCTTTGAGTCAATCTCCTCAAATACCAAGGGTGGATGATGGAGAATTATTTCAAAACATGAACACAAGGGTTCCAAGTGAACCAATACTCCTCCTTATTCATGAGTTTGAGAAATTATCCATTAATTAAATGGATGAAGAAGACCTCTCTAAATAATTGAAAGAGAGTGTAGATCTTAAGGGAATTATCTTCCCTCCTTTCCCTATTTTACACTGATCCAAAGATTGACTTGGTCAAAGAAAATAAACCTTCTATCTTTAGAAACCTAGAATTCCTTGAGTAGACTAAGTCAACCACCTTCTACCTTGATATAGGTTCCCTATTTTCCAAACCATATCCACTATATCATAGGTACCTTGTATAATTATAAATAATGATCTCAAAAGAAAATCAGTAGGGAACATCTTTGTTATTCCATTTCCTTCTTTGTTTGAATACCACCTCTAGTTAGAATCATAGGAGAGATCAATTACTTGTGGAAGAACTATCTCCTCAACCTATTCAAGACAAAACCTTTTGCATGAATAAACTATGCAAGTATGAAGAAAGTTCAACAAGAAATTGATCAAAGTCTGAAGAAAGATGCCATTAAAGAAGATTATAGCAAGGAGGGCTTTCCAAAGACCATTCTCCTAATCCTCCAAGACTTATACACATCTCAAGGACAATGAATCTACATCTTCCATGCTTCAAGCCTCATAAGAGCAAAGAAAATACTTAAATCACTCATGAAGAGCATCAAGGAAACATGAAGAGCTCCACGATCTTAAACCATATCAAGACTTATTCAGACTTCTTTCCACCGAATATGCAACTTATCCTGCATTAATATAACCATCAAGAGAAGAAGACTGTGGTTCCACGTGAGACCACACCTTACACCATGAACACACATGAAGCATTCCATGGTCGACTCTCCCTACTGAAGTGGAATCATGAAACGACGTGAAGTCCACCACGTAAAGCAGTGATATCTATCGTAATTAGTCTACGCAGCCTATTATCACCGATGTGGGATGTCGTAAAGACATTCAAGTAGATTGACAATCACCTAACTGATTACTACCCGTGACTCAGTGCGACGACGAAAGAAAACGGTGAGAAGTTTTATGAAAATCGCTCGACCTGAAGAAGCAACCGCTCAAATGACGGCCCCAAGGATCGCGACAGCTACCTACCATAGCACACAAGCAGGGAGGAATCCACGATATCAGAGACACTCCACGTCTTCATCGGATATGAATCATGTAGAAGACAAAGAACCGTCACGAAAAGCTATCATCCTCGACGCAAAAATTCTCCACGTCACCACTGTTGCATCACAACCCGAAGACGGAATATCCTTTACCTCTCAACGGACTTCCAATTCCTACAGTTGAAAAGCCGAGAATCAAAAGAGCATCTAGCTTTTCTGCCAGACAACGCGTCTTCATTCTTTGTTCCTCTTCTTTATTGAATATCTGCCTTCCGTCGATCTCAAGTCATCGACACCTGTAGAAAACAAGTCAACGCCCTGAGGATCTCGATTGAACATCCCACCTCCCGGTCAACAACTGTCACAAATCCACGTGTCTTCATTTTACGCGAAGAATTTGTCACGCCAAAGCCTGACAGTAGCCACGAAGAGGAACCCGAACCGTCGTAACTACCTATATTCTACAACATGTCCTCTCATTCTATCTTCTCTTTCCCTACTCTATAAAATAGGGAACGTACGGAGAAAACATGATGTTATTTTTGATAAAATTTGGTTCCTTTGGTTACCGGTTACTTTTACCTTTGCATTCATCATCCCTCCTTGTGATTCTCCCACATTCCCTCATCTCTGAAATTCTATCCTCCTATCTTTTCTCCCTGCGTTCTATCCGCTTTCACCATTTCAAACATCTGAAGCATCTCGAGGCTATCCTGTTTCAGCGGGAGTAATTCAACGGAATCATTTCTGTCTTCTTCAGGGTAAATCATCCTTCCATTCCGTGAAATAGTTCGGATATCTAATATCATAAGTCCAACATCCGACTCTATTCCGGTTTCTTTTCCGTTCACAATTCTTTTTCTCTCTCTCTCTCTCTATTCTATATATTACAATATATATTATCTTCTTCCCCGTCCAATCTCCTATCTACGTCATCTCTCTTTCTATTCTCTTTCATATCCAAAATTATTATTCCTAAACTATTCCCAGTCACTCTCCTTTTCATCGTCGCATCTAAATCTCCATCTTCTATCCTTATTCTTATTTACATAAACCGACATATTATCCTCTTCCTATATTCATATTTGTAATACCTATTATAACCTCCATCATATACTATCTATTTATCTTCTCTATTCTCCTATCATTTATACCTCTTACATAAATAACTCTATAATACTCTATCTGAATTACACATCTATTCTCACTGATATCACTTCATAGGTCCTCCAATGACATTGTAGGATTATTTCATTTTAATATCAGTAGATATCCATATCATATTTCATTCATCTTCCATCACTTCATCATATTTACATTGCCATATTCATACATATAATCATTCCAAAATTATCATACATCAGTGGATGATCCCATCTTGATCACACAATCATCTTCGTGGACTTCATGTCGTATCCAATATATGACGTTTTAGATATCCCGTGACTAGGGATTCGTAAGTCATAATCAAAACACAATCATCCATCCACAAGATGTCTTTGGTGTCTCAAGTCAAAGGACCACATACAGAACCATGACATGAATCAACCTGATTGACAATCAGGTATAATACCATTCAGGGATTCAAACGGGTCAATTCAGTGAACTCTTTCTCCAAAGAGCACCCACTATCTATCCTTCGTGTCTCCACACCGATGGCTATAGGATCAGCCATACTCATCATATGGGATGGATTAGATAGTGCTATTCTTTCCGGATAATTCGATGTCCTTCTCGAATATCCCACAAATAGGAATGTTTAGAACATATGTTTAAATACGAGTGATCACTATATTATGATCTCATCATAATTTACTTAGTCATTGCACATGCTCATGGACTTTATTGCAAACATCACACAAGAATGACAATGAATAGATTTCATTTCAATGAACATAAACAAGATACATGAAAGTGTGATTGGCTTATAGGCCACATAATATCCATCATGTAGTCCCCAAGAAGGCGGGGATCACCGTGAGGACGAATGACAAGGGTGAAGAACTTCAAATGCGTCTTCCAACGAAATGGCGAGTATGCATTGATTATCAAAAGTTAAATGCGGCGACAAAGGACCATTTCCCCTTGCCATTCATTGACCAAATTCTTGATAAGCTTTCAGGTCAAGGATATTATTGCTTCCTCGATGGATATTCCAGGTATAACCAGTTAGCGATACACCCCGATGATCAGGAGAAGACTACATTTACATGCCCTTTTGGCACTTATGCGTTTCAACACATGCCATTTGGATTATGTAATGCTCCTGCCATTTTCTAGAGGTACATAATGGCCATCTTCTCCGACTTTATAGGAGAGAGTCTTGAGGTCTTCATGGATGAGTTTCAGTTTTCAGGCCGAGCTTTGATATGTGTTT
Organism: Lemna minuta; assembly: GCA_024174645.1. NCBI lineage: Eukaryota > Viridiplantae > Streptophyta > Magnoliopsida > Alismatales > Araceae > Lemna > Lemna minuta. Next base: position 629,248 of record CM044115.1, on the reverse strand, counting down.
AGAGCACTTGACGCAAATCCTCGACGTCTGCATTCAGAAACGCTTAGTTCTTAGTTGAGAGAAGTCCCACTTCATGGTTAGAGAAGGTAGAGTACTTGGGCATCTAGTCTCAAGCAAAGGATTAGAAGTGGACAAGGCCAAGGTTGAGGTGATACAAGACCTTACACTCCCAAAGTCAATAAAGGAACTTAGAAGTTTCCATGGGCATGTCGGCTTTTATCGTCATTTTATTAGAGATTTTGCTAAAGTTTCAAAACCATTGACTTCTCTTTTGTGCAAGGACAATGATTTCATCATTGAGGAAGAGGGGAAGCAAGTTTGCATGCAGCTGAAGCAATCATTTGTGGAAGCACCTATTTTACAAAGTCCTAATTGGGACATATCTTTTGAAATTATGTGTGATGCTTTGGATTTTACAGTTGGAGCAGTTTTGGGGCAACGGATCGAGAAGAAGCTGATGTCATTTGTTATGCGAGCAAGACGTTAGCTGATGCTCAACTTTATTACACGACTACGAAAAAGGAGTTGTTGGCGGTCGTCTTTGCTCTTGAGAATTTTATACCTTATGTCTTGGGCAGCAAGATCATTGTGTATACGGATCATGCCGCTTTAAAGTACTTGCTGTCCAAGAAAGAGGCTAAAGCATGACTGATTCGATGGGTTCTCCTTCTTCAAGAATTCGATTTGGAGATTAAGGACAAGAAGGGAAGTGAGAACTCAATGGCTGATCGCCTTTCTCAACTTCAGACCACATCTTCATGAGAGATTAGTGACACATTTCCCGACGAACAACTTCTCACCGTTGTGACTAAGGTACCTTGGCTTGCGCATATTTTAAATTACTTAGTCACAAAATCAGTACTTGAGTATTGGAACACGCACCAAAAGCGAAAATTCTTCCATGATACTTGATATTATTTTTGGGAAGAACCCCAATTGTTCCGTGTAGGGGCTGATCAGATTATTCAGCGATGCATTCCGGAGGAGGAGCAATTTCATATTTTATCGATGTGTCACTCATCCTTATGTGGAAGACATTTTGCGTCGAGAAAAACTGGAGCTAAGGTGCTACAAAGTGGCTTCTATTGGCCAACTCTATTCAAGGATGCCATCAAGTATTGTAAGAATGTCTAAAGTGCCAATCCGCGTTAAACATCTCAAAAAGAGAATAAATGCCCTTGCAAACTGATAACATACAATTTGTACATGAATTTACATGAATGTATTAATGTAAATTAAAGCATTAAATATTTTATTTGTATACATGTTATCATATTTTAAGTACATTTCTATCATTTTATGTAATTTCATGTTGTGATATAAAAATACATTATTTTATGGATAATTATGCATAATTAAACAATGTGATTCTAATCCTATTTATATTTAAGATCATAATTTTGTTTTCATGATTAAATGATAGGAGAAAAGATTTTTATTTATACTCATGTATTTTACTAAATTTATTTTATAAGATACATGAGAGTATTTATTAAATTAAAATTCATTCTCTTTTTATTTTTATATTTTTTGACTTTTTATAATGATAGATAATTCAATTTCTGATCCAAAAAAATAAATTGGAATTAATTTGGAGTTTTATTTTGAAAATTATGAAATTTCTAATTTTCCAGAATTTTCCAGAATTTTTCTGAATTTAATTAACTCTATTTTTGATTTTTAATAATAAAAAAAGTTTTATTTACTGTGCACTGATGTGGCAGGGCGACACCACGTGGGGATGCGTGGACGTGTGTCTGTGTGACACGTGTACACGTGTGTGTGACGTGTGTGCGTGATGTGTGTGTGTGACACACGTGTGTGTGTGTGACACATGTGCGTGCGATATTAAATAGTGGTTAGAGCATTGATAACATGCATTTATAACTTGAATTCTTATATTAATTAACTCATATTCATGCTTATTTTATGTGAATATGATGCATGTTATCATACTTTTTAGGAATTCTCTCCATTGGCATGTCATTTCGCTAAAGTTAATATTTATGCATAAATTAGAGATAATTTCATGTTTAATAGATGATTAATCTTTTGTTTAAATTAATAGAAGTTAAATCTCTGTTATTGAATGAGTTTTGACTTTAGTAAATGTTTGGAAGGATGATTTTAGGATGAATTTATGATTTAAAATGTTTAATGAGAAATGATTTAAGTAAATTATAAGGCATCTTGATTTCTTCTTTTCTAAATATATTTTAAATGACATGATATTAAAAATGAAAAGAATTTGTGATCCAATGGAGAAAATTTCAATTAAAAAGGAGTTGTATTTTGAGAAATATGAATTTCTGAAGTTTTATGCATTTTTTGATTTTTTTATTTGATTTATAAATGGAATTTCTAATTAAAAATATCGCAAAAAGGGGTTTTACCTGCAGGGTGACGTGGCGGCGGCTGACGTGGCGCACAGGGCCAGGGTGACGTGGCGCGCGGGACCAACCCGGGTTGCGACGCGGCACTGAGGCCAAGTGGCAGCGCCCGGGTGGCCCACGCAGGAGGCGCACAGGGCGCGGCCAAGTGGCAGGGAGGCCACGCGGCCACGTGGGCGCCCGTGTGGGGCGACACGTGTGGCTGGATATAGAGGGAGAAAGAAGAATATTAATAGGGGAATCCGTTCCCCTATTTAACCGCATTCTTTCCCCCTATTTTCTCCGTGTGGGACTATGTTCCCACACGGTTTCTGTTTTGCAAGACGCGTGGCGGCGCGAGGAGCGTCAGATTGAGGCGGAAATCAGCGATCGCGTGGACCCGAGTCCACGCGATCATCCATCAAAGCACGTGTTAAAAAAGGGAGATTAAGTGAAATCGATCGACGCCTTACCTAGTGACACGTGGATGCTTCTGGAGCGAAGGATTTCCATCGAACGGACGATGCTCGTGGCCAAAATCTGATCGCACGATAGGATCGCCACCTTACCTGATCAAATCGGACGAGCGGAGAAGGATCGTGGAAGAACACCACAATCACGGTCCGATCGAACCGCGATCGCGGCGCGATCGAGCCGCGATCGTGACTCCTTCAGGGCGGATTAATCTCCATGATCTTCATAAGGGTATCTTGGAGGATCGGAATCACGATTGGTCCACGATCGTGGCCCGATCGTGGTCCGATCATGGCTTCTATTGAGGCTAATTTGAGGTAGAATTTACCTCAAATTCGGGAGCTACGACGCCGCACCAGAGAAGCGCTCCCACGACGCCGCAACCAACGCTCACGACTCGCTCCATCACCCACGATTTCAAGCACAATTTTCTCTTTAAAAAGCATGTATTCTCCCCTCTTTGTTCTAAACTTTTGATCGATTCGTGAAGGAATTAAGCGAATTTCAAGGAAGATCTCTAGTTCATCGCGATCCCCCTGCGTTTAGACTCAATTCCGAAGGGATTGGAGCGGGATTGATCACGAATTTCTCCTTGATTTTATCGAATTTTCCCCTTGAATTCCGAACGTCCACGAGGAAGAATTCGAGCAAATTCGCTTCAATCCACGAGAATTGGAGCCCCATCCTTGCGGCAATCGGGTTATTAGTGAGATTTGATCGATTATCAGGAGGTAATTTGAGTTTTTATTAGATTTAGAAGTTTAATTTTGCAAATTAGTTCATAGTGTTCTTCCTTTTCCCCAATTTTACATCCAAAAAGACGCTGATTTTAAAAATAGGATATCTCTTTGATTATAATTCCAAATCACTTGATTTTTATTTCATTGCATTTCACTTTTCATCAGCTTTCCGTGGATAGCAAATTCATCAAATTCCGAGTTCATTTGGCCCTCTAATTTAACGTTTGACCAAGGACTTTTCATCTTTCATCAGAAGTCAAATGTTGACTTTCGGGGTCAATTACTTTCGATTGACAAATCAGAATTTGATAATTTCGGTCTTGTTAGATTCCTCTGGTTCTTAGCTTTCCATTGACAAAGAAATTTCATGATTTAGATTTCATTTGGGCATTCAATTTGAAGATTTCCTCTGGGGTGTTGATTTCGGGGATTTTCTGATCATTGATTTTCAATAATTCATAATAAATCCATTTCTTATCCAAAAATTACGAAATATATATCAATAAATTACATTTTCTCTCTAGTTTCTAAATATCTACTTTTAGTAATCTTCTGACTCTGTTTGATTATCTGATTTTGCAGAACACCTACTGTTGGTCAAAGTCAATGCTTTGACTTTGACTTTTCACTTTTCTCTGTCAAATCCGAGATTTCAATTCTTAAAACTTCTTATTTACCTTATTTATATCATTTCCATATCTTACATATTATTTACTCTTATTTAAAACTCTTTTTAAACCTGTGTTTGACCAAGTCAACTCTGCGATTAAAGTCAACCCTGCTCTCTGTAGATCGACCCGATACTTACACAATACTTTATTATTATATCTTGTCTTTGTGAGTTCGGTTTTATAAATTTTGTTTGACCATTGTCTTTGTGTTTTAACGACGCACAAAAACGACTCGTCAAGCATCCATTAAGGATTTAAGCTAACCGTATAATATCTCATATCTTATATAGTCGATAAACTCTAATAATTTATTCCGTGTGGGAACTTGTTTCTTTATTTATGTTTCAAGTGATGTGGCGCCGTGTGAGACTTGCGATCGCGTGATTTAATCACGTGTGTTGGATGTCACTTACTCAGAAGGAGTACGTGGTGACATCCTATTAGACGTCAATTCGATTAAACGGCATTGAATCTCAGCCGTTTGTTTGAAATGAAAGCACTTACCTCAGCTGATAGATTTATGGTTCTAGTTTCATTCTTGGGGTTGCACAATGATTTTTTTGGTTTAAGCTTAGGGATGAGGGCTGTAGGAAAGGATCCGGGTGTATCATACTTAGAGTCTAGGAGTTTATTTGACGTTTCATTCCATTGCGACTCTTCTTTTTCATTCATTGAATCATCCTCATCACTAAAAGAATCTTCCTCCAGCGTAATTTTCTGTTTACCTTTTCCTTTTCTTTTTGCTCATTACTGTCCCCTTTCTCCTCCTTATCTCCCAACCTAGGAAGCACTCTTTTGGGCTGGTTCATATCAACCTTTGGGAAAGACTTCTCATTCCTCAATCTAGTGATTTCCTTAAATTCATCTACGTGAGGACCTTGACTTGAACTTACTTGGGTATGAGAAGCAAAAGCTTGTGGGTTATGCTTAGGATTTGCCATGGGTTGGCTTGGTAGGCAACCCCTAGGATTTGATTCCACACTTTGACCTTGCGATAAACCCTTACTGATGGAGAATTATTTTAAAACATGAACACAAGGGTTCTAAGTGAACCTATCCTCCTCCTCCTCCTAATTCATGAGTTTGAAAGATTATCCATTCATTAAATGGATAAAAAAATACCACTCTAAATAATTAAAGAGAGTGTAGATCTTAAGGGAATTATTTCCCACCTTTCCTATTTTATACTGATCTAAAGATTGACTTGGTCTAACATTTAATCCTTATCTTTATAAACCTAGAATTCTTTGAAAGACCAAGTCAACCACCCTTTTATCTTTGATATAGATTCCTATTTGCCAAACCATATCCACTATGTCATAGGTAACCTTGTATAGTTATATTTAATGATCTCAAAGAAAATAATAGAAACATATTTGTTATTTTCCTTCTCCCTTTGAATACCACCTATAGTTAGATTTTAGGAGAGATCTAATAGAAGAATCTACCTTCTTAATTTACCTCAAGACAAAGCCTTGCATGAGTACAACCATGACATTATCAAGTATGAAGAATCTTTCAACAAAGAAAACTCTAGTCTTCATCATGGAAGGCCGCCTAATGGGAAGCGCACCGAGTGGATCATGCATGAGTATTATCTTAATGAGGATTAATATAACCTTGAATACGTCAAGGATTTATTTGTTCTCTGCCGGGGTTACCAAAAGAAGCAACTTTAAAGAGCAAGAAGAAGTCATCTTATACTGCCTACTGATAGTCTACCTCTCACATGATCATCATCTCAATGGATAATGAAGACAGTGTAGCATAAAAGAGATTTCGTACGTGAAGGACAGCAAGCTGACGAGCATCCTCAGTAAACTAAGAAGACTGGCGATCCAATAGAGAAGACATCTAACCTTCAAGCTCACTAGAAGACAACATGAATTCGGATTCACTCAGATTATTGAATCAGTCGTCGTCAGACAGAACCAGCGTGAAGGATTCAATCGCAAGAAATAACTCCGACGCACTATTCTTCACGTGCATGAACATCGTCCCTCTCACCTGTCATCGTCACGAAATAATGAAGGTAACAACAATGGTTATTCGAGGAATAAAGAATGTATCGATCTCTACCTACCTTGCCGAAGAACCACAACAGCAAAGCGACAAATCCGATGATAGTGAAAACTACAGGAAGAAGAGCTGACCGAGCTTCCCAGACGGTATCGGCGGAACTATTTCCTTACCTTGTCCGGGAACCCCAGCCAGGTCAACCGGTCAACCAACACGTAGTGATTCAAGATCATCAGCGACATCGGGTCAATGCCGGTAAACAAAGGTCGCGAATACCGACGAACTACACGGGAATCATTAATTGTCTCAGCAGATTCCAGTCATCGGCAGACTTACAAATCGCCACATTCGTCGAAGGCCGTCGATAGACCCAAGATTTCACGGGAGCTTCTCAACATCAAAACGGAATGCCGGACACCCAGCCTATCCAAAAAGCGAAGAACATCGCTTAAAACAAGACGCACGGAGAATAATTTACTTCGGGAAAACTTCTGATAGGTCACAAATTCCATGTGTGATTCCACTAAAATTCTGCAACCGTCAACTCGTCACCAACCGAAGAAGATAGTCTCTGTATCAACGGTCGTCAAACCTTCAGAGTCTGAATAAATTTTCCACGATTCACACGACCGTTCCATCGCGAAAGGAAACTATCGCAATACGACGCCTCTCCGCAACTTCCTATCTTTATTTCTATAAAAGACAAATTGTACATCGGAAACAGGGTTGTTTTTTAATGATGAAAACTTGTTTCTTTTGAAACGGATATGTTCGTGTGTTTATCGTGCCTCTCCCGTAACTCTCATCCCGAGTTCTATCTCCCTTTTCTTTTCTCCCTCCCTTTCTGTCCTCTTTCAATCATCGTGTCTGAAGCATCTCGAGAGTAATCTGGATCGTTTCGGAAATCTAAAGGTATCACTTCCCGCCATGTCAGGTATCATCCTCCCTTACTCTTCACGGTGGATAATAGTTCCAATACATAATCTATAAGTCCACTTTAAGTGCACTTTCCTATCTATTCTCTCTTATCTGAAACCATCACTCTTAAATTATCCCCAATCACCATCGTCTTCCCCATCATCATCACCTTTCTCTCTCTTCATATAATCACTATATACTCCCTGATTTCCTACTATCATTTCATAGTGATATCACTTCATAGGTCCTCCCTCATATGTAGGATTTAGATACCTCTTCTAGAATATCCTACATCACTTACACAATTGAGAGAGCTAGTTTTGAAACAACTGTCCTTGGTTTTGAATGATCTGGTTTTGAGCTTGTATTTGGGACATCATTTGTGTTAAGGCTTGTTGTTGACTAACTAGTTGTTCTTTCAAGGTTTGGATGGAGGGATCCATATGAGGATGAGATCCTAAAGAGACATTTTGAAGAATTGGAGGATTTTGAAATGAGGACTGTTGAGGAACTTGATGGTTTTGAACATTAGGGAGACTATGAGAGTTTGGGATGATGTGAGGGTTTTGTATGTGAAGAGGATTTTGAGATGCATGAAAGTTTGGGAAATTTTGATAATGTGGAATTGGAAGATTTTGAGAGTTTAAGTTGGACCTAGGAAATGTAGCCACTTGGTTGGAATGATTTTTCCATGAATGAGTTGGTGGATTCCAGCTAGGATTATGAGGATAGGGTTGGGAAAAGGCATTAACTTCTTTATGCATATTCATAAAATCTACACATTGAGCCTCATTATGATCTTGACTAGAGCAAAAGGAACATACATAATTTTTTGGAGAGGGATTAGGTGTTTGGTCTGATAAGAGTTTCTCTAATTTCTTACTGATTTCACTAACCTCATTCCTTAATTCTTTATCAGCATGTCTCACTAATTCATATATTCCCTCTTTCTTGAAGGACACATTGTCTCTATCAAATGTGGAAGAAGTAGTGTAATTAAAAGAATTTTGACTTAATTCCTCAAGAATTCTATATTCTTGATCTTCACTTTTACTTGTTATAGAACCTCCAAAAGAAGCATCTATGATTTGTTTATTTTGATAATCCATTCCCTCATAAAAAAGTGGACTAAATGTGATGGAGAATTATTTTAAAAACATGAACACAAGGGTTCTAAGTGAACCTATCCTTCTCCTCCTCCTCCTTATCTTCCAATTTGAGAAATTACCTATTCCTTAAATAGATGAAAAGACCTCTCTAAATAAATAAAGAGAGTGTAGATCTTAAGGGAATTATTTTCCCTCCTTTCCCTATTTTATACTGATCTAAAGATTGACTTGGTCAAAAGAAATTAGCCTAATCCTTAGATACTTAGAATTCCTTGAATAGACTAAGTCAAGCACCCTTTTCCCTTTGATATAGGTTCCTTACTTTCCAAACCTTCTCCACCATATCATAGGTACCTTATATCATTTTAAATAGTGATCTCAAAAGAAAAATCCATAGGAACACCTTTGTGATATATTCCCCTTTCCTTTAAAACCACCTATAGTTAGAGTTTTAGGAGAGATCTAATTGTTCTACCGTTGGAAGAAACTAACCTTAGTGGCAACTCAAAGCAAAGCCCTTGGAGACAAAGATGATTACATCAAAGAAGACAGTCATGACTAAACATCAAAGAGAGCTTCATAAGTGAAGAAGCTCAAGACCATGATTCATTCCAACTGATTATTAGGATGGCTACAACAAAAACAGTTTCACGATTTCAAGTTTCATAGCAAGCCTCTGTCGATGATAATCAGATCTAAGAGAATTACTACCAAGAAAAGATAGTCATGAGGAAATCAGGAACAATCACGAAGAGGCAGAGATACGATAATCACGAGGATAGAGAAGAAATAGGAAGTTCTCCCCGAAGTTTCATCAATAAGAGCTCACGCGTCGTTAGACAAGACTGAGGCCGAAAGACAGACAAAGACTATGTGATAATGTCGTGAGAGATGACGAAAGATGCTTCACCTGATAAGTCAACGATCGAAACTAATTCAAAGGAATTACTTTCACCTACCTCGAAGACTCCTGCCATTCCCAGCGCGCGGTCGCGTGGTTCACAGACGCCTCCGGCGGCGATCTTTCCAGGAGGCGTTGACCTACAGAAGAGCTACCACGGGTGTTGACAGATAGCGAAAGAAAATAGCTGAAGACGAGAGCTTGGAAAACCTCTAATTCATTTACATTTCGCGTACGTCTCGTAACGACCTCATAACTGCCACTGATCGTCGAGTGATCAAAGACGTTCCACGTCTTTCCCTGGACGTGAATCATGAAGCAGACAAGAAGTAATCACAGAGAGAATGTTATCCGACGGGCACGAAATCTTTCCTCCACAAAAGACAACGCACCAACGAGGGAAAGCTTCGGGAAGACTTTCAACCGATCCGACTCTCCAACTGAAGAGAAGCTCAAACAGTGAAGATAATTCAAGAAGGTCTTGCAACGCATCGAAATACTGCATCGAAGAAGCCTTCCGCCGTCAACCTACACTTCCTGCCTCTCCACGAAACTCGCGGCTATTTTCGTGGGACAGACGAAGCGATGCAACCGGAATTAGCTCCGTCTTCTTCCCCGCTCCTCAAGGACTTCACTCAGGGCATCACCACGTACCACTGGCGTGAGATTTCTCTCCAGTCGACGAAGATGAATTTCCTACCACAGCTGGAGAATAGAAACTCCGAAATAGAATCCTCCGGATTCCCAGATGCGCCGACTCTCAGGCCGTCTCGACGGAAATACCTTCTTACCTCGCCGGGTTGACCCTACAGCAAGCTAAATTATGGCATGACCGCAGCGAGAGAAGACTATAACCACTAGACGTCATCTTGACGCATCGATACCTATGAATGGAGGTTCACATTGCCAGCGCGGACGATCGCTTCGCCACTACAAGACGTTACGGGCGAGCGAATTATCATAACCGCTCCCACCCACGCGATGCTTCCTTTCGTCCCCCTATCCTCTTCTCCTACTCAATAAAAGAGAAGATGTAAGAAGAAAAGAGATATTTTTTTAATGAAAGTTGTTCTTGGTTACTTTTGGTTACCCGTGTGTTCACGCTCACCCCGCATCTCCATCGCTCCTATTCCGCATCATCTTCATCGCCGAGTTCTACCCTTCTTTTCTTTTCTCCCTCCCAGTCTATCGCTTTCATACCTTTCTTTTCTTTTCTCCTGTCAGAGACAACACCGAGGATATATTTTGTCCTTTGGAGTAAATCCGAGGCAACGCTTCACGGCCACTCAGGTAATCGTCCTCTCCTCCTCTCACAGTGGTTAAAGTTCAATCTGAAATCTTTATGTCCAACATAAGATTCTCTGCCTTCCCCTATTCTCCTTTATTACCTATCTATCTTCGTTGTTTTCTCCCTCTTTCACTATTATCTATATCATAATATCCTTATTATTTCCTCTCCATAATATAAACTATATTGCACCTCTCCATACTATCTCTTCTCCATTTTCTCTTCTCTACTCATATTTAACATCCATCTTTGATATCATTCATAGATCCTCCCTTCATATGTAGGATTTAGATACATCTTCTAAATTATCCTACATCAAACTGCCAACGGGAGAAACCATGATGAGGACATTTCCTTAAAAGACTTTGATATCTACTCCATGATTCATGTAATTGTTCATTGCCATTATGTGAAAAACTCATAGTCAACTTCCTCATCTTATTAGTTTTCCCATGAGGGTAGAACTTGGTAATGAAATCATTGAAAGGTTTAGTCCAAGAAGTGATTTCTAAATTTGAGAACCAATAACTAGCTTCGCCCTTCAAAGAAAATGCAAAGAGGGCTGACCTAAGAGCATCATCAACATCCTTAATAGTGGCACAAATCTTGGAGAACTCTTGCATAAGGATCCTCATTAATATTTCCATAAAAATTTTGAAGGATTTGGAAAATTCCTGGTTTGATATCATGGCTACAAGAAGGTTTATCAAATAATTCAACTTCGATTGAGGGATTCAAATAGTCTATAAGGAGTTTAGGTTCGTCTGCTATGTTAGGTTATGCCATAGGAGTGGGTTGATCTTGAGGATTCATAATGGGATACTCGACTTTGGAATAGGAATGCTGACCTAGATCAAAGAGTTTAGGCTTCAATGATCTTTTACCGTGCAGGCATAGAGTTTAGGCTTACCTCTTGATCGCAACCTTTGCGATAGATTGGAGATGACTAACCTTTGCCTTTGATATTGTTGACCTTTCTGATTTTTTTCTGATTTTTTTTTACCTAACATAAAACAGAGAAGAGAACAGAAAAAAGGAAAAAGAATATTGATATTTTCATGCACCTAAAATCCCCGGCAGCGGTGCCACAATATGTTGAGCTCAAAGTCGTCGTGTGTTTAAGCCCGACAAACTTACTATTTATAATCGAGAAAGTAAGTCCGGATAGAGATAATAAAGGCGTATAGCTTTCTAGGTCGATCCACAAGGATTCTAGGGCACAACAATATCGATAATAGGAATAGAGATGAGGGTACAGATGAAGGATTAGTGGTCAACTCTTTGAGTTGACCATGGGAGGAAGGAATTTTGATAGATGATTGAAGTGAACCTACAGATATAAAGATCCTAAATTCAGAGTACAAAAAAGTATTAGAATGAATAACTAAAGAAATCTAAACTATGTAGAAAGAAAAGAAGTAAGAGGGGAAAAAGAAATAGAGAATGAGATGAGAAGTTGGGCAATCGGGAGAGAAAGGTAATAAGAGAGAGAGGGAGATGGAGAGAATAAAGAGCTAGAGAGGGGATGTTTTTCGGGGAAATAAATAAGGAGGAGTAATAAAATAGATAACTAGAAGAGGATAAAGAGTGGGAGAGAGAGATTATAAAGAGAGAACTAGATATAGAATGAGAGAGAGAGAGAGATAGAAAGAATGTGGATTTTGAGAAAGAACAAAATTAGAGAGAGAGGAGCGTAATGAGAGAGAGAGCGAGATTAGAGAGTTAATATAAAATATGAGAGAGTAAAGAGAGAGACAGGGCAAGATCGGAAGTGGCAAAATTGATGAAATCGGCGAAATGGGGAAGTGCAATGGCGATATCGGAAAAGAGGGTGAGGAGACGGGATTGAAGGCGACTCAGAAGGAGATTAGGAGAGAGAAGGGGGAGATTAGGAGAGAGAAGCGAGATTGCGAAGAATAGAAAGAAATGAGGAGGAGAGGTGAAAGGGGGAGTTTGGAAATGATGGGACGAATCCGGGAGAGAGAGAGAGAGAGAGAGGGGGGAACCAGTGTGAGAAGAGGGAAAGAGGAAATCAGAGAGAGGAGGAATGAACGAGAAAGAGGCGCTCAGAAGGTAGAGAGATTATGAGGAAGATGAGGAGAATGCCGTAAATGTGGAGATGAGAAATCATGGAGAGAGGTAGTGAATGAAGATAAGAGAGAGAAATTAGATAAGAGCAGAAGACTAGGAGTTTGCCAAGAAAGAGATTGCACCAAAGAGAGAAACTGAGAGAGAGAGCAGAAGGGATGGAATTAAATATATGAGAAGAATTAACGGGAATAGCGGAAGAGATAAAATAGAAGAGATGAGAATCAGTGGGAATCGGGGAAGATAGAACGTGAGATTGAAATAAAAAAAAAGAGAATTTGGGGGAAGAGATGGAAATGAAGAAAGGAGGGCGATGAGAGAGAAGACGTGAGGGCGTGAGGAGAGAGAAGAGAGAAGAATGATTATGAGAAAGAAATTTAGCCGAAGACTGGGACAGAAATGAGAGGACGGACGGGAGAACGAAGAAAATTCAGAAATGAAGGAATGAAGATTGAGTTTAGCGAAGAACGGGAAATAGATTAACGAAGAAATGGGAGAGTGATAACATGCAATCTTAACATGATAATACATGATTATTAATGCAAAATAAGGCATAAAACATTCCATTTATATGCATGTTATCATACTTTGAGTATATTTCTATCATTTCATGCAAATTTATGTTATAATCTCAAAATGCTTTAATTTAGGGTTAATTACGATGAATTAAAGATAAATGATTTTATAACCTATCTTTACTTGAGATTATAAGTGGTTTTTAAACTTAACTAATGATAGAAATCATTTTTATAAACAGTCATTTAATTTTCTAAAGCTAAAATCTTAAGGAAATGAATGTATTTTTGAAATAGAAATTAAATGTCTTGTTATTTAAATATTTTGACTTTTTATCATGATAGATAATTGAATTTCAGATCCAATGAAAAAAAATCTGGATTAATTTGGAGTTATATTTTGAAAGTTATGGATTTTTCTGAATTTACTTTTGATTTTAAATCGATTAAAACAATTAAAAAAATAACAAAAAGCGATTTATTTTTGCGCAGGACCCATGTGGATGCGATGTGGCACGCAAGGCCACGTGGCAGAGCCACGCGGACCCACACGAGCGCCTGTGTGGCGCGGAGGTGACGTGTGAAATATTTATATTTACTCGTATTATATAGGGTTATAGTACATATAAGCATCCAATTGTTCGGATTTAAGCTAACCCTCATGTCCGCCACACCTTTTAAATCGAAATCTTTCTCTTATTTTCACCGTGTGGGACTATGTTCCACGTCTATTCTCTTGTTTCAGGCGACGTGGCAACATTATAGGCGTCGAATGTGATCTAGGCGAACATCGCGCATCGATCACATGCGCTCGAAGTCCACCAGATCATCAGATCGCGCACGTCATCCCTAAGCCCCTTCGGTAACATGATTATTTTTTACTTTACTTCGTTTCTTGCAGAACCTTCTCCCAAGCCCGCTCTACAACTCGCGTCCCCTTCTTTATCTTCGTTACCTCAGAACCTCTACAACTCGTAAAAAAATGGTTATTCAAAATGGAATCCAGAGGAAAAGGAGGGAAAAGTAAGAATGGGTATTGGAGTGGGAATCCGCGTAGCTCGAATCCACAACCTTTACCCCGGGAATACTAGGTATAGGTTTGTATACTCATTCGCTTGAAAGGTAACGAAGTTAACGGATAGAACACCAAGAACAACAACCACCGCTGCATAGGCAGGGACACCTGAAAGAACCAACCTGAACCACCTTTGATCTTCATTTGAAAAAGGTTCAGCATCTGTTGGAATAACGACTCCGTGCTAAAATTTCTGCTTCTAGTGGATTAGAGGGGCAGCAGATGCTCCAAGTCCAGACTGGACAGTAAAAGTAATATGGTTAAGGTTATCCGAAGGTAACCTTTGGTTATGAGTCCAATGTCAGAGTCACGATGTACGCCTAAGTGCGAAAAGACAGTGCAAGCTTTGTTATGCCGAAACCTAAATGTGAAATTAGCAACACTTCCAAATGCCACTTCTTCCTCTCGCATCCGTCTTCAGGACGATATAATCACAGGTTTTAACTTCTCAGTGAGTGAAAGATTTGTCCCAGGGTCTACGTTGAAAGCTTCTATCGTTGAACTCATTTGAGAGGACAAGAAGGCGATGATGACAGTTAGATTCTGGAAATGATTGTCGGAAAGATGACGCTACTTGTTGAGCAAAGGCAAGCTAACTATCGCTACGAGAAGAACACGAAATGACAGGTCCAAGAATGGCTTTAGTGGCTCTCCAGGTTTTTAAACAAGAGTTATAATGGCTCAGATCTAATCTGCGGGAGTGCATTCTGATCGTCGGATCGCTATCCAACGGGCGCAATCTGATGCGTTTAATAACGCATAAACGCACGGCTTCATCAGGAGTGTCCATCCACGATCTAAGGGGCGAGATTTAATCGTAACAGTTCGCCCTTACGCATTTAATCTGGACTGTTGATGAAGATTAAACGCCTCCATCGAGCAGTTACGCCCAATTCGCCTATTAATTAAGGTGTTCCTCGATTTTGTATGACATTCTTAAAAGATTTCGCTCAATTGATCTATATATACACATCTTTCCTTGAATCTCTCACTTCTAATCTCTTCTAGACTCGTTTTCACATCCACGAAGTGATTAAAAGTAAGATTTCATCGATCGATTAAGGAGAATTAGTCTCTTGAACACCCATGCTCGCTTTCGAAATCGCAGAATGAAAAGCCTCGATCCGGTGATTAATTGGATTATTTCGATCGCTATCTCGGGTTAGAAAATGTGTTTTCCCTCTAATCTTTCGTCATGTATCATCAGTTTGTAATTTAGGTTCATAATTCTGTTTAATTTTCTTTTCAATTTCAGTTTTCGATCTTCTGATTTTCAAAAAGTTCATCCCACTTCGCTCTTTGATTTCTCCACGATTACTACTCCAAATCGAGTGATTTTTAATTCCGTGGATACGTCTTTGAGTTATCTTTCTAAATCTACCATTTTTCTATTTTCTATCACCAATTCATCGTCCGATTTGATCAATTTCTAAAAGATCTCTCAAAAATACCTTATTTCATTGTGGATTTGACCCTTATTTACCATTATTACCCTCAATTTGCTATTAAATCATTAAATTTGTAAGTTTGGAATTATTGTTGACACGAATCGGTGTGCAATTAACGATCGCATCGATTCGTTCTGTCAAATGGCACAGCTGGTGGGGAATTAATGCGTATTTTTGAGAAAATTCGTCAATTTTGACTTGGTCAACATCAGATTTTACATTTTATTTTTTTAATTTAACTAGCATCAATTATAATTGGAGTGATCTGAAGTGAAATTCCATCTTCGTGATCCTTAATTCGACGAGAACAAGTGAATTCGACCCCTTTTCTAAGGATTACGGGCGATCATTTTTCAAAATCGCGTTAAGAAAGTATAAACACTCACGGATACCGACACCCATGTATGATCTTTGCCATTATTTGATAATTAGTATTATATATAAACGTTTATGATTTTCAGGGAGATATCATTCACTTATAAAACATGTTCTAATGCCTTCCGAAGATGAAATTTATCTTAAATGATCCTCAATTTGATGCCATCTTGAGTAATTTTCCCTCTTCTAAGGATTACGGTCTATTGCTCATGAGTATTGTTTTGAGAGGGCCAAGCTCTCACAGAATCATGCATGACTTGTTTTTCTAAATCATTGTTAAATTTTTTATCTTTATTAAAATTCACGATTCTATACGAAAAAGCCTGTTGTACTAGGGTTATTTTGAGTTTCTCGTTGTCCTAGGCCACAACGAAGCCATGCTCTGCGTAGACTTAGGCCATGATAGACTCGAAGTGATCTAAATTTCAACCGCTCAATCGATAGAACTTTTTCTAGAAAATATATCTATATTTCTATATTTATATATATAATATAATATATCTATAATATATTACCTCCAATAAATTGTGATTACATGAACCTAATTTGATGATATGATTTGAATTTCATGAATAAATTCTGAATTATACCTTCAAACCATAGAGTATAATGATTCATTATTCATAAAAAGGATAATTATGGTTTTGGATCTTGAGGAATTGTCTTATCATATATCAAGTTTTGATTCATAATAATCACATAAATTGTTGGAGAAGATGAGCTTAAATGAGTCTGGCTGAAGACGTTAAACTTAGCGCTTATTTGGAGGCAGCCCAAAGTTATCCTTTTTGTGTTTTTCCTTTAGTTTTTGCAGCATAAATACATTTTAGAAGAACTATATTATGAAAGTCGCACGCGCGAGAAATCTCGTGAACAAGCATCAGAAAGCCCAAATGAGTTTTTCTAAACCCTTTTCTCCTCACCACATTTTTATCATCATTTTCCTGCCATGATCATTATTCTTGCTATCTTTCTTCATGAGCATAATAATTTCATTGAGGACAATGAAGAGATTAAGTTGGGGGGTGAAGACTTAGAAAAATTCAACAATTTTTTGAAAATTTGAAAATTCCAAATTCTAAGAACTCCTATTTTCCAAATTTTACCACTCTTCTCCACCTTAGAAGTCTTGAAAGTTTGAGATTTTATCTACTAGAGATGTAGAAATGAGGGCCTTATAGCCCATATGATTACATTTTGAGTAATAAAATCAAGTGATCTAGATAAACCAAGGGATTATTCGTAGTGGTTGACTTCTTTGGGGTTGGGTATCTAACGGGCACCGAGGAAAAATGAGTAATTAGAAGGTTGAAGTGCTATGGGATTGAAATGGAGAGATTTTGAGTGAAGTTCAAGCAAAATTCCTATCCCCTACCTTACATCAGCCGAACCTACTTAGTGTGGGAAGTCATCGCTTCAGAACTATCCCTTAAAAGAGTACAATGAGCCATCATTTTTTTGAGGCATCTATCCTTGTCTTGTTAGGCATTTAGTTCTAATTTTCCTTTCCAGTTAATTAGTTACACCTATTTTTCAGCCTCACTTATGATAATCACACTCCCAAGTGACTCACACATCTATCACATCTCTTCCACATTCCTCTCACATGCACATATCCCTTCAAACATTACATTTCACATTTTGGTAGACTCTCTTCAAACCTCCGTGAAACAACTCCTCCATATCCTTATTTCGTGTAAATTCTTTTAAAATTTTGAAATATCTTTGAAAAAAATTTGTTACAAAAACAAAACAAAACAAAAATAAAAGAAAAGAAAGAGGCAAGGAAAAAAGGAGAAAAAGAAAGAAAAAGAGAGAAAAGAAGTGAAAAGAAGGAGAATAAGTTTAGAGGAATATTTTCTCTTCTTCCACCACCATCTCTACCATTTCCATCTATCATCACCATCCATCATCATCCACATCATCTGGGAGCTAAAATTATCATAAGTGGTACCACCTTTGCTTTTCAAAATTCATTTTGTTTACATACATATTTGCTTTTAACCACGTCATTCCTTTAGATATAGTGTCTTTAATTTTCTTTCAACCACCTCAAATGCTGCATCCCAAAGATAGGAATACCTTTGCAATTGCACTCTTTTTAGGAGGAAGGTAAGTGGAGGGGAATTCTAATACATTAAGTAGCCTCCATTTTTAGGGAAAGAGTGATGTATCTATGGAGAGGGTAAGGAATTACATCTACTCATGAGAGTGTAAGAATCTTTTCATCCCCATAGCATTAAACCTTAGATATGCTCACCTCGATCACAATTGAGAATTAGACTCGAGCATTAGCCGATGAGCACTACCCTAATATGCACTAAATAAGTCAACCTAGAAATGGAATCTAGATCACTATGGTCTCATAACACATAAATCTATGACCTTTAACTCTGAATTTTTCATGAACATTTGGCTTAAAAGGAATATATTTATGTGTTATTATAATTAAAATTGCTTAATTTTGCTTCATTATGATTTTATGATATTTCTTGGATTTTATAATATTTGAATATCTCTCTTCGATTATAAATTGGCAATGAAATGAATTTTTAAAGCAAAATGTATTTTTGTTTGGATTTTATAAGTGATTTAAATGATTTTTAGAGCATATTTTCTAATTAATCTAATTATTATTGCATAATTATGAGCTTCAGGGGCATATCTACAATTTTTGGATCTGCAAGGTAAGTCAGATAGAAGCCACCAGATCGCGACACGTGTCGCAATCTGGTACGATGGTTTTAGTTCAGTTTTCCTATTATTTTATCATTATTATTACCGTTTGGATTGTTTTGTCGTTTACTCACCGTGCAGATGACGTGGAACCTTCTCGGTGGCGTCGCAAGAGTTGACCGAGTGTGGAATAAGAGAGCAACGTGTCGCTCTCTTATTCGCTGAAAGAGGAGATCTGCGGCGAAATTAATCGCTGCAGATCGTCAACCTCAAAAATTATTTTGTCATTATGTCTTTAGTTAAACCTACTTTCTCTTTCTTCTTCTTTTTTTCGTTTAGCTTCATCGTGACCTCTACTTCTATTTTGTCATTTCTTGTTTCTAATCTGTCATTTTGCGTCTAAAGCAAATAAGAGAGCTACGTGGCGCTCTCTTATTTGTGCTAAAAGAAGAAACATGCGGCGAAATTAATCGCCGCAGATTCCTCTTACCTAACTGTCTCGGATATTAAAATAATATTAATTTTTCACTTACCTGCGCAGGAAATACGGAGCTCCTCTCGCGCACCGACACGTTTGATTGCAGAAGGAATAAGAGAGCGACGTGGCGCTCTCTTATTCGTGGGAAGATGGAGCTCATGACTCACCTAACTTTGTCGTTTTGTCACTTACCTGTGCAGGTGACGTGGAGAAAATCTGATGGTTGGCTCTAATGTGACGTGGCGTGATCTCGGAAGCTTATCGATTTAGGGCTGCTAACGCAAGAGATCATCTGATCGACGGCCAGAAATGCTCGGAAAAGAAAGGTTGATATCTCATGATCTAGCCGTCCGATCAGGCTGGAATTTTGACGACATGCTAATCTCACCGTGCTCTTCTCATCTGCACGGTTGAACTTTCCATCGGACTCCTGAAGTTCCCGAAAATCAATCTCATCCATCGAATTGGGTGGAAGCCCTATCTCCTAAAAGTTCTCCTCCTCCACTCTGAATTTTCTTGTCTTTTGGCTCTCTCTTGACACCAGGTCACCAGCAGGAAAGGGGGAGAAGCTTATCGGATGCCCGAGTTTGTTCTGGAGAAGGAGAACAAGAGGAGATCGACGTCGTAGCAAATCAAGCACCACCCGGCCTAGGATTGGCACCAACACGGGGTTTGTGGGAAGATTCTGAGGACGGATTCTCTTGTAAGCTTTTCCATGGATAATGTAGGACCTTTTATTCTACTAAAATCGTAGGTTATTGCATTTGTTTTCATAAATCCTACCCAAATCGTCATTTATCTCTATACTATTTTACCTCTCTTCTCTCCCCTTCATCATTTTCTCCCACCTTCACTCAATCTCTACCATTTTCATTATCATCTCTTCTCCTCTAATTAGAACCACAGAAACATAATCGAACCAATTACATCCACTATCTCTATAAAATTCCTCTTCTAACTTCTAATATTCCCCACTATAGGAATTCTTCCCTTCTTCTACCTTAGTCTCAATCCTCATTACCTAGATTCCCTGAGGATCGACCCTTGCTTTCAACTATCCTAAGTGAGGTATTATAAATGTATTGCATGAATTAGAACACACAACAACGATATAAACAAACCAAGTTTTAATTCATCCTGGTCCACACTATGAGAAAGAGTAATCATACTTTATACATTTCACCTCTTTAGTAGTGAGATTGAAAAGTGGAAAGGACTTTCTAGGGAGATTCTATAGTAAAATTTCTAAGAGACTAGCAATCATTTAAGTTGGGGGGTGTGATAACATGCAATCTTAACATGATAATACATGATTATTAATGCAAATTAAGGCATAAAACATTCCATTTATATGCATGTTATCATACTTTGAATGTATTTCTATCATTTCATGCAAATTTATGTTATAATCTCAAAATACTTTAATTTAGGGTTAATTATGTTGAATTAAAGATAAATAATTTTATAACCTATCTTTACTTAAGATTATAAGTGGTATTTAAAGTTAAATAATGAGAGAAATCATTTTTATAAACATTCATTTAATTTTCTAAAGTTAAAATCTTAAGGAAATGAATGTATTTTTAAAATAAAAATTAAATGTCTTGTTATTTAAATATTTTGACTTTTTATAATGATAGATAATTGAATTTCAGATCCAATGAAAAAAATCTGGATTAATTTGGAGTTGTATTTTGAAATTTATGAATTTTCTAATTTTTAGGGATTTTTCTGGATTTTTTGAAATTTATTTTCGATTTTTAAGAATTTAAAACGATTAAAAAAGGGGCAAAAGGGGTTTATTTTTGCGCGGGACCCACGTGGATGCGACGTGGCACGCAAGGCCACGTGACAGAGCCACACGGACCCACAAGAGCGCCTGCATGGCGTGGAGGTGACGTGTGCAATATTTATATTTACTCGTATTATATAGGGTTATAGTATATATAAGCATTTGATAGTTCGGATTTAAGCTAACCCTCACGTTCGCCACACCTTTTAAGCCGAAATCTTTCTCTTATTTTCACCATGTGGGACTATGTTCCACATTTATTCTCTTCTTTCAGGCGACGTGGCGGCATTACAAGCGTCGGATGTGATCTAGGCGAACATCGCGCATCGATCACATGCGCCCGAAGTCCACTGGATCATCAGATCGCGCACGTGTTTTTAAACAAGAGTTATAACGGCTCAGATCTAACGCGCGGGAGTGCATCCTGATCATCGGATCGCTATCCAACGGGCGCAATTTGATGCATTTAATAACGCATAAACGCACAGCTTCATCATGAGTGTCCATCCACGATCTAAGGGGTGAGATTTAATCGTAACGGTTCGCCCTTATGCATTTAACCTGGACCGTTGATGAAGATTAAACGCCTCCATCGAGCGGTTACGCCCAATTCGCCTATAAATTAAGGTGTTCTTCAATTTTGTAAGACATTCTTGGAAGATTTCACTCAATTGATCTATCTATACACATCTTTCCTTGAATCTCTTGCAACTAATCTCTTCTAGACTCATTTTCACGTCCACGGAGTGATTAAAAGTAAGATTTCATCGATCGATTAAGGAGAATTAGTCTCTTGAGCACCGATGCTTGCTTTTGAAATTGCAGAATGAAAAGCCTCGATCCGGTGATTAATTGGATAATTTTGATCACTATCTTGGGTTAGAAAATGTGTTTTCCCTTTAATCTTTTGTCATGTATCATAAATTTGTAATTTAGGTTCATAATTCAGTTTAATTTTGTTTTCAATTTCGATTTTCGATCTTCCAATTTTCAGAAAGTTCATCCCACTTCGCTCTTTGATTTCTCCGCGATTACTAATCCAAATCGAGTGATTATTTATTTCGTGGATACGTCTTTGATTATCTTTCTAAATCTACCATTTTTCCTATTTTTCTATCACCAATTCATCGTCCGATTTGATCAATTTCTAAAAGATCTCGCAAAAATATATTATTTCCTTGTGGATTCGACCTTTATTTACCATTATACCCCTCAATTCGCTATTAAATCATTAAATTGGTAAGTTTGGAATTATTGTTGACACGAATCGGTGTGCAATTAACGACCACATCGATTCGTTCCGTCAGAGAGAGAGAGGGAGAAATTTCGGGGAAGATAAAGAGAGAAAGAGAGAGGGAAATAAGAAAATGAGGAAGAGCAAGAAAGAAAGAGAAGAATTAATGGGAAGATGAAGAAGATGATAGGCGGGAAAGAAACTTCGCAGAAGAACAAAAGAAAGAGAGAAAGCGGGAGAGTTTGAAAGAGAGAGAGTGAGTACGAGAGTGAGATTGGGAGTGATGGAATAGACGGAGATTTGAGAGAGAGAGAAGATACCAAAACGACGAAATAGAATAAATGAATAGAATTGCAACAGAAAGAAACGAGGAAACGAGGAAGACGAAAAGAAGAACCCGAACATACAAATTTGCGGAGAGATCGCCTCGAAGATGTCAGAGGAAGAATGCCATGGAGGAAATTGATAAAGGAAATATCGAGAAGGGCTTAGAGAGAGAGAGAGAAAAATGTGGCCGAAGAGCACGGACAAAGAAGGTACATGGAGAGAAGAGATAGAGAGGAGAAATGCAGAAGAGGTAGAGAGGGAAAGTCAGGAAATGACAATAAAGGGTCATTGCGAGGGGAGATCAAGGGAATGGGGGAGATGAAGGATAGGAGAACGAGAGAGAGAGAGGCAAAGAAAGTGGAATATGAAAAGAGAAGAATAGAAATTTCAGAGAATCGGAAATGAGAGACGGATAGAAAAGAGGAAGAACGAAGAGATAAATTGAACAAAAAGATAAACGAGAAAGAGAAGGTGAGAGAAGAATCCTACGACGCTGAAAAAAACTTATTGAGAAGCCGGGGAGAAGGTAGACAGAGATTGCAAATGGTGAGGAAGAAGACGAGAAAGAAATCAAAATAAATTTCATTGACATCTTTAAGGATCAGTCGGGGAGATGAGTTACAGCGGGAGAGATTCTAAAACCTAGGAGAGAGCAAGAACAACCTAAAAAAAAGGGGAGAAGCAACTGCGGGAAGAAGCTAAAAAAAGGAAGAAGGAGAGACTCTCGAAAGAGCTTTTCCCCCTTTTATTCTCCCGAATCTCCACGTCAGCTGGGCTCACATTGTTTGAGTGGGCTTGCAATTGTTTGTCTTGAACAGCCCATTAAGCCCTTTAAACACTTCCATTTTGGAGGATCTTGCTGCCCTTCCTCTTGTATACTTCATTTCCTTGCTTTGGACAGCCCATTATGCCTTCTATTTTGGAGGGTCTTTCTACCCTTCCTCTTTTATAGTTCCTGAAAATAAGAAAAAAAAATTCATGCAAAATAATCTCTTTTTGATGCATTAATAGTCTACAACATCAAGTCAAGAGATAATGGAGGAGATGGTGTATTCAAGAGTTTAATAAAGCTAAATAAGAACAATAAATAAGTGGTTATAACTACATTTCATGTTCTTATCACCGTTCATCCTCGAGTTATAATGGTTGAGATTTAACGCGCCCGATGGACACATCATTCATCACAATCGTCCAATTGAGATCAAACGGATGAAATCAGATTGACTCCTCTTCACGCGCGATGTGGCTGAATCTCGACGCTTCATCTGAGATCGGACGAACGTGACTTAATCTCATCAATTCATCAAACGATATTTAATCTCAGCTGTGGATCGCATCGAATCGATGCATCCGACGGTTACGCCCAATTTCTCTTATAAATTGAAAAGTTCTTTGCGACGGAAAACCATTCTTGGGTTTTCAAGCAAATCAAACTGTCTAGACACCACAATCTGAGAATCTTTTGATTTCTAAATCTTCTTGACTCATTTCCAGGTTTGAGGAGTGTAAGAAATCAGAAATTGATCGAGGGAATCGGAAGAAATCACATCTTGAACGCCAAACTTCATCCTCAAAATCGGGGAATGAAAAGCCATGAATTCGGCAATTAATTGGATCATTTTGAGCGTGACTTTGGGTTAGATTGCGTGTTTTCATCCTAATATTTCATCATTTAGCATTAGATTTATATTTTGAATCATGGATTAAGTTTAATTTCGTTTTAATTTCAGTTTTTCATCAAATTTCGTGGTTGATTTCTACCTCAGTTTCAAATCTCGATTTCTCCATGAATTTTGATCCAAATCTCTTGATTTTTTATTCTTTGGATTTGTATTGGAGTTATCTTTCTTAATATACTAAATTGCCTAATTTTTCACCTCAATTCATCGAATGATTTTATCAAATTTCAAAGATATCTAAAAAATTTCTCTTATTTCTCTGTGGATTCGACCCTTATTCACCATTATACTCCTTAATTAGTGATTTAATCCTTTAATTGGTGAGTTTAGAACTTTTTTTGACATGAGATCATCTATATTCAATGACCGCATGAGATCGTTTCGTCACAAACCATCCTTGAAATAGAGATTTTTTATGTTTGGGGGATAGAGTTTATGAGACCATTTCCACCCTCGGAGGGAAAATAGTATATTCTTGTAGTAGTGGATTATGTGTCCAAATGGGTCGAGGTAATACCAATCAGGACCAGCGATCACTGAGTGTTAATAGGTTTACTGTTAGCAATATATTTTTTCGATTCGGTTGTCCTAGGGTGATAATTAGTGATGGTAGATCTCATTTTACTAACTCTCATTTCAGGACTTTACTTTGGAAATATGGAGTTCACCATCGCGTCACGACTCCATATCATCCCCAAGAAAATGGCCATGTAGAAGTCAGCAATAGAGAAGTCAAGAACATATTGAAGAAGATAATTCGCACGGATGGAAGAGATTGGGCAGCAAAGCTACTGGATGCTCTATGGGCCTACCGCACTGCATTCAAGACACCCATTGGGATATCTCCTTTTAGGCTCATCTTTGGCAAACCTTGCCGCCTCCCCCATTGAGTTAGAATATAGGGCTTATTGGGCTATAAAAAGCTCAATTTCTCTCTTGAGCAAGCCGAGAAATAAAGACTTCTATAACTTCAAGAGCTCCAAAAATTACATAATGAGTCGTACCAAAATGTCGAGATTTATAAAGCTAAGAACAAGGATTTTCATGAAAAACACATTAATTGAAAAACTTTTCATGTTCATGACAAGGTATGGCTTTATAATTCTCGTCTTAAACTCTTTCCAGGGAAGTTGCGCTCTAGGTGGGATGGTCCATATGAGGTCCTTGAAGTGTTTGACAATGGATCGATCTTAATTTTAGATCCTAAGACCAAAAATTCCTTCAAGGTGAATGGACATAGATTGAAACCATATATTGGTGAAGAAAGACCACCACCTATCCATAGTGAAGAGCTGCAACTTCTTGAGATATCAGCCACTAATTAGTCGCTACAGAGAGTTAAGTCCGGCTGAAGATGTAAAACTTAGCGCTTGTTGGGAGGCAACCCAACCCTATTTTAGTTTTTGCATTTACTTTTTACCTTATTGTTGTTTTTGTACTTGTTTTTACCTTATTTCTTAGTTCTTACATCTTGAGTTAATTACTCTTTGCACGCACATCCTTTCGCTCTCCATAGCAAGTCGTAGCTTGTATCATCCTATCCTTGGCACTACTATTATTGACATAGTGAAGCTCCCTGATCCATAGAGATACCATAACCTCTTCGGGGGAATAAGCTACATGTCTACTAAGGATAACACATGGGTAGGATGAGCATCATGGAATGAGTTAATATTGTTTTCAAGAAGCTGCATAAAAAGTCTTAGAGAGTTTAAATTCTGCATTTACTCTTTATTATCTGATTCCTTCCCTTATAAAGGCTTCCAGCAAGTAGAATTAGGATAAAAATAAAATAAAAATCTAAGTAAAATTAGGATGAAAGAAAAAGAAAAAAAAGTAGAATTAGAATGGTGAGCTGCCTCCCATGTGTTTTAGCCGATTCAACTTTATAGCCATTATGTATGAAAAGGATGATACCTATTTCTACTTCTTGTGCCTTGATCAGTCATGTCCATAGTGCAAGGAGGAATCAACAATTGATTTGGTAAGGTGAATCATTTTCTTAAGTTATTGATATCATTATTAGTATGTAGAGCAAGAGGAACTCTTAGTTTATTTGGTGGATTAAAGTGTTCGCCGAAGGAATGTCGTGACCCTAAGTTTGTAGTGCACACTTTATTCTTAACATCATTTAAGGTAGAACATTCAGATTCTATCAATGCTTAACCCATGATTTTTTTAAGTTCATTTGTTTGTCCTATTACACATTCTTTATGTTTCATTGCTAAGGGACTAGCAATGATTTAAGTTGGGGGTGTGATAACATGCATATTTAATTTAAATTATTATCTTATTTAAATAATATTCATGCTAATTTTATGTAATTATGATGCCAGTTATCATAGTTTTATGAATTTTCTCCATTGGTATGCCATTTAACTGAAGTCCATATTTTTGTATGATTTAGGATTAATTATGTGTTTTATTGATGTTTGATCTTTTCTAAGGTTAAATAATTAGAAATTAACCACTTTCCTTGATTTACTTTGACTTTATTAGTTGATTAAAAGAATAAATGTCAAGAAAAGAATGATGGGATGAAGCAAATAGAATTATAAAGGGTTGATTTAAGATTATTTTAAATTCACCCTATTTTCTTTCTTGAATTTATATTTTAGGTGGCATGATATTAAAGATGAAGAAATTTGTGATCCAATGGAGAAAATTTGAAGTAAAAAGGACTTATATAAATGAAGATATGAATTTATGAATTTGATAAAATTTTCTGGATTTTATTTTGATTTTTCAGGTATTTTTTGGATTTACTTCCATATTAAAAAATCACAAAAAGGGTTTATTTATTCGCGTGAGCCCCGCAAAGCTGATGTGGAATGACACGCACATGTGGCAGAGCCACGCAAGGCCACATGGACGTGTGGACACATGGACTCAAATGGGCTGGCATTTGATGGGCCCACGGGTATAGTGGGCCCAAGTAAGATAGGGTGGGCATTCTTGGCCCATGTGGGCGATGCAATGGGCTTACGCCCGTCTACCTTTTATACCCAAGAAATCTCATTAATTTCCTCCGTGTGGGACTAACTTTTATCCCAGGTTTCGCAGGACACATGGCGGAGCATGGTGCGTTGGATCAGTTCGCGCTAATCAATGTGCATTACTCTAGTGGATCTTGGTCAACCAAATCAACATCAAAGCACATGACTAATGCATAACTGTTGATCGCTTAAGTGAGATCCTACGGTCACGATTAAATCACACATTCGATGAATAATGGAGGAACACGTGGCTTCATGTGCATTCTCCGATCAAGATCAAACGACGCATCTTAAGGAGGAGGTGGGTCTGCGTCGTGGGAACGTGCCCACTAATTGCGCACAACGTGGATGCATTGCAACCGTCCAATCACTCTTTAGCGAATCAGACAACCCCAATTTTTCACGTTCATTTCTGTATAAATTGATGTTCTTCCTTCTTGTAAACTCAACTTTTGATTGAAACGTGAAGAAATTTAGCATTTTTATAGCTAAATCTTAAGCTCTTCGTGACCCCCCTGCATTCTAGACTCAATTGTGATCATATTGAGGCAGAATTGATCATAAATCATTGCAAGAATCAATCGGAATCGTCCCTTGAACGCCGAATGCGCGCCGAAGAAGAAACCGGAGAAATATACTTCAATTGAAACGATTTGAAGCCTAATCTTCGCGTCAATTGGGTTAGTAGTGTGATCCTTCGTAATTCCTGAAATTTATATACTTTAGATTAGATTTAGATAGGTAATTGGAGTTTAGAAATCATAAAATTCATCTTATCGCCCAAATTTGAGTACAGATTTTTGCTGATTTTCGAACAAGGATTTCTCCCTGATCTTAAGTCCAAATCATTCAATTTTAGTTTTATTGGATTTATTTTTTTATTAGCTTTCCATAGATATCTGATTCGTAAAATTTCATTCACATTTGGCCCTTCAATTTGACGTTTGACCAACGACTGTGTATTTTTAATCTGAATTTGCGTGTTGACTTGAGGGGGGCAAGTACTCTTAAATTATAAGGTAAAACTTAAAAATTTTGGTCTCTCTGAAATCTTCTGATCGTAAGATTTCTATTCAAATGTGAATAGAAATATTTGGATATCATTTGTTAGTCAATTTCATGATTTTGACCGAGGTCTTCATTTCAGGATTTTTTTTATTATTGATTTTCAATAAATCATAGTAAATCTAATGTTTCTCTAAAAATCACATATTTTATATCAAAATTTTCCATTTTCTCTCTAGTTTCTGAATATATATTTTTGTAATATTTTACCATCTCTTTCCTCTCTAATTTTATAGAAAGTCATCATCTGGTCAAAGCCATCACTTTGACCTTGACTTTTGACTTTTTGTCATCAAATTATTTTCTAAAAATCTTAAAATATATTCTCTGATATATTCATATCATTTCCATTAATAATATATTACTTTCATTTCTTAAAAACCCTAATTAAACCTAAGTTTGACCAAAACTCTTCGATAAAAAGTCAACCGTGTTCACTATGGATTGACCCGATCTTTTTAGTGTACTTGATTTCTTATTTTAAATCTTTGAGAGTTCGGAATTATAAACTTTTTTTTTACCGATGATCGTATGTTTCAACGACCGCATAAAACGTTCCGTCAATCGTATTTACAATATTTGTGTTTGTTGATTGTTACACTAGTCTAAGCTAGGTGTATATCATCAAAGATTATACTCAACTTCTCAATGTTATCTACTAGTTTTTCCAAGAGATCATAATCCCTACATTCCACCACACCAAAAATCATTCGAATAGATAGTGCTCTTTAATTTACCCAAGATATTCTATCAAAATTTTGTACTAATCATTGTATGATTCACCAAACCACTTCCCCTTATACTCTACCACAATTTGGTGTTTCGAAAAGAAAACATCACATCATATTTGACATCCCTTACTCACT
The DNA here is from genome assembly GCA_024174645.1 of Lemna minuta. Lineage (NCBI taxonomy): Eukaryota > Viridiplantae > Streptophyta > Magnoliopsida > Alismatales > Araceae > Lemna > Lemna minuta. Next base: position 600,142 of record CM044115.1, on the reverse strand, counting down.
ACTTTATGAGATGTGTATCATAACAGTCCAATGTCATCATAATGGGTATTTAACTTCATAATCAATTTCCCTCCTTTCATTTGGGAGTTGCAATTCCCCTCCACCGTCTCTTTCTTTATGCCACTCTATTTTCCTTACCACCACGTGTTTTCATGTGTAAGACATTTGTTCAAGACCACACTCCATCTCTCCCTAAGCTTGCTTCATACACACTAAAGAGAGTGTTTGTTGGTTATTTTTGCACACAAAAGGGCTATCCTTTTTATTTTCCTGCTACACAGTGATATATCACTTTTATTGAGGTCACCTTCCATGAAGACGTCCCAACTTACCAACTAATAGTTCTCTTTGAGCATCTACCCCTCCACCCCTAGGGCTTCCTTCTAATATTTCATTATCTACTACTCTCTTGAGTTTTGACGAAACGAATTCCTGCTCTCATTGAAAAACACAATTTGATTACATCAAAATAAATACCAAACTCACCAATTTTAAGATTACATCATGAATTGATAATATAATGATGAATAAGGGTCAAATCCATTGAGATTTAGGGAATTTTCAAGATATTCTTGAAATTAGATCAAATTGGATGATGAAATGAGTCGACAAATTTTTACTATTTTTTGAAAGAATACTCTAAGATGAATCCACATAATCAAAATTGCTCGATTTGGATTAGTATTCATGGAGAAATCAGGGAGCAAAATCAAGGTAGAAAAATTGATCGCCAAAAGAGAGAAAACATTGAAAATTCATAATTTGACTAATCTACTGTTCGAAATTGAAAGTTACTATTAAAAGGATTCAAGGATTGAGATGTCCAAACGTATCGATTAATCGAAACACCCTAGAAAAGTTTACATCGTGAAAGAAGGAGAGTATAAATGGGCAAAAGTGGGCGTGAACGTTCGATCTGGCGATTGATCTCTGATTAACGACCCAAATGAAACGCTTAGAGTCAAAACATCATCTTTAAGTCGTGGTCGTTAGATCCTCATCAAAGCGTCCAAATTTTGTCACGTTATTGCGTGTACACGAATCATCATGTATCCGCGACCGTTTTATCATCATTGGATGCTCTAGATGTGTACACAGGTCCACGATAGTCCATTGGGGGTGATTAATCTCAGCTGTTATAACTCCTTAGATGAATAGCTCAGATTTCATGCGTCAAATAAAACGATTCAGTGAAGAATCTTTATTCGCCATGTACCCCCCTACTTAAGTGAAGATCAACGACGCTGATTAAGCCCACGAATCAAACGCCTCATGTCACGCCACGTCACTTGCAAGAAAATAGAGAGAAAGATAGTCCCACATGGTGAAAATGATAGCGCATATCGCATATAAATATGGGAGCGCATTAACAGGTTAGCCTATATTCTTAAAAAGGATGTTTAATCACTTACTATACGCACACACATGTACACACATTGTGTGCCATGTGGCGCGTGCATATGCTGCCACGCAAGCATGCAGCCACGTCATCCGCCACATCAACGCAATAAAAATTATTTTTTATTATTTTAAATATAAATAAATTCAAAATAAATCTAGAAAATTCTTTAAAATTCTTTAAAATCCCTAAAAATTAGAAAATTCATAACTTTCAAAGTACTGTTCTTTTTTAATCCAAATTTTTTTGATAAAAAAAGAAAATAATTTATCATTAAAAAAGTTGAATTTAATAAATAAATTTATCTAAAAAATATATTCATTTCATTTGAAAAAGAAAATTTAAAAAATAAATGAGTGTATATAAAAATATTTTCTCTTATTATTTGACATTAAAACTTAATTATAATCTCAAATATAAAATGAGAATAAGTTAATCTCAAATATCTCTCTTTAATTATTTGTGATTATCCCTAAAAATAGTGCATTTTCAGATGATTACTTAAAATTTCATAGAATGATAGATATGCACTCAAAGTATGATAACATGAATAAGATTGCATGTTTTATACCTTTGTTTACATTAATAGTCTTATAATTACACGTATAAATTTTATATTATCAAGGTTCTCTTCCACCATTATTTCCTCTACTATGCCACTCCCTTGCTCATCTCCAAGGAGTTTCTGACTCCATTTGTACCCCTAGTGATCTTACTTGATTCATCATCATGCTAGCCCTAGAACAACACTTATGCTTTGATCATCAACACTTCTATGCGTATGTCAACCAAGCTAGTCTCTCCAACTCCACCTAGTAACCCACCCTATGATCTCCGCCTTCCCATCACCTAACATAAAGGCAAATATTCTTATACCCAACATCCCATTGCCCAAATTATCTCTCACGACCGCCTTCACCCTAAATACCAAACCTTTGCCCCAAGTCATTAGCCAAATTGTATCATGAAGCTCTTTAGATACCTAAATGGAAAGCGACCATGTATATTGAGTAGTGTGCCCTCATACGTTGTGGTACATGAGACTTAGTTCCACACCTTTCACCCTAAAAATCATCTTGATGGCATAGTGGTTGATTCACTCAGGCTCATGGTATTGATTACATATAGGCCTTCTCTCTGGTCCTCTGCATGAACTCTACTCGGGTTCTTTTCTCAAGCAATCAATCAAAAATAGTCTTTCTATCCATTGGATGCCTTTATATATAGTGATTTGGATGATTAGGTCTTTTTGGAGCTACCTCTAGGGTATTTTGCTATGGGAAGATTACCCAGCTTTGCCTTCTTTGTCCAATCCTTTCTCCTCTGCACAATATTCAACTGAGTGTAATATGATTTATTAATATGAATTATATTATATTAATATAAATATTATCTATGAATATTTACATATAAGGGGCTTTATCTAACATATTAATAATAAAAAGTTACAATAATAAATCTAGATACTATGTCCCTCATCCTTGATTGATGTCAATCGATATCTATCAATCAAATTGATTGATCTATATTTAAATAAATTGAAATTTTGGTCAGCCATGGAAAATCCCTAATAGTGATCCAATCCTCGATTTGGTTCGAGGATCCTATTGGGAAGATTTTTTACCATTTGATCAACGAGGGGGGAGGGGGACTCTAACTCTCTTTCTTTCTTCACATGATTCTCTCTCTCTCTCTCTCTCTCTCTCTTCTTTATACTATTCTTTTAATAACTAATTCCCTCTCTTTCCTTTTGGCCTGATTGATGAACATCAAAATGGGAATACTCTGCTCTCTTTTTGGATCAACGCTTAATGCGTTGACTTGAAGCATAGGCCAATTGTGAGGCAGACCGTAATCATTTATCCCTATATTAAATCTGGGTGTCGCCTACTAAAAAAGAACTCAAGATTTCTTATTCTATCGTCTTGTTAGAAATCTTATGAAGAAAGAAAAGAAAATGGCATTCTTCTTTATCTTTTGTTAATTATAGGCTTAATTTAGGAGGTGGGGAAGACTATAAAGTGTTATTAATTGAATGAATTTTCGCTAAAAGACTAAGTTAAAGGAGTCTCTACTGATTTAATTGACTAGGCCGACATGAAATTTATTTATTATTTATGTGAGGGAATAAAAAAGAGATTTCGCCTCTAAAATCACAAGCTAGCTTTCAATATTCACTATTGATTTTCAATTGATTTTGTCTTTCAGGGAATTGGAAGAAAAAAACACAACCAAAAAAAAAACAGAGTCATATGCTTCATGTCCAGCTTATTGGACCAAGCGGCCTATAATGGGCCGAGCTAGTTGGCCTCGAAGCCCATTACGAGCTACATCGCGCTTTCCCGAGACGGAACCGGGGCCTGCCGAATTGCCGGAAGATGGCGCCGTGAGGCGCACTTTATTATCTTGCGCTGGCACCGCTGCAGACGCAACACCTCCTCTCCTTTCAATCCGGACTCCCTCTCTCTCCCTCTCTCTCTAAAATTCTCGCTCCTCTGCTGCTCCGCGGACTTTCCTTGGCGTTTCTGCAAAACCGTGATACTAAAGAAAGGGGGCTTCTCGTGATTTTTGTTCTAGGGCACGCCTTCCATTTCTCCTTCTTTCTATCCCTCTTCCGTTTTGCATGCGATGTCGAAGAGGAGGAAATCCGTGGCGAGCCGCCTGGACGAGGTGGATCGGACCATCTATTCCAGCTTCTGCAGCGCTGCGAATTCCCTCTCCCAGATCTACACGCAAGCCATGAACCAGCAGAAGATTGCGTTTCACGCCGGCGAGCGACATGCCTTTGTTCGTTAATCCACCTTCTTCTTTAAGTGTCATGCTCTTTCAATTGTTCGTAATCCCTCGAATTTTCGTGATTGTTCTTCTGTGCGTACGACCGTGAGCATGTTGGTTCGTCTCTATTTGCTCATGGAATCTGCAGTTTATTGCACTTCTTTTCTGCTTTGTGCGGAATTCAATTCGTTCCAGTCTTCATCTCTGGTACTTACGACCGAAATGTTCGATTAGATGGCAGTTGTCTTGACAGCAAGCATCATTACTGAGAAATATCTTTAAATTTTACTATCAAATTCTGGTGTAAATTAATGGATGGCTGCTCCATCTATAGCGGACCACTGTTTCTCTTTTAGCCTTCTGGCTCTCTTGGTCTCTCCCATTTCTTTCTTGGTTAGATACTCTTGGTAATCAGCGATATTGCTGTGTTCTTCTCTACTCCAGTTAGTTTGACGATTCTAAATGATTGTTGATTTATGGGCCTCTCAGCTTAGATGTAAGATCGTTTTAATGTCGATGTCCTTACCTTATGAAAAAAAAAAAAAAAAAAAAAACACGACAGCTTGTTATTATCCAGGTCAAATCCTGCATCTTCAGAAAGAAGAAAAATTTACACCAGAATTTCAGAGAGAGCGTTAGAAACTAGTATAATTGATTTGGTGTAGAGGATTAGACCTCATGATGGAAAGACAACGCTTGCAGGAAAAAGTCCAAAGCTGGGTATCAAGGCGGCAAGAAGAAGGGTTACCTCCTACCATCGTTGACTTGCTCGGATTCCTCCAGGTACTTCCTGCCGGCTGATCTCTTTTTGACTATTCTCTTCTCGGCATTTGGAAAATACCTATTTTTATAGCAATTACGTGCCTGTAGAACGAGCTCGATCATGGAGGAGACGAGCCCCAGGTGGGCCCACATCTCACCGGCGGCAGCGGCTCGGCGGTGCAGCATGGCACGGGGGCATGGTCGAAATGGTATGCTCCGCAGTGCCCCGCGGCAGAGCCGGGCTCATTAGGAAGCGGCGCCCCCGCCTCGTCGTTTGGCGGCGGCGACATGGCTATGGACACCCATTCCGACAGTCACCCGCACAATTGATGTATATACCTTCTGGCCAGTATGTTTGGCCATGCTGTATCTCTTCCATTCCTTCCCAACCAATTTGAATCCGGGCTCTACCTGCTTAATTCTCCCTGAAGGCCCTGGTTCGTGTAATACCCGAGACCCGCCCGGGACGAGTAGTCTGCTGTTCGGCGAATATGTAGTGGAGGTTCAAAGTTTGTTGACGACGAGCTCAGCGGTCCACTATCTGACCTGCCCGACAGAGAGGACGAAGAAAAGGGGGAGGGGGGGGGAGAGAGAGAGAGAACAGATATTGAAAAGACACAAAAAAGAGGGAAAGGGATGGAGGGAGAGCTGTAGGATAGACAGAGAAAGAAATAGAATAGATAGAGAGAGAGGGGTCCAGAAGAAGAAGAAGATATCAGATCATCAGGGTAGAATCAGATCGTCATCATCATAAGTACTTTGCCCAACTCCCCATTTCTCCGTTTCTCCCTCCAGATTGGCCCCATCTCCATACCCTCCTGTTCTCCTCCGTCTTAAATCCTCTAGATTTCTCCCATCCCCAAGCCCCAGCACACAAAATCTCTCTCCCTCTCCCTGTCCATCCCCTCTTTCCCACTCGCCCAATCTTCCTCCAGGTGGCTGCTCGCGTAATAGTCTCTCTCTTTCTCTCTCTCTCTCTCTCTCTCTCTCTCTCTCTCTCTCTCTCTCTCTCTCTCTCTCTCTCCTCTCTCCCAATTTTCCCAATTTTTGCTAATTTTCAATTTTCGACCTTAGTCTCCTTTTTCCAATCCCGCGACTGGTATTTTTATTTCTATTTTTATACTCTTTAAATGCAGTAAACTAGTAATTCCTCGTTTTGTGAGATCCAGGGAAAACGATCGCTCTTTGTGACCCTAATTTCCATAGATCTTGGATAGTTAAATCAAGGGTTATGAGTTCAATTTCACTGGTTTCTTGTAGATATTTGCGTAGATTCTAAGAGTAACGGGTCATTAAGTGGTTTTTGGAGGATGGTCCTATTAACGTAGTGTTCCCATCATCCTTCTTGGCTATGTGCATTACCGTTATTACAATGAAAAATAGTTCTCATTGATTTTTTTTTTACATCAAATTGAACATTTTCAGATTAGAGGATCGTTGAAATTTGTGGTTTTGTCATGGATTGAAAGCTAAAACCTCATGATTAAGATTTGACAACATCATTTGTGATGATCTCCAAGATATTGTGAATGTAATTTAGAGATGGGAGAGTCCTTGAGCAGGAGAGAAGATAATATCACTCCCAGAAGGAGATAACGGAAAATGCATCTTCTATTCTCAAAAGGAGTTACATTTATAGAAGGTGATATGGCCATTACGTTCAAATGGTCATAATTTTCTTAGTGACCGGAGATAGGGCATATATGCCAATACTCAGAAGCTATAAATGTTATTTTTAGGAAGTATAGGTATAAATGTAAAGGCATCTATTTCTTTGACACTCCCTCTTGAGTATAGTGCAATGTAAAGGAGTATTCGTTCCTGCACTCGAATTGTCAAAATTTCCCAACTTGGAGAGAAATTTTGAAAACATCTTGGTGATAACAAATAAATCTATGACCTTTAACTCTGAATTTTCATGAACATTTGGCTTAAAAGGAATATATTTATGTGTTATTATAATTAAAATTGCTCAATTTTGCTTCATTATGATTTTAAGGTATTTCATTGCTTTTATAATATTTGAATATCTCTCTTAGATTATAAATTGGCAATGAAATGAACTTTTATAGCAAAATATATTTTTGTTTGGATTTTGAAGTGATTTAAATGAATTTTTATAGCATATTTCTAATTAATCTAATGATTATTGCATAATTATGAGCGTCAGGGGCATATCTCCAATTTTCGGATCTGCAAGGTAAGTCGGATAGAAGCTACCAGATCGCGACACGTGTCGCAATCTGGAAGCAGCGGTTTTAGCTAGTTTTTCTATTATTTTATTATTATTACCGTTTAATTTTTTGTCGTTTACTCACCGTGCAGATGACGTGGAACCATCGCCGCAGATAGTCAGCCCAAATTCACTATTTTGTCGTTTTGTTTCATGATTTTGTTTGTCGTTTTACATTCCCGTTTTTATTCCGTCGTTTTCTGTACCTTCCCTTTTGTCGTTTTCTCTCTTGTTTTTGTCGTTTTTATTCCGCCGTCATTTTTGACGGTAATGAGGAATGAGAGAGCGACGTGGCGCTCTCTCATTCGCCGTAAAAGAGAATCTGCGGCGAATTAATCGCCGCAGATTCCTCTTGTCTGACTCTTCTTATTAAAATATTAATTCAACTTTTACTTACCTGCGTAGGCGAGGCGCGCCGTCATCTTTGACCGCGAAGCGAGAATAAGAGAGTGACGTGGCGCTCTCTTATTCGTGCTTAATGAGGAATCTGCGGCGATAGTGAATCGCCGTAGATTCCTTCATTTACTTTTTTTGTGATTTAATTAAAAGTTACTTACCTTTCAGGTGACTAGGCAGAAATCTGACGGCCGGCGTGATGACGATGTGGCGCGATCACGGAAGCTCACTGATTAGGGCTGCTGACGCAAGAGATCATCGAATCAACGGCCAGAAATGATCGGGGAAGAAACGTTGATATCTTCTAATCCGACCGTCTGATTGGGCTGAAATTTTGACGACGTGCTCATCTCATCGTGCTCTTCCATCTGTATGGTTGAGATTTCCATCTGATTCCCGAAGTTCCCGAAAATCAATCTCAACCGTCGGATTGGGAGGAAGCCCTAACTCCTAAAAGTTCTCCTCCTCCACTCCGAATTCTCTTATCTTTTGGCTCTCTCTTGACACCAGGTCACCATCAGGAAAGGGGGAGAAGCTTAGGCCCAAGCTAGGCATCATCGGATGCTAGAGTTTGTTCTGGAGAAGGAGAACAAGAGGAGATCGACGTCGTAGCGAATCAAGCACCACCCGGCCTAGGATTGGCACCAACACGGGGTTTGTGGGAAGATTCTGAGGAGGGATTCTCTTGTAAGCCTTTTCCATGGATAATGTAGGATCTTTTCTTCTATTTTAATCATAGGTTATTGCATTTGTTTCCACAAATCATACCCAAACCATCTCATTTATCTCTATACTATTTCACCTCTCTATTCTCCCCTTCACTTCTCTTTTCTCCACCTTCAATCAATCTCTACCCTTCTAATTCTCATCTCTTCTCCTCTAATTAGGACTACAGAAACACAATCTACCCAATTACATCCATTATCTCTATAAAATTCCTCTTCTCATTTCTAATATTCTCCACTATAGGAATTCATCCCTTCTTCTACTTCCGTCTCAACCCTCATTACCTAGATTCCTTGAGGATCGACCCTTGCTTACTACTGTCCTAAGTGAGGTATTATAAATGTATTGCATGAATTAGAACACACAACAACGATATAATCAAACCGAGTTTTAGTTCATCACTTGGTAGATAACCCGTTCGTTGAAATGTCTGCAACATTGTTCGAGGTGTTGATATAAATATTGCTTAAGATCTTTTCCCCTAGCTTCTCTTTGATGTAGTACTTGTCGATATTCATATGCTTGATCATGTTATGATACACCAGATCATGAGCTATACTAATGGCAAATTTGTTGCCACAAAACAACTTAATCGGCTCTTCATATGTGATCTTCAGATCTATAAGTATCCCTCGGATGCATAATACTTCATCCATACCACTAGACATTTCTCAGAATTATGACTTGATGCTTGATTAGGACACGTCATTTTGTTTCTTGCTCCTCCGTGTTAGAAGTTGCCTCCAACATGATACATTAGCCAGTTGTAGATTTGCAGTCAATCAGTGACCCAAGATAGTTAGAGTTTCTATAGAGAATAAGATCTAATTTACCTATCTTCTTGAAGGTAAGTATGAGTCCTGTAGTTCCTTTGGGTACTAAAGTACCTCGAGAGAAGCTTGAAAATGAGATCTTCAAGGGCTATGCATAAATTAGCTTAATCCATTGACTAAGTGGGAGATATCAAGTGGGGTGTGCGATAAGTACATCGATTTTCCTACTAATTTTTATATAAATTCATGTCAATTTTAGGATCATTTTCTTTCAACATTAATTTGTGATTGACCTCTATAGGATTTTTATTAGTATACCATTGTAGAAGTTTATTCTTATTTAAAAGATCTGATATATACTTTTTTTGAGTCGTAACTAATCCCTTCCTTGACTGGGCTATTTCTATACCATGAAAGTATTTCAAGGATCCTAGATTTTTAATCTCAAAATGGTTAGTTAGATGTACCTTTAGTTTATTTGCTTCCTTATTATTATTTCCTATTATAATTATGTCATCCACATAAAATATAAGGACAGTCACTCCCCTTGAAGGAGAGTGCTGAAAAAATAATTTGTGATCTCCTTTACACTGCTTGTATCTTGCGAGGTTCATAGTTTGGATAAATTTCCCAAACCAGACCCTAGGGGATTGTTTGAATCCATGTAAGGCATTTTTTCAACTTATGATAACACGCAATCTTAACACGATAAAACATGATTATTAATGCAATTTAAGGCATAAAACATTACATTTATGTGCATGTTATCATACTTTGAGTGCATTTCTATCATTTCATGCAAATTTATGTTATAATCTCAAAATACACTAAATTAGGGTTAATTATGATAAATTAAGGATAAATGATTTTATAGCCTATCTTTACTTGAGATTATAAGTGATTTTTAAAGTTAAATAATAAGAGAAATTATTTTTATAAACATTCATTTAAATTTCTAAACTTAAAATCTTAAGGAAATGAGTGTATTTTTGAAATATAAATTAAATCTCTTGTTATTTAAATATTTTGAATTTTTAAAATGATAGATAATTAAATTTCAGATCAAATGAAAGAAATTTGGATTAATTTGGAGTTGTATTTTAAAAGATATGATTTTTACAATTTTTAGGGATTTTTCTGGATTTTTTCCTTATTTTTCCGATTTAATTTCTATTTAAAAAATGTTTAAAATAAATAAATAAATAGCAAAAAGCGCGCGGGTCCCACGCGGGTGCGACGTGGCACGCAAGGCCACGTGGCAGAGCCACACGGACCCGCGCAGCGCACCTACGTGGCACGTTTTATATATATTATATATTTATTACATATATAGGTAAAAGGGGTCTTCAACCTTCCCTAGATGGGAAGGGTTATTAACCCTTTAGATCGTCGGGTCTTATAAACCCGACGATTTCTTCTTTTTTTTCCAGTGTGGGATTAATCCACACTTTACTTACCTTTCAGGTGACGTGGACGCATACGGAGCGTTGGATCGGGCGGCGCGCGAGATCTCGCGCGTCGATAGCGTGAGCGCGGTCCACGGATCAGACATCAAACACGTGCTATTTAAGGGCGTTATAACGGCCCTGATTTCAGCGACGTGGCGCGACGAGGGGCGACGGATCAAACTGGCGATCGATCGACGCGCATCGATCGCATGCGACGTGGACCACCGACGATCAATCACGCACGTGGCGTTTTTAAAGAGTTATAACGGCCGAGATGCGTCGGCGCGGATCGCATCTCAGCCGTCGGATCGCGATCCAAGGAGCGAAATCGAAGCGTTTTTATAACGCTAATCCACGCGGACGATCAGAGCCGTCGATCGAGATCGGACGGCTGGGACTTAACTGAAACGGTCTACGATGGACCGTTTCATCGTAACCGTCGATCGAAACGATCAGACGATTACGCCCAAATTGCCCTTAAATAGACTTGTTCTTCATGATTGTATGCATTCGAGTTGGATTTCAATCAAATTGACTTGTCTAGACACCGATCCACTCGTTTCTCTTGATTCCATCCTCTTCCTCTTTCATTTCTGCATCCATGGAGGGGTTGAAATCAAGATTTGGTGGAGAATCGAAGGAGAAATCGCAGCTTGAAGCTTGGCGTGACGTTCTTGGCGTTTTCGGTGATTAATCGGCTTAATCACCTCGTTTCGATCGCTAAACGAGTTTAGTGGAAGCGGTTTTTCCTAGATTATCTTCCTATTATCTTTAATTTTCGTTTAGATTAGGTTTTAGATTTCAATTTCGTAAATTTTCATTCTAAATCACGATTTTAACGTCCGAAAATTTCTCTCTACTTCAAATTTCGATTTCTCCGCGAAATCAAGTCCAAATTCGATGATTCTTGATTCCGTGGAATCGATTTGAAGTCTTCTTTCTAAAAACACCACTTTCCCTAATTTCTCACCTCAATTCATCATCCAATTTGACCAAATTCCAAAAGATATCTCAAAAATACCTAAATTCCCTGTGGATTCGACCCTTATTTACCATTATACCCCTCAATTCTCTCTTAATTCCACAAATTGGTAAGTTCGGATTAATTTTTGACACGAGACCGTGTGAAAACGACGACCTCGCGGTCTCGTCTCGTCAACCTATATACTTGGTTCTTACTAGTAGTGTTTTCATATCTTGGAGGTACATGCATGTAGATCTCCTATAAATCTCCATACAATGAAGCATTATTGACATCATGTTGTCTTAGGTTCCGGTCAAGGTTTACAAATAGTGAGATTAGAATTCTCATTGTGTTCACCTTCATCATGGGGGCAAAGGTTTCTCAATAATCCATTGCATAGGTTTGAGTGTAACCCTTAGCCACTAATCTTGCTTTATACCACTCTAAACTACCATCATACTTATACTTAACAGTAAATACCCATCGATAGCCTTTGGGTTTGATACTTCTATTGAATTCCACTACTTCCCAAGGTTGATTCTTTATTAAGGCTTGCATCTCCTCATCCATTGATTGTCTCAACGATCGTTTTTGAATTCGGGAATGAAAAAGCCTTTGATCCGGTGAGTAATTGGATCAATTCGAGTGCAATCTTGTGTTAGGGATATAGTTTCATCCTAATCTTTTTTCGTATAGCTTTAGATTTCAATTTCGAATCGTAATTTTAGTCAATTTCAATTTCAATTTCCAAAGGGTATCAATGGGTATTTACTGTTAAGTATAAGTATGATGGTAGTTTAGAGTGGTATAAAGCAAGATTAGTGGCTAAGGGTTACACTCAAACCTATGGAATGGATTATTGAGAAACCATTGGAAATTTCTATCTCATTCACTAGACGATTTCTTCACGAATCTTGATCCAAATTCCGTGATTTTTTATTATGTGGATTCGCCTTCGAGTCTTCTTTCCAAAAATATTAATGTCCCTAATTTCTCACCGCATTTCATTGTCCGATATATTAAATTCCAAAAGATATATCAAAATTCTCTTATTTCTCCGTGGATTCGACCCTTATTCCCCACTATAATCCGCAATTCGTGATAATTTTACAAAATTAGTGAGTTTGGTATTAATTTTGACACGATTTTGTGTGAATTCAATGACCACATGTAATCGTTCTGTCAACATGATATCCTTGAAGATGATTATGTAGTCAAGATGAGAGCATTCGACCTATGTATTTGAGAAGAGTGACTCAAAGAATGAGATACAATAAAACCCTTGGCCAAGATAGTATTTGAGAAGTACCTAATAATTTTCTCTATGTATGAGTACTAACTTGAGTAGCTGATAAGACTTTGATGCTCGACTATACCCTAAGTCATTCATGAGTCTCATAAGAACAAAGGATCATAAATATATGATAACTGATGATGAAAAAGTTCTATATGAGAGTTCTTATATACTTTATATCTCCTAAGGTAAGTAATGTATCTTGACAAGCAACAGGTTGGCAACTCGACTCATCAACTGGGATAAATCGATCATTAATTAATTAATCTATATGTTGATGTAGAAAATTAATAAGGTTAACCAATAAGGTGTTATTGGGTCTATAGAGTTATTAAATAGTGAGTTATGTGGGCCTAGAGGGTCAAATATATAAGGTCTATTAACATTAGTGGATATAGACATAATTATGAGGGGCTTTGCGAAAAGTTGACATACCGAGTATCCATAAATAAGGGAAACAACCACAACTCAGGGTGCCCATTAAAGGCTTGTAAAATTCTCTCCTTCTTCTCTTTCTCTCTTAGTGAAAAGCATTGAAGGGGAGATCGTATGGATATTGATAGAGGGTAAAATTTTGAACAACTTGGAGAAATCCTTTTAGTGAATCGTGTAAGTAAGGATTCTCATCTATATTAGATGATAGGATCATCGGTTTATGGTGCCTCGATATTTTGAAAATCCTATTCAATATATTCCACTGCATTCAATATTTTGATCAAAATTTTAGAAGGCTTATAGACCTCATATCCTAACAACCTATGCCCAACACGTTTCTATTGCCTATCTCCTAAGTTCTCAAAGTACATTCAGAGGACTTACTATACATTTATTGTGCTAGAGTATGGCCTATCTTGGTTAGCCCATTAGGGTCTTAGTCTCATATGAGAAATATCCCTTTGATAATGTGTGACTCATAAGATCATTTTCATCATTAATAAATGACTTCAATGCTTAACTATTGCTAATATGATACATGTTATAATGTTTTTATGAAACTTTTGCATTCATCATGTTTATTTAGTGTTATTTTTGAATAAATACTACTATTTCATATCATGAATCATTTCTATTTGAATTTCTTGTACTATTAGACCAGCCCCATTCGACTTCTTAAAATTTAAGTGGCTAAATTCTCATATTTTTATGAGTTTTGTGAATGCAGGTACAAAGGTAAATGGGTAGAAGACCGTGGATGCAAATTAGAACTAGAGAGATGAAGAAATGAACCCTCCACTATTTTGGAGCTAACTTAACTCATGAAGAGTCCAAGGTGGTCCAATCACGTTTCCAAATGATTTAGATTCAAGGAAAGTCAAAGTGACTTAACTCCCTATTTCTAGGTAAACTAGACAAAACTTGGCTTAATTTCCCTTCAAATCAGATTTATTCCTATTTAAAAGGAAAGAGCCCTTAATTATCTTCACGATGTTGAAATAAAATAACATAGAAATATAGAGGATTTAATTATTTATCTAATAAATAAAATTTGATAAGAAAATGAATTTTATTTTAGGAGATTTTTTTTATTAAGGGATGTTTCTATAAGTTTAAGGGATTTTAAAATTTTTCTTAGTTAAAAAGACGTTAAAAAAGGGCATTAGTGTTGTGCTGAATCAAATCATGATACATAGCACCATGAGGGTAAGCCACTTAAGCAACGTTGTACACATAACTGTACACATGGCACTCATGAATTGCACTAACACGTGATGGGGTCTGCCACGCAAGCTGCTTCTCAAGCCTATGTAGCCTGCAGGGCATACCTACGTGGTGCCGCACAGGCATGAGAGATGACGTCATACTGGTCCTTAAGGCATAAGGAACTTGTCATAATATTGAGGTGGTCCATGCTTTTCTTGAGAAAAATCTCTTTGATTTTCTCCATGTGAGACTAAATTGTAGGACACGTGGTGACATCGAAGTCGCTATGATTGGCGGTGCCAATCGAAGCCATTTGATCCCATGGATTGAGTCAATCAAATCATGATAAAGTGGTACCATTTTTGCTCACATTGTCAATACCAATCAAAGTGCGACATCTGGTGCTCCCAAAAGTGCTCAATCATGATCAAATGACAATGATTTGTTGTTCTCTTTTTATTCTTTAAAAACTCCAATGCCACTTGGTGCATCCCTAAGGGCTTTGATTGAAATTAGTGCAATTAGATGGCTCACATTAGTCTTTCCTTAAAAAAATTAGAACTCCTTGTTGCAGCCAATGAGGGCATTACACATGGAACCCTTGAGTGCCAAGTCAAAATCCAATGAGCAGAAATCCTCTATCTTAAAATCGTGATATCTCATGTTCTAAAGGGAACTTTGAGCTGAAATTTACAAGTAGACTCTTATTTTCACCTTGTTTTCATCTACACCCATTAAATGATAAAATGAGCACAAAAAGTGTATTTGAAGGATGGAAAATTTGACCCTTGATGCCCTCATGCTAAGAGCCTACATATAAAAATCCAATTTTTCTCTCCTCTTCTTTTTGTCTCTCCCTTATCATCAGCCACCACCACCAAAAGGCCCAATTTTAGAGTTTTTTATGATAAAGATAGTAGACGAGGAAAGTTCGAGCAAATGATCATGAATAGAGCAAGTCTAGCATCACCAAGCCTAGGATTGTCCTCGAAATAATTTTTATGCGAGGATTGAGATCAATTCTCTCATATTCTACTTCATTAACACTTTAACACCTTTTTTTAATCAGTAGATTTATCGTCATTTCATCGCAAAACTCTCATGCATTTGTCATTCACTCCTCCACCGGCACTATCATCATTCCATCATCCTCATTTTCATCTCCTCAACTAAACTATTATTTCATCTAATCTTTCATAAGAAATAAAAAATCATCAACTCTCATTCTTCAATATACATTAAATTCCATTCATCCTATTCTACCCTCTCATCCTCTACTTGTTTCCATAAGAAGTGTCTAATCTCATTACCTAGGCTTCCTAAGGATTTGAACCTTACTTTTGCCATATACTAAGGAAATATAACTTTTTTACATGAAATTGATTCATAATAGATAAGTAAAACATACCAAAATTAAGTTAAGTATCCTTCCTAACTCATGACCTCTATTATATATAAAGGCTTTTAATATATTGTTTAATGATTCATTGTCATTCCAATTCTTTCCCGATACCTTCCAAGGAAAATCCCAAATTGGATCCAAAAAAAATGAACGGGTTGGTGTGAGCTTATCCATGCGGTTATGCACTCTTCAAATAGGAATCCATTTTCTGAAAGATTCTGTGGTATCAGAGTAAAAAATTTCTTCTCTAGGATTCTATGGTCCTTTAACCATTTCACCATTATTGTTTCTTCGCTATTGCCTGATGGATATTATGTGGCCTATAAGTCAATAACACTTCCATGTATCTTGTTTAGTTCATTAAAATGAAATTTATTCATTTTTATTCATGTGTGATGTTTGCAATTAAGTCCATGATTATATGCAATAATTAAGTCAATTATGATGAGATCATAATACAATGATCGCTAATCGTTAAACATATATTCTAAACATTCCTATTCATGGGGTATTCGAGAAGGACATTGAATTATCTAAAAAGAATAACACTATCTGATCCAACTTATATGATGATTATGGTTGATCATGTAGCCATCAGCGTGGAGACACTAAAGATAGTGGGTGCTCTTTGATGAAAGAGTTCATTGAATTGATACATATGAATCCCTAAATGGTAATTATACCTAACTGTTAATCAGGTTGATTCATGTCACACTTATGTATGTGGTCCTTTGACCAGAGACACCAAAGACATCTTGTGAATAGATGAGTTTGTTTTGATTCTGACTTACGAATCCCTACCCACGGGATATCTAACATGTCATATATTAGATATGACATGAAGTCCACGAAGATGATTGTGTGATCAAGATGGGATCATCTTCCCTCGGTATTTAAGGAGATTGACTCAAGGAATGAGATGCGATGAAATCCTTGGCCAAGGTAGTGGAAATATTAGAGGAGTTCCCGATAATTTCTTATATGCATAAGTACTAACTTGAGTGATCGATTAGGGTTTGACAGTTTCGTGCGGATGAAGGATTATACATACATGGTAATCAATAATGGAAAGGTTGCATAAATATCAAGAAGTCATGTGACCCAAAAAAAATAGATCTCTTTTACACTGGGGACATTTCTTATTTATTTATGAAATTTTATTATGGCTATAACTCATTTAAGCTTTGACCAAGGTCAAATGAAATCTCATAAAATTAGAAAACGAAGAACCTCTTTTGGTGACTCTTTCAGGTCGTATGTGCAATTTTTGTGTCTTTCTTTGAAATAGATCTCTTTTGGTATTTAGATCAATCTTTTGTATAACTTAGGGGCACTCTCTTGGACCTTAAGGCCACATTTTTTAGGTCACCTAGAGACACCTCTACTAGAACATTGGGCGATTTTGAGGGATAGAACACATGCCTTCGGACCATATTGGGACTTCTCTTTTGCACCATTCGGGACTCCTCTTTTGGGCTACACGCCACCTCTTTAGGGTCGTCTAGACGTCAACACGGCCATTATCTTCTCTTCACCAATTAGTTGATATCAAGATTAGGCGCTTGGGCAAAATTTTTGCAGCTAGAATGTAGGTATGGGCGAGCAGGTCAGCAATGGGCCTTTGTTGGCTGTTGCTCTGCAACTGCTTAGGTTGAAATGATTGGTCCAGGCCCAATAAGATGGATCAATTAGGTGGTATATAAATACTTCGACTCTACCTTTGAATGAATTATTTCCGATATTTTCCTAGATAGTTTAAAGGCCTTCTTAGATGGAGAATCTTACTTTATAAGGACGCCTCCCGGGCCTCAGAGCCATGTCGGCCAATAGGTCGGGCCCACCGCCACGTGGGTCCGACGGTGCAGGTGGGACCTGCGAATCTCACCTCAGCCTCACAAGCCAGCATATATTCCGGGAGCCCCCGTAGGCCACGTCACCCCGATTTTGCTTTGCGCTCGCATCCCTATCTTGCCCCCAATTGGCCCACTCTTCAAAGGCTCCAGCAAAATATCTTCTGACAAGTGTTACGATGTTCCGCCGGGAACCCCACGACACTGCGGTCTTCTGTTGAACTCGCAGACGCGAGCCTTCTGCGGAACCGATTAGGAAAGTTGCATCGCGGGAAAGGGGGGAGTCATCTCAGACGACAGATAAGCTTCGACAAAGGCATACGATTTGACCGAGTAATAGCCGTTGGATCAGTGGGTCTTGATTGACATTTTGGTAATTAACTGGAATCCGTACAATTAAGGGTGCTACCATGCATTCATCAGGAGGATAGTGGAGACCGTCGCCCCGAAAATATCAACGCCACGTATGCAGGAGAGATCTTAAACGCCGCTCTGAGCCGTCTTCCCAGCGGCCACGATCGACCCAAAACATCTCTCGTTTCTCTCTCTCTATCTCTATCTTTTCCCGAGAGGCCACGATAACATCTATCGAGTTCTTAGGACCAGCAGCTGAGGAGAGAAAGGAAAGGCGGCAGGCGATGTCCAGGTATCGTTATTTGCGGTAAAGAAAGCAGTCATGATTAATTACTTGCACTTCTTTGTTTCCAAACCGTGGATTTCTGACTGCGCTCTATTGTCCAAGTGGTCTCGATGAGGGTTACGTAACCTGTGGGAGTTTTTCTCATGTTTTATTGTAGGTACGGGAGTTTTAACGATTTCTGTCTCCAACTCGAAGAAGTTTTACTCGATCGAGAACGAGGGGTAAATATAGCATTTCCAGAGTTCGCGCGATGATCTGTTGATAGAATTGATGTGGATCCTCGCGGAACATGAGATCGACCGGCATATTTGCGATGGAAACGCTTCAAATCGGTATTTAGTCTTCAGTGATGTTAATTCGGGAAGCGAATGGTTGTCCAGGCTCCCGGTGATACCAATGTTTCGGCAGTTGAATCGGAATTCAGATGTTGCTGCATCGCGTGTTCGATCTGGTCCACGGTTAGATTTGCACCTACGCCGTAAACGGGGCTGTAGGAGAAGAGGTCTGACATGGCTGCTGCAACTGAAAGATGGATCGACGGTCTTCAATTTTCATCTCTCTTGTGGCCGCCCCCTCAAGACGAACAACAGAGACAGGTATGGAGACGTCATCAGCCGAATAATTTCGTTCTACTTTCGATATCTTAGCTTCTTTGGCCGCCGATTCGGGTCTCTGATGAACGGATTTCATTTCCCCTGATCCGCGAGTTCTTTTTTTATTTTTTGCATCTGGCTGTTTTTGCTTTAACTGAGGGATAAAATTATAGTACTGTGAATAGAATCCCAAACCTAATCGTTCGATGTTTTTCTCTGCTGACGGAATTAGATCTTGAAAAATTCAAACACAAATCATCCCTGATGTTGAAAAGTTGTTTGGAAACCATAAATCATGCTTTGGTTTGATGACTCTCCTTTTTCTACTGTTACACTGGGTTGGACGATTATCCTCTGATTCATTTGATCTGCTCATTCGTTAATGCTGCAAGTCTTAGATATGGGATGGTAAAAGTTTTTTGAACTTCTCTTCTGTGTTGAAGGCACAAACGACGGCTTATGTGGAGTATTTCGTTCAGTTCACCTCAGAAGGCTTTCCAGAAGATGTAGCTCAGGTACGCTATCTATAAATTAACCGACCACGAACGGTTCAAACTAAAGATCCAGATTTCTCAGTGAAGATCTCGTTGTGACAGTTGATTCGTTTTCTTTTCTTTCTATCCAGCTGATTCAGAACCACTACCCGTCAAAGGAAAGGCGTCTTTTAGATGAAGTATTAGGTGCGTATCTCTGATGTATACTTTTGTCACTTTTCATTATAATGAATAAAAGATGCTGACCTCTTCAAATATTCTACATGAATTTTCAGCGACTTTTGTACTTCATCATCCAGAGCATGGTCACGCCATCGTTCATCCTATCCTTTCATGCATAATTGACGGTTCACTGCTTTACAACAAGAACGAGCCTCCTTTTAGCTCCTTCATTTCTCTGGTCAGCCAAAATAATGAGGTATGGAAGAACCTGATGTTTGTCTAACTGATAAAATGGTGCCTGAATACCCTCACTTTCAGAAGGATTATTCAGAACAATGGGCTCTGGCGTGCGGTGAAATCTTGAGAGTGCTTACCCACTACAATAGGCCAATCTATAAGGTTGAAAGTCAGGGTAGCGAGGAGGAAAGCCGAAGCGGGAGCTACGCCAGCACAAGTGGAGAGACTTCTCGTTCACCAAAGCAGGAGAATGAACGGAAACCGCTAAGACCTCTGTCTGCTTGGATAACTGATATACTGTTGGCCGCACCTTTAGGTATTCGAAGCGACTACTTTCGCTGGTAAGATATACTCGCATTCCCTTAAAATTTCATCCATTTCGTAGCTCTATTTGACTTGCCGTTATTCGGTGAGTAGGCTTCTTAGAATCGCGTGCTTGAGATTAATTTATCGATCCCTGAGGCCTTACCAATTACCATCGATACCAACGATCTGATTTTGATCCAGTAAGATTCATTCTTTGTCGTCGGATCTTTCTTAATAAAGATCCGACGACCTGGACTGAAAAGGATCTCGCGTTTCAGAAATTCACAGAGAGAGAGAGAGAGAGGTTTGACGCCTCCTTTGTAGCTCGTTCTCCTGACATTGACAAATGGCTTTTCCTGGGCCCTGATGGCTCATTAAATAATGGGTCTATCACTTGATCACCGCGATGGAGACCTGAGGTGAGAGGGTTGTGACAGTGACAACAAGGTCATCCTTGGATAGTCACAATTCTACCGGAGCCTCGAAGCTTACCAACAATGAGTCTCTTATTAATAGTAGATTCCATATTCTTGGACGTGCTCTAAAGTAGGAAAATAAGATGTATAGTTTTCGTTCTACAAGATTATTGCAATGACCACTGAATTATGATGATCTCGGAGAAAGAAATATAATGTCCTTCTCTTACATGCATCAGGTGCGGGGGAGTGATGGGAAAATACGCAGCTGGCGGAGAACTTAAGCCCCCAATCACAGGTCTGTTTTTAGACCAATTAGTGATAACCATGCTGCCGTGTATACCTTTTTCAATAATTAAGATGGGAAATTTTCATGTACTGCCTCGGGTTCTGGAACTTGGATAAAGCAGCTTCTAGCAGGGGATCTGGAAAGCATCCGCAGTTGATGCCGTCAACTCCAAGGTGGGCTGTGGCAAATGGAGCGGGAGTGATATTGAGTGTCTGTGACGAAGAAGTGGCCCGCCACGAGACCGCGAATTTGACCGCTGCAGCCGTTCCCGCGCTTCTTCTCCCTCCTCCGACGACCCCATTAGATGAGCATCTCGTCGCGGGGTTGCCTCCTCTGGAACCCTACGCGCGCCTGTTCCACCGGTCGGTGAATTATGCCACTTTATAGCCCCCTTCAAAATTTGTTGTTTTGTCTTTGTCTTCACGAATGTATCTGTTTGGCTGTTTCGCTGCTTGGTTTTGATTTTAGGTATTACGCGATTGCGACTCCTAGCGCTACACAGAGGCTTCTTCTTGGACTTTTGGAGGCGCCACCTTCGTGGGCCCCGGACGCGCTGGACGCTGCTGTCCAGCTAGTGGAACTTCTCAGAGCGGCTGAAGATTACGCATCTGGCATGAGGGTGAGCCATCATTTTCGACCCACTTTCTTATAGAGAAGGGGAATGACAGTGATATGAATCTCTCACACAGAGGAGAGAGAGATAGAGAGAGAGAGAGACCGCTGACAATTGTCTCCATCAACTAAATTCCAGCTTCCAAGAAACTGGATGCATCTCCACTTTTTGCGGGCCATCGGTACGGCAATGTCCATGCGTGAGGGCATCGCGGCCGACGCGGCGGCGGCTTTATTATTCCGCGTGCTTTCCCAGCCCACTCTTCTCTTCCCTCCACCGCGGCAATCCGAACGAGTAGACAGTCTCCATGACCAAAAGAAGCAGGTCAAACTTAACCTACATTTAAAATTCAACCTTTTTCTTTCTATCTCAGTATCTTCCAATTTGGACTAACCGTTATGCCTATTTCTCGTTTCAGATAGAGTCAACCTCCAGCGATGAAGCCACGACGGAAGCCACGGCCCAGGGAATCGCCTCCCTTCTATGCGCTCACGGACCAGACGTGGAGTGGAGAATCTGCACCATCTGGGAAGCGGCTTACGGCCTCCTCCCTCTCAGTTCCTCCGCCGTTGACCTCCCCGAAATAGTCGTCGCGTCTCCACTTCAGCCACCTCCGTTATCCTGGAACCTATACATCCCTCTCATCAAAGTCCTCGAGTATCTTCCCCGCGGAAGCCCCTCAGAAGCTTGCCTGATGCGTATCTTCGTGGCCACCGTGGAAGCTATCTTGAGAAGAACTTTCCCGCCAGAGTCTCCCTCGGTGAAAATAACCAAGTCTCGAACTCTGGCCGTAGCCGAGCTGAGGACCATGATCCACTCTCTGTTCCTCGAATCTGGCGCATCCATGGATCTCGCCTCTCGCCTTCTCTTCGTCGTGCTGACCGTCTGCATGAGCCACGAGGCTCTTCCCAGCGGCAGCAAGCGGCCAACCGGAGAAGAAGAAGAGCAAGCGAAGAATTTGAAGACGAGCAGAATCAGGAAAAAGCAAGGCCCCGTCGCGACCTTTGACTCTTACGTTCTCGCCGCTGTCTGTGCGCTCGCTTGCGAGCTTCAGCTCGTTCCCTTCATAGCTAAGAGCTCCGGCAAGTCGTCGTCTAGCACGGAGAACGGCTTCGGATCGGCAGTTCATCATTCTCGAAGGATGCTGGGAATCTTGGAAGCGCTGTTTTCGTTGAAGCCGTCGTCCGTGGGTACTTCCTGGGGGTACAGCTCGAATGAGATAGTGGCAGCCGCTATGGTCGCCGCCCACGTTTCTGATCTATTTGGCAGATCCAAGGCTATCACGAACGCCCTATCTGTTCTTATGCGGTGCAAATGGGACAAGGAGATCTACGCGAGAGCTTCCTCTCTCTACCAATTGATCGATATCCATGGAAAGACCGTGGCTTCCATAGTGGACAAGGCCCCTCAGTGGAAAGACTCCATATCTGTCTCCTTCGGCTGTGCCAACGCTGATAAGAAACCGGAGAATTTCTCCGGCAGCCGGAGCTTTGAACAAGGAGGGCCTTCTACTTCGAATTTGAAGGGAGAATCTTCCGGGTTTATGCAGTCGAGGCGTGATCATAATAACGCCGTGGATTCCTCGGGGAAGAGGATGAAGAGCTTGCTGGAGGATGCCTCTGACTTGGCGAATTTCCTGACAGCAGATCGGCACATCGGGTTCAATTGCAGCGTTCCAGCTCTTTTGAAGTCCGTGTTCGGCGAGAAGCATGAACTCTGTTTTTCCGTAGTTTCTTTGCTGTGGCATAAGCTGATCGCGGCGCCGGAAACGCAGATGAGCCCGGAGGGTACTTCGGCCCTGCAAGGGTGGAGGCAGGTATGGGCAGTTGTGGTTTTCTTCGTTTATTCATGCGCACGAGCTCTCTGTATCTATTTATATATATCTCTATCTGGGTCCAGGTCGTAGACGCCATGTGCAACGTGGTCGCTGCGTCACCGACAAAAGCCTCCACGGCGATCGTTCTGCAGGTACTTCTCCGTCTCGCGCTCTTTCCATTAGTACGTTACATATATATTTATATGTATATACTCCAAGTCTCTCTCTCTCTACATTTATACACAGAATCTCTCACATTCATGTGTCTCTCTGTCTCCGTCTCTCTCTTTTTCTTTCTCTGTAATTCTCATCCATGTTTATCTCCTTATTTTTTTCTCTGAACAACGCTAGTGTCTCTCAACATGTATTTTTGCAAATGTGTGTGGATATTCATGTGTAATGCATATATATGAGCCAAGTATAGGACACTATACCTTTTAATATAGATAATGTACTATACTTTCTCTCTCTCTCTCTACTCTCTCTGTCACTAGTATTTCTCTTTTCCCTCTCACCTACCCAAGCATTTCTCTTTCACTGTCTCTCCATGACCGTAGTGCTTCTCTATCTCTCATGGACCAGGCCTCTCTCTCACACACATACACAAAAGTATTTGTTTCTGGATGAATCCATCCTTGCGTCTAATTATTTAATGGTGTTGTTGTTTTCCGGCGGCATACGTGTGGGCGTGCAGGCGGAAAAGGACTTGCAACCGTGGATCGCCAGGGACGACGAGCAGAGTCAGAAGCAGTGGAGGGTAAACCAGCGGATCGTCAAGTTGATGGCGGAGCTGATGAGGAGTCACGACAGCCCCGAGGCCTTGATTATTCTTGCCAGCGCTTCCGACGTTCTGCTCCGCGCCACGGACGGCATGCTTGTAGACGGCGAGGCCTGCACTCTCCCCCAGCTCGAGGTAACCATAATCGTAGCCACATCTATTTCTGTCTTTTCAATCTTTTTATTTCTCTCTCTTGCCATCTCTTCCTCGCACTCGCTTGCAATAATCAGCTTAGTACATCTCGTAGAATTTCTCTCTCTCTCAGGATTAAGATAGAGTTTGCCCTGATCATTTTTTATATTCTAGTGCCATGGGAAACTACGTGATTATTTTTCTTTTGAGATTCTTTCTCATGCCTGGGCAACTTCATGATCAGCTTCTGGAAGTGACGGCGAGAGCAGTCCAGCTTGTCATATACTGGGGCGACCCAGGATTGGCCGCCGCCGATGGCCTCTCCAATCTCCTCAAGGTAAAGTCTCTCTCTCTCTCTCTTTCTCATAACCTTGTATGCAGTACCACCCATCTAACGTCCCGTCAATCCATCTCGTCTATCATCTTATCTGAAATATCTGATATAGATAAGCTGATTATCCAATCAACTAGTCGTCCAATTCATCATATAGTCTATCGAACAATTAAAGCCCGTTGTCTATGCTTGTCTGCTTGTATTTGACGATGAATGTGGGAGTTGACAGTGTCGGCTGCCGGCGACGATAAGGTGCCTGTCGCACCCGAGTGCGCACGTTCGAGCTCGGAGCACAGCGGTACTGCGGGACATACTGAACGGCGCGCCCGTGCACGTGAAGAACTCTGGCAACGTCGGAGCAGCGGAGGAGGTGCACAGCAGTCCGCAGAGGTACCCGCAATGTCTCAACACGGCGGCCATCGACTGGCAAGCCGACATTCAAAAATGGCTTCTGTGGGAGCTCCACAGCCGCCGCGCCACCGGCCTCACCCTCTCCTTCCTCCAACACGCCGCCAAGGAGCTCGGCTGCACCACATCCGCCACTTGCTGATTCTTTTTCTCTCCTCATCAGCCTTGGTTCATGTTCCTTATACCTCGTCCTCAGACGCTGAGCTCTACTGCACATCGATGACTGTGCATCCTTCTTCTTTGTTGTTGCTGTATGTTCACGTTAGATAGAAATCTCCGTGAATGATCCGCTGTAGAGAAATATATCAATGCAAGGTCAGAGACTCAACCGTTGACTTTCACTTGAAAGCTCGTTTTTTTGGGGTTGTGTAGGGGGGTTCGAGGCTGGTCAGATCATCAGACCGATTATTATTCGCTTAACCTTTCTGTCTAACCTCTTTTGTGGGGTGTTCATAGAAAGATAGTCTTCCCTCACAACAAGTAGCGGACGGAGATCTTTTATTCGATCATGATCATGCCACTTGATACATCCGAACAATCATCCCAGGATGATCCTTTCTGGGATTGATGGGCTTTGATCACTCGGTGATCTGATTGATGTGGTGATTGAAGCCCGTTGATCCCGTTAGATTTATCCTTGGTTTATGGATCAAATATATCTAATGGCTTGATCAATGTGGTGATTGAAGCCCATAGATGAATCAGGTGCATGATCAATGATTGATCGAATGTGCTTGATCTGATATTCAATAAGAATCGGTCAGTGATACTCGATCTGATTGTTGATCACTGATCAATCAGAATTAAGTATTTTAGATATAATCATTTAAGAGATATTTAACATATTATTTTATCATTTTTCTGAAGCTTTAAACCTATAATATTTTTATTCCAAAATATAAAATAATAATGAAGTTTTCTAGAATTCATAAGATGCTAATCAGGCTTTTGTCGGCCAAGCCATCTTTGCTCAATTTTTATTATGAATTGGTGATTGATATTTTTCAAATTGACATAAGTACCGCTGTAAATAAAAATTGAAAAGTTGACATAAGAACCCCTATAAATACAAATTTGGAAAAATACCCTAGTAAAAAATTGAAAAATACCCTTGGGAATAAAATTTTGACAAAAATACCCCCATAAATAAAATTATGGCAAGAGTACGCCAATAAATTAAATTTTGACAAAATTAGTCGTGTAAATAACAACTTGTTAAAATATCCCTATAAATCATATATCATCATAATATTTGCAAAAACCAAGCTATGGGAGGATGGGAAAACCTAAGAATTCCTTCTCATCATTGACTTAGTGGGTCACCAACTAAGGGCATCCTCAATCTTTGCATGGTCTACTGTTCTCTACAAAGAGGAAAGAGACCAGCATGAGATTTGAAAATAAATTTTTAATTGCGAGGGATTTAAAGATTTAAAGAAGAAGCTTACGGCATGGCAAGAGCTCGTCCAAGTGTAGATTTATATGCATGCATTGCCTCTAGGACTTCATTCGTCCTTTATCTAGCTGCTGCCATAACTTTATGACCACAAACATGTCAATGTTCTCCACCTTTTATGCAACATCTATAGTACATCACCACGAAAGGTCTAGAGAACAAGTGCTTTGAGGGTGCACTAAGCTTTGAAATAGAGGAAGTCTTGACAACTTTTGCCAATTTCCGATAGGAATTTACCCAACTACTTTCCACAATCCCAATGGATCATTTATTTCACATTAAGCTTTGTAAGTAGTCATCCAACTCATTACTTGATCACTGCACGCTCGGCCATTTCCCAAAAGTCCTAAAAAGCTAAGGACTTGTAACAAAAAATAAATCTTTGGATCGCCACCTATGGCTATTCATAGGTGGATGTTGATTCACAATGGCTTTAGATCACCCTCAATGGCTAGTCAGCCATGATAGGACCAGCCCTTTCAAAATTCAACAATTAGAAGAGTGATTGAAGAAATGAACAAACTTCCTGTTGAAAGCTACTATTGGTGGATTCAACCTCTGTCGACGAATGAAGTAGTAGGTAAATATGAACCTTAGTGGCATGTCTATGATTTCATCTCTCTCTCTCATGTATGGTTTCCTTCTCACATTATAAGGGGAGAAAACTCCTCTGTTTAATTAGCTAAGTTGACTACCTTCTTCCATATGGTGTCAAAGCAACCCTACAATTTCTCAATGGTAGTGGGGGTAGGTATCCCCGAAGGCCGCCACCACTTTTTGCCCTATTTTTTTTTCTCTTATAATTGAACCCTTCTAGCACCTCCTATTCTTGGCTCTTTCTTACAGGTGTCTTGCCCAGTGTTGCCCTTGATAGATATTATGTGGCCTATAAGCCAATCACACTTTCATGTATCTCATTTATACTCATTGAAATGATATTTATTAATTATAATTTTTGTGTTATGTTTGCAATGAAGTCCATGAGCATATGCAATGACTAAGTTATTTATGATGAGATCATAATATAATGATCACTAGTCTTTAAATATATGTTCTAAATATTTTTTTCGTGAGATATTCTAGAGGAACATCAAACTATCCGAAAAGAATAGTATTATTTGATCCGAATCACATGATGAGTATGACTGATCCTGTTGCCATCAGTATGGAGACACTAAGAATAGATAGTGGGTGCTCTTTGGAGAAAGATTTCACTAAGTTGATCCATATGAATTACTGAATGGTAATTATACCTAACGGTCAATCAGTTGATTCATGTCACGCTTGTGTATGTGGTCCTTTGACTCGAGACACCAAAGACATCTTGTGGATGGATGATCATGTTTTGATTATGACTTACGAATCCCGAACCATAGGATATCTAAATGTCATATATTAGATACAACATGAAGTTCACGAAGATGATTGTGTGATCAAGATGAGATCATCCGCCCTTGGTATTTGAAGATATTGACTCAAGGAATGA
Source organism: Lemna minuta (assembly GCA_024174645.1). Lineage (NCBI taxonomy): Eukaryota > Viridiplantae > Streptophyta > Magnoliopsida > Alismatales > Araceae > Lemna > Lemna minuta. Next base: position 572,319 of record CM044115.1, on the reverse strand, counting down.
GATGCGATGAAATCCTTGGCCAAGGTAGTGAAATATTAGAGGAATTCCTAATGATTTCGTACATGCATCAATACTAACTTGAGTGACCGATTACGGTTTGACAGTTGACTATACCCTAAGTCATTCATGAGTCTGTTGTGGATGAAGGATTATACATACTTGGTAATATATGATGAAAAGGTTCTGTAAGGGAGTTTTTACATACTTCATATTTCCTCAACTACGTGGTATAGCTTAACACCTAATGAGCTAGCAACTCAGCCTATCGATTGGGTTAAATCATTCATTTATTAATTAATTTATATGTTAATGTAGATAATTCATTAAGGTTGACCAATAAGGTGTTATTTGTTCTATAAAGTTATCAACTAGTGAGATATATGGACCTAAAGGGTCACATACATAAGGTTTATAGATGTTTGTGGATATAGACATAATTATGAGGGTTTTTTTTAAAAAAATTCATATACCAAGTGTCTATAAATAGGGGGAAAATGAACATAACTTAAGGTGCCCATGAAAGTCTTGTGAAAATTCTCTCCTTTTTATCTTTCTCTCTTGTTGAAGAGCCTTCAAGAGGAGATCTAACTATCTAGAGACAATGTGGATACCGTTAAAGGCTAGACACTTGAATAGCTTCAAGAAGTCCCTCAAGGAAACTCTATAAGTATGTTTTCTCATACATACTTGATGATAGGATCATATATTCTTCATGCCTTAATATTTTGAATATCTAATTCAATGTATTCCTCTGCGTTCGATAATTTGATCACAAATTTGGAAGGCTTATTGACCTTAGAACTCAACAACCATACCTTTCCAATCTCACCTTGATTAGTGTTATCTTGCAGGTAACATGCAATTTATACATAAAATTATGTGATTATTTATGAAAATTAAGGCATAAAACATTCTAATCTTATGCATGTTATCATGTTTTGAGAGTATATTTATTATTCTATGAAAATTTAAGTTATAATCTCAAAATGCACTATTTTTAGGGATAATCAAGGATAATTAAAGAGAAATATTTATAGAATAGATTATTCTAATCTATATTTGAGATTAGAATTGGATTTTAATGATCAAATAATAAGAGAAAAATATTTTTATCCACTCATTTATTTTTCTAAACTTTACTTTCGAAAAGAAATGAGTATATTTTTGAAATAAAAGTTTATTCTCTTGTTATAGACACGTAGACAAGCTTAGCCAAGTATGTGAAATCAATCAGATTCATAATGTCTTGGCAGATGTAATGAAGATGAAACTCTTCCCCTCTACACTTAGAGACCGAACCAAGGATTTGTTTTTCAAGTTAGGAAAAGAGTTCACTAGTTGAACCAAGATGGAGGAGGAATTCCTTAAAAAATATTATTCCGTAAGAAAAACTACCTTCGTCCGAAACGCTATCCACGAATTTACCCAAGTCTTGAGTGAAACCTTTCATGAAGCCTGGGAGACACTTAGAGACCTCACTAAGAGTGTAATCACCATGGAGTGTCTAACCATGAATTAATGTAAATATTCTATGATGGGTTAGGCGCCCAAGATTAATATCTTTTAGATGCACCTAGCAGCTTTACCTTCTTGAGAAAATTTGAAGATGACACGATGGAATTAATCAAGACGATGGCAAAAAATAAGTAAGTCCACAACACAGAAAAACCATTTGGAAGAGGTGTCATGTTGAATGGACAATTGATCGACGCAAAATCAGCGGACACGTGCATGCTCCTAGAATGGATCGAGAAGATGACTAAAGTCCAGAACCTTCTACTCAATCGACTCAACATCCAGAATAGTTCTGAAGGACTTGTACCATCACAATGTGCAAATTGCTCAAGAGTTGACCATGTCAAGATAGACTGCCTAGTCATGACAGTACCAGGGCAGGCCATGTATAGACAATGCCTAATAGGAGGGCCGAGTCAACAGGGCTGACCAAATTATCCGGGTTCTTACCCGAATTATTATAGTAACCATGTTTTCAAAGACAATCCTTCACAACCTGCAGGATTTAGGAGGAATAATGATCAGACATATCTTCTGACATACAACACTGGTCAACAACAAGACAGTCAATGTACACCCCAAAGCAACAATCCTACATTCAAGCACCCCGATAAAACGTGCCAACATCAGACCAGATTCTCAAAGCGATCTCACAATTAGGGGATAAAATGAACATGATGAACTCACGGGTGGATGAGATACAAAACTTCGTCAAGATAAACGTTCCTCACACGACTGATAACAAGAAGGGTAAGCAGGTTTCCTTTTTTGACCAATTACCATCATGATAACATGCTATTTATACATGAATTTACATGATTATTAATGCAATTTAAGGCATTAATTATTCTAAATATATGCATGTTATCATATTTTAAGTATATTTCTATCATTTTGTATCATTTCATGTTATGATCTAAAAATACATCAATTTATGGATTATTATATATAATTAAAACATTATAATGTTTAATCCTAATTATATTTAAGATCATAATCATGTTTTAATGATGAAAATATAAGAGAAAAGATTTTTATTAACATGTATGTATTTTTATAAATTTATTTTATAAGATACATAAATGTATTAATTTAATTAATATTTATTCTCTTATTATTTTAATAATTTGACTTTTTATAATGATAGAATATTCAATTTCTGATCCAACAAAACAAATTTGAATTAATTTGGAGTTGTATTTTGAAAGTTATGATTTTTATAATTTATAGGAATTTTTTTAGAATTTATATGAATTTATTTCGATTTTTAAGTGATTTAAAATAATTAAAAATGCAAAAAAAGGGTGCATTTATTTGCGCGAGCCCATGTGGATGCGACTTGGCATGCAAGGCCACATGGCAGCGCCACGCAGACTCGAGCGAGTGCTTGCGTGGCACTGAGGTGACTGACGTATACATATATATTGTTTTATTACATATGGTTATAGTACATATAAGCCATTCCATAGAGGAATATCGCTAACCCATATAACCGACTCACCTTAGATACCCGACAGGTCTCCATATTTTTCTCCGTGTGGGACTATGTTCCCTTGTTTTACTTTGATTGCAGGACGCATGGCACGATGTGGCGCGTTGGATGGAAATCGCGATGAAGATCGCGCGTCGATGCAGTGGACGTGAGATCCACCCGATCTCAATCAAAGCACGTGCATTAAATGGGAATAAGTGAAATAATCTCAGCCGTTGATCGCGAGTTATAACGGTTGAGATCTATCGCGATCGGTGGATCCCTCAAGACATCACGATCGTTGGATTAAGATCCAACGGGTGACCGAAAGCGACGCATCTCCTTCTTCATACGATGAAATCCCATCTCGACCCTTCATCCGTGATCGAACAGTCATCAAGCAGAAACACCGATTCGCCAAAGGACGTCTCATCGAGATCGTTGATCGCAAAACGTCCGTTAGATCAACGGTCAAGCCCAAAATTACCTCTTTAAATATTGTTCTTCGCGACAGAAAGAAACGCCCTTGAACTTTCAAGAAATTCAAACTGTCTAGACACCATTCAAGTGCGAATTCGATTTCTTTGTGTTCTTAATGCATTTCCACATCCAAGGAATACTTGAAATCAAAGTTTGATTAAGAGATTTGGGAGAAATCACATCTTGAACTTCAATTTCGTCTTCGAAAACGCGGAATGAAAAGCCATGCATCCGGCGATTAATTGGATCATTTCGAAGGCTACTTTGGGTTAGATTGCATGTTTTTATCTTAATCTTTTATCATTTAGTGTTAATTTTACATTTTGAATAGTAGATTAAGTTTAATTTTGTTTTAATTTCTGTTTTAAATCAATTTCGCGATACGAATTATCTCCTAACTTCAAACTTTGATTACTCTGCAAATTCTCATCCAAATCACCTGATTTTTGATTCTGTGGATTTGCAATTGAGTTATCTTTCTTAATATCATAAATTGCCCAATTTCTAACCTCAATTGGTTGTTCAATTTGATCGAATTTCAAAGATATCTCTCAAAATTCCCTAATTCTCCGTGGATTCGACCCTTAATTACCATTATACTCTTTAATTAAATTGATTAATCATAAATTGGTAAGTTTAGGACTTTGTTTTGACACTAAATTGTGTGTATTCAATGACCATATGAATTAGTTTCGTCACATCACAAGCCACCGTTAAACCGAAGAATCAAGGGGAGTTGTCAAGCCTAACATATAATGTGAACCATGTTTATATTGACGATGAAACGACATTAGATATATCGAGCCTTAAAAGTGGCAAAGATTTATCAGATCCCTATTAGGATCATCCCTTCCACAACAGGCTCAATAGACAAAGAAACACCAATTTTCATGGAGGAAGACAACGATTCTAAGGACGAGGAAGAATAGACCAAGGTTGAACCTAACCCCGATACATACAAGCCTCATGTGACTTATCCTCAAGCACTTAATCGCCCTAGAGCCAAGGTAAATGAATCAGACGATCACCTACTAGAAGCCTTCCAATAGGTGACCATTATCATCCATTTGATATATGTCATTAAACATATTCCATCTTAAGCAAAGTTTCTTAAAGGCATATGTATACCTCATAGGAACCTCAAAAGGGTCCAATTAAGCGAAACAGTGGGTTCAATTATGATGAATTCCCTACCAAATAAAAAGAGAGATTATTAACATGCAATTATATGATTATTAATGCAAATTAAGGCATAAAACATTCTATTTTTATGCATGTTATCATACTTTGAGTGCATATCTATCATTTCATGCAATTGTAAGTTATAATAACAAAATGCACTATTTTAGGGATAGTTATACATTTTTAAGAATATATTTTTAAAATATATTATTCTCATATATATTTTAGATTATAATTGGGTTTTAATGTTAAAATAATAAGAGAAAATATTTTTTATATACTCATTTATTTTTCTAAGTTTTAATTTCTAAAAGAAATGAGTGTATTCTTGAAATAAAATTTATTCTCTTATTATTTAAATAATTTAAATTTTTCATGATAAATAATTTAATTTCTTATCCAATGAAACAAATTTGGATTAATTTGGAGTTATATATTATATGTTATGAATTTTCTTATTTTTTTCAGATTTTTCTATACTTTTTTTGAAATTTTAATTAATTTAATTCGATTTATTTTGAATTAAAATGAATAAAAAAATATTTTTTATTGCGTGCTGATGTGGCAGCTGACGAGGTGCAAAAAAAATCAAGGTGCCACGTTGATAAGCTCAAAATGTGGTGTTAATTTTTAAGAAACAACCTCGCTAGTTGTTATGTCGTGTGAGTTTTTAAGCTTACACAACACATTTATAAACCTCACAAGCCTAGGGCAAGTAAGGGTCGATCCATAGGGAGCGGGTAATTAACTAGTGACTTTCCTTTTTATAGAAGTATTCTTTAGGATTTAAGAAAGTAAGGAGATATTATGACTAGGCGAATATCTTAGAAATTAAGGGAAAACTTGAGGAGAAGGACTAAAGAGAGTTCTTGGAGAGAATGCACTGAGATAAGACAAAATTTAAGAAGTGAGTAAGAGAATAAATAGGAAGAGAGAGACACTATATAAGACGGGGTGAGAGGTAAGAAGAGGTCTTTATTCTCTAAATAAGCAGTAGGTCGTAATTAAGAGAGGAGCAGTAGGTCTAATTAGGTCTCTAAATTTTGGTCTTTTTGGAATCCTCTGGTTGTAAGCTTTATAATGATATATAAATTGCAAGATTTGGATATCATTTGATAAGTCAATTTAAAGATTTTCTCTTAAGTGTTCATTTCGGGATTTTTCTAATCTTTAATTTTGAATAATTTATAATAAATCCATTTCTTATCGAAAAATCACGAATTTTATATCAATAAATTTCATTTTCTGTATAGATTCTGAATATATAATTTTCGTAATCTTTTGACATCTTTTGATTATCTGATTTTATAGAAAGTCGACTGTTGATCAATGTCAACGCTTTGACCTTGACTTTTGACTTTTCTCTGTCAAATAAGAGGTCTAAAATCTTAAAATCTCCTATCTCATATATTTATATCATTTCTATTCATAAAACATCATTGTCATTTCTTTAAAACCTTAATTAAACCTAAGTTTGACCAAGTCAACTTTGCAATAAACGTCAACCTTGTTCTTTGTGGATCGACCCGATACTTACACTTTGCTTGATTTTATATCTTTTTCATTGTGAGTTAGGTATTATAATTTATTTTTGACCGATGTTTGTGTGTTTTAACGACCGCATAAAACGCTTTGTCACAGTCTCATGGTCTTCATGGATGATTTTTCGACTTTTTGAGAAGACGTTGATAGTTTTCTAGATCACTTAACTAAGATCCTTGAGGTTTGCATCAGGAAACGACTGGTGTTGAGTTGGGAGAAATCTCACTTTATGGTATGAGAGGGAGTAGTGCTCGGGCATCTTGTCTCGGGCAAAGGACTGGAAATGGAGAAGTGACAAGATGAATCTGTGAGGTCATTGAATTCATGTGGACATGTGTCAAAACAAGTTCCAAACTCACTAATTTTGATAAATAATCATGAATAAGAGAGTACAGAGGTGAATAAGGGTCGAATCCACGAAGAATTAAGATATTTTTTAGGTATTTCATCAAATTTGATCAAATCAGACAATTAATTGAGGTGAGAAATTAGGGGATTTAATATATTTGGAAAGAGAACTAAAAGATGAATACACAATAAAAACTCACAAAATTTGTATCAAGATTCGCGGAGAAATCAACAAGTAAAAATTAGGTAGAAAATCCGAATGCGAAGAGAGACAACTGAAATTAAATCTAAAATTCGAACAATCTACAATTCTAAATTGAAATCTAATGTTATAGGAAGAAAGATTAAGAGGAAAAAACAAATTCTAACTTGAGATAGTGCGGAAATGAGTCAATAAGATGAAGAAAGCAAGATATTTAAGGATTCAGAGGTCTAAACATTTTGATTACTCGAAACACCCTAAATGATTTACATCATCGAAGAACATGTGTATTTATAGACTAAATTAGGTGTGGCCATTGGATTTGATTCTTCATCTTCAATCAGTGACTCAAACGAAATGCTTCCATGCGAATTTTTGCTGTTAAATTGCGTGCATTCGATCCAAGATGGAGCACTCAAATTTTTTCAGGTCACGCATGAAGAAGTGTCACTTAACGTTTGCTATTTGATCTTGATTGAGGTTTCAAGGTGAGTACACATGTCCACTGGAGTCCATCAAGTACTTTTAATCGAGATTGTTATAACTCACAAGATAAGCGGTCGAGATTAATTTGCATTAAAATGAATCGTCACCTCACCAAATGCAGCCACATACCCCTCGAGTAAGTGAAACTTGATGATCGCTATTAAATTATGCGATCATCCGCTCGAGATTGTGCCACGTCACCTGCGAATAAAAATAAATGCAAATAGTGCCACATGACAAAAATTGATTCAAAATAATGTGTATATAAGCATGTGGTATTAATGGCGCGCGCACAGACCGCCACATGGCGACACGTAATCCACTCCACTACGTCAACAGCCACGTCAGCGCGTAATTTTTAACGATTTTTTTATTTATTTTTAACTCAAAATAAATTTAAATAAATTCATAAAATTTCATTCTTATGCATATTAAGGCATAAAAGATTTCATTCTTATGTCTGTTATCATATTTATGAGTATTTATCTATCATTCTATGAAAAAGTGATTATAATCTCAAAATACTTTAATTTAGGGTTAATTATGATGAATTAAAGATAAATAATTTCATGAACCATCTTTACTTGAGATTATAATTAGTTTTTAAAGTTAAATAATAAGAGAAATCATTTTATAAACATTCATTTAATTTTCTAAAGTTTTAAATCTTAAAGAAATAAATGTATTTTTGAAATAGAAATTAAATCTCTTGTTATTAATTAAATTTGACTTTTTAGAATGATATATAATTAAATTTCTGATGAAATGAAAGAAATTTAGATTAATTTGGAGTTATATTTTAAAATTTGTGACTGTCTAATTTTTAGGGATTTTTATGGATTTTTTCTAAATTTTTCTGAATTCTTAATTAATTTTTAAGGATTTTCTGGAATTAAAAATTGAATTTTCTAATTTAAAATCAAATTTTCAGATTATTTATAGCGCGCAGGTGACGTGGTGCAATCTGGAGCGTTCGATAGATCATGATCAATGATCAAGGGCGCGATGGGACGTGGCTCAACGTGGGACGCACGATCGCGCGATCAAATCACAATCGTTGATCTTCACTTAAGGAGCAGGGGTACGTGGCACATCCCGATTTGTCAGCGAATCGTTTTCTAAACGATTTAATCAAAGCCGTTGATCAATGGAGTTATTACGACTGAGATTAAACCGACAGAAACGAATAAGAAACGTCCGATCGCAATCTGACGGCGACCATTTGATGTATTTTTAAAACGCTCGCGACGTGGCTTCATCTCGGCTGTCGATCCGCGATCCAACGGTTGCGACTTAACGGTAACGATTCACATCCGATGCGTTTCATCAGAGCCGTTGATTGCGAATTTAAGGCTGATTGGACGGTTACGCTCAAATCGCCCTATAAATTGGGATGTTCTTCAAGATTGTAAAGCATTCGAGAGCAATTCGAGTAAATCAAACTGTTTAGACACCAAATCTCTTGAATCTCTTTTTCCCAATCGCTTCTAGACTCATTTCCAAATCCACAAAGTGCTTGAGATCAAGATTTCGACGATTGACGAGGAAGAAATCGACGCTTGAACTCCACGATCACGATTTTCCAAATTTTGATAAATAGCCTTGATTCCGGCGAATAATTGGATCAATTCGATCGCAATTGTGGGTTAGAGATTGTGTTTCATCTTAATCTATCTTCGTATAGCTTTTAATTTCATTTTTGAATCATAATTTGATTTAATTTCAGTCTTAATTTCAGATTTTCGCTATTTTCATTTTTGGAAATTTCACTTATGTTTAATCTTTGATTTCTCCGCAAAATCAAAGTCAAATTCATTGATTTTTGATTCCGTGGATTCTTCTTTGAGTCCTCCTTCATAAAATATCAAATCGCCGAATTTCTATCACCATTTCATCGTTCGATTTGATCAAATTCGAAGAGATCATCAAGAATTTCCCTAATTCCCTGTGGATTCGAACCCTATTTACCATTATACCCCTTAAAATAGGTAAGTTTAGACTTCATTTTGACTCTTGACTGTGTGTTTTCAACGACCACTCGGTCTCATTTCGTCACTCACGCGAAAGATCGCAGACAAAATCCTACAAAGCGACTTCTAATGGCCAACCATCTTCAAGGACGCCCACCGTTTCTACACGGAGTATCTAAAATGCCAAGCAGTATTAAACATCTCTGAGCAAGATGAGATGCCAATGATGCCTATCTTTGAGGTAGAGATATTTGATCTATGGAGGAATTAATTCATGGGACCTTTCCCACCTTTAGACGGGAAATAGTACATTTTGGTAGCGGTGAATTATGTGTCCAAGTGGGTCGAGGCTATCCCCCCAAGGACAAACAGTCATCAAGAGGTGCTCAGATTTATCACGATATGCATCTTCGCTCAATATGGATGTCCGAGGACTACCATCAACGACGGCGGCTCACACTATAATAATGCACACTTTCGTGCATTGTTGAAGAAGTATGGAGTATACCATCGAGTCACCACACCATACCACCCCCAAGCGAATGGGCAAGTAGAGGTAAGCAATAGATAAGTCAAGAACATATTAAAGAAAATGATTCGACCAGATGAGAAGGATTGGGCGCACGAGCTTGTTGATGCACTTTGGGCGTAACAGACAGCCTACAAGACACCCATCGAGATGTCTCCTTTTCAGCTCATCTTTGGTAAAGCATTCCACCTTCCACTTGAGCTTGAGCATCGAGCATATTGGGCTATCAAAAACCTCAACTAATCTCTACACGAAGCAGGGAAATAGAGACTTCTCCAACTTCAAGAATTACAAGAGCTAAGGCACGACCTGTACGAGAACGCAAAGATCTACAAAGAGAAGACCAAGGCCTTTCATGACCAACCCATCAAAAGAAGAACTATTCAAGTCAATGATAAGTTATGGCTCTACAATTATCTCCATAAGCTCTTTCCAGGGAAATTACGCTTGCAATAGAATGGTCCTTATGTGGTTCTCGAGTCGTTTGAGGGCGGATTTGTACTTATCCTCGACATCAAATTTGGCAGACAATGCAAGTTAAATGGCCATCGTCTCAAGCCTTACCTGACATCAGAGCCACTCGCACCAGTAGATACAATAAATCTGCATCTACCCAAGGACATGACATCGATATCACCCTCGCCCATTTGGTAGTCATGAGCTTTAATAGGTTTTTGTCTGACTGAAGACATTAAACTTGGTGCTTCTTGGGAGGCACCCAAGATTATCTCACTTTTTCTTTTTTTTAGTACTTTGTGTTCTTATTTTTTTGCAGCCATCAAAGAAGAACTACATTATGCAGAGGGGCGCACTCGTGAAAAATCCCTTGAATAAGCATCAGAACGCTTCAAATGAGTTTTTTTATAAACCCTTTCTTCTCACCATATTTTTGTATCTTTTTCATGCCATGTTTGATATTCAAGTTATCCTTTCATGAGCATAATGATTTCATTGAGGGCAATGAAGAGTTTTAGTTTGGGGGGGGGAGTAAGGACTTAGAAAAACTTAATAATTTTTTTAAAATGTTAAAATTCTACATTCTAAAAACTCCTATTTTCTAATTTTTATTACCACTCTCCCCACCTTAGAAGTTTTGACATTTTGAAATCCTATCTACTAGAGATGTAGAAGTGAGGGCATTATAACCTATATGATTACATTTTGAGTAACAAAGCCAAGTGATCTAGAGGCACCATGGGATTATTTCTAGTGGTTGATTTCTTTGTATCTAATGGGAACCAAGGAAAAATGAGTGGTCAGAAGGTTAAAGTGCTATGGGATTGAAATAGAGAGATTTTGAGTGAAGTTCAAGTAAAATTCATATCCCCTACCTTACATCATCCAAACCTACTTAGTGTGAGAATTCCTCGCTTCCGAACTTTCCCTTAAAAGAGTGCAAATGAGCCATAATTCTTGATTTACTTATATTTCCTTTAGGCATTTAGTTCTATCTTTACCATTCTAGTGAAGTAGTTACTTATGGATATTATATGGCTTGCAAGCCAATCGCACTTTCACCTTTCGTTTATATTCATTGAAATAAGCTTTTATTCATTGTCATTCTCATGTGATGTTTGTAATGAAGTCCATGAACATATGCAATGATCAAGTGAATTATGATGAGATCATTGGTCTTTAAACATATAGTCTAAATATTCCTATTCGTGAGATATTCGAGAAGGACATCGAATTATCAAGAAAGAATAACACTATCTGATTTGACTCATATGATGAGTATGACTGATCCTGTGGCCATCGGTGTTGAGACACCAAGGATATATAGTGGGTGCTTTTTGGAGAAAGAGTTCATTGAATTGATCTGCATGAATCCCTGAATGGTATTATGCCAAATTGTTAATCAAGTTGATTCATGTCACGGTTGTGATGGATATTATGTGGCCTATAAGCCAATCACACTTCCATGTATCTTGTTTATGTTCATTGAAATGAAATTTATTCATTGTCATTCTTGTGTGATGTTTGCAATGAAGTCCATGAGCATGTGCAATGACTAAGTCAATTATGATGAGATCATAATATAGTGATCACTATTCTTTAAACATATGTTCTAAATATTCCTATTCGTGGGATACTCGAGAAGGACATCGAATTATCCGGAAAGAATAGCACTATCTAATCCATCTCATATGATGAGTATGGCCGATCCTATAGCCATCGGTGTGGAGACACTAAGGATAGATAGTGGGTGCTCTTTGGAGAAAGAGTTCACTGAATTGATCCGTATGAATCCCTGAATGGTAATATACCTAATTGTCAATCACGTTGATTTATGTCATGATTGTGTATGTGGTCCTTTGACTTGAGACACCAAAGACATCTTGTGGATGGATGATCGTGTTTTGATTATGACTTACAAATCTCTAGCCACGGGATATCTAAAACGTCATATATTGGATACGACATGAAGTTCACGAATATGATTGTGTGGTCAAGATGGGATCATCCACCCTTGGTATTTGAGGAGATTGACTCAAAGGAATGAGATGCGATGAAATCCTTGGCCAAGGTAGTAGAAATATCGAAGAAGGAGTTCTCGATGATTTCTACACGCATAAATACTAACTTGAGTAACCGATTAGGGTTTGACAGTTGACCATACCCTAAGTCACTCATGAGTCTAATGTGGATGAAGGATTATATATACATGGTAATCAATGAAGAGAAGGTTCGATAAGTGAGTTCTTATATACTCCATATCTCCTAGAGTACGTGGTGTAGCTTGGCACCCAACGGGCTGGCAACTCAACCTATCGATTGGGTTAAATCGATCCTTGATTAATTAATCTATATGTGGATGTGGATAATTAATTAAGGTTGACCAATAAGGTGTTATTTGGTCTATAGAGTTATTAACTAGTGAGATATATGGACCTAGAGGGTCACACACATAAGGTTTATGGATGTTGGTGGATATAGACATTATTATGAGGGTTTTTATGAAAAAAACCGCATTCCAAATGTCTATAAATAGGGGGAGAACGACCACAACTCAAGGTGCCCATGCAAGCCTTGTGGGAATTATCTCCTTTCTTCTCTTTGTCTCTTCGTGAAGAGCTTTGAAGAGGAGATCCAACCATCTGGAGACCGTGTGGATACCACTAGAGGCTAGACACTTGAATAGCTTCAATAACTCCTTCAAGGAATCCATGTAAGTATGTTTCTCATTCATACGAGATGATATGATCATCTGTTCTTGGTGGCTTAGTATTTTGAATGTCTGATTCAATGTTTTCCGTTGCATTTGATGTTTTAATCAAAATTTTGGAAAGTTATCGACCTCAAATCCCATCAGGTTATGTACATGGTCCTTTGACCTGAGACACCAAAGCCATCTTGTGGATGGATGATCGCGTTTTGACTATGACTTACAGATCCCTAGCCACGGGATCTCGAAAACGTCATAATTGGATACGACATGAAGTCCTCGAAGGTGATTGAGTGGTTAAGATGGGATCATCCGCCCTCGGTATATGAGGAGATCGACTCAAGGAATGACATGTAGTTAAATCCTTGGCCAGGGTAGTGGAAATATTAGAGAAGTTGTTCTCAATAATTTCCTACTCGCATCAGTACTAAATTGAGTGACCGATTAGGGTTTGACAATTAACCATACCCTATGTCATTCATGAGTCTCATGTGGATGAAGTATTATACATATACGGTAACCAATGACAATAGGTGAGAACATTATAAATTAACATGACAAAACATGATTATTGATGCATATTAAGGCATAAATGATTTCATTTCTATACATGTTATCATTTTTATGTGTATTTTTCTATCATTCCATGAAAAAATCTTTATAATCTCAAAAATACTTTAAATTATGGGTAAATATGATGATCTAAAGATAAATAATTTAATAACCCATCTTTTACTTAAGATTATAGAGGTTTTAAAGTTAAAATAATGAGAGAAATCATTTTATAGACATTTATTTACATTTTTTAAAGTTAAAAACTTTAAAGAATAAAAGTATTTTTGAAATGGAAATTAAAACTCTCATTATTTATTAATTTTGACTCTTTAGAATGATAGATAATTAACTTTCGGATCAAATGAAAGAAATTTGGATTAATTTGGAGTTATATTTTGAAAGTTATGAATTTTCTAATTTTTAGGGATTTTTCTAGATTTTTCTGAATTTATTTTCGGTTTTTAAATGATTAAAACATTAAAAAAAAGAGGAAAAGGGGGTATATTTTCGCGCGGGACCCACGTGGGTGCAATGTGGCACGCAAGGTCACGTGGGCCCACGCGAGTGCCTGCGTGGCGCGGAGATGACACGTGGCATTCATATTTATATTTACTCGTAATATTAGGGTTATAGTACATATAAGCATCCGATATTTCGGATAGTACGCTAACCCTCATATTTTGCACTTCTTATATACTCGAACATTTCTCTTCTTTTTTACCGTGTGGGACTAAGTTCCACACGATATTTTAAGTGCAAGACACGTGGTGAAAGGAGAGACATCGGATTAAAAGGTGCACTGATTAAGATGCATGGATCGCGTGGACTCGAGGTCCACCGATCATCATCAACGAACGTGGCTATTAAAGGGAGTTATAACGGCTTTGATGAGACGCGCGGGGGGCGCATCTCGACCGTCAGATCGCGATTCAAGGGGCGCGATCCAAGGCATTGTATAACGCATTTCAACAGACTTCTGCTGGTATGTGAGGCTCGAAAAGCTCTCCAAATCTTTGTCCAAAATAATGATTGCAGCGGAAGGTGTTGAATAAAAACATTCAACATCGTGGAAGCACCAAGAATGGATGATCTCATCATCTATTCTAGGTGATCCTATCATCTAGTATAGAATAAAATTAATACTTACTTGGATCATTTGAAAGAGTTCTTCAACCGTTCAAGCGTCCGGCCTCTAGCGGTATCCACACAGTCTCCAGACGATCGGATCTCCTCTTGAACACTCGTCACCACGAGAGGAAGAGAAGAGGGAGGAGAAGTTTCACTAGGATTGCATGGGTACCTCTATTATGGTCCTTCTCCCCCTATTTATAGACTTTGGGAATGTGAACTTTTCACAAAAAACCCTTATTATTATGTCTATATCCACCGACGTCCATTGACCTTATGTGTGTGACCCTCTAGGTCCATATATCTCGCCAGTTAATGACTCTATCAACCCAATAACACTTATTGGTCCTTCTTATCAATTAACTATATCAACATATAGATTAATTGACTAAGGATCGATTTAACCCAATCGACAGGTTGAGTCGCCAGCCCGGTGGGTGCCAAGCTACACCACGTGCTCTAGGAGATATGGAGTATATTAGAACTCTTTCATGGAACCCTGCCGTCATTGGTTACCGTGTACGTATAATCCTTCATCCACACGAGACTCATGAATGACTTAGGGTATGGTTAATTGTCAAACCCTAATCCGTCACTCAATTTAGTACTGATGCGAGTAGGAAATTATTGAGAACAACTTCTCTAATATTTCCGCTACCTTGGCCAAGGATTTAACCGCATTTCATTCCTTGAGTCGATCTCCTCATATACCGAGGGTGGATGATCCCATCTTGACCACACAATCATCTTCGTGGATTTCATGTCGTATCCAATATATGACGTTTTAGATATCCCGTGACTAGGGATTCGTAAGTCATAATCAAAACACGATCATCCATCCACAAGATGTCTTTGGTGTATCAAGTCAAAGGACCACATACACAATCATGACATGAATCAACCTAATTGACAATTAGGTATATTACCATTCAGGGATTCATACGGATCAATTCAGTGAACTCTTTCTCCAAAGAGCACCCACTATCTATCCTTAGTGTCTCCACACCGATGGCTATAGGATCGGCCATACTCATCATATGAGATGGATCAGATAGTGCTATTCTTTCCAGATAATTCGATGTCCTTCTCGAATATCCCACGAATAGGAATGTTTAGAACATATGTTTAAAGACTAGCGATCACTATATTATGATCTCATCATAATTGACTTAGTCATTGCACATGCTCATGGACTTCATTGCAAACATCACACAAGAATGACAATGAATAAATTTCATTTCAACGAACATAAACAAGATTGATGAAAGTGTGATTGGCTTATAGGCCACATAATATCCATCAACTTCATCTGAGCACTTCATCATGGATCGGATGGCTGCGATATTTTTGAAACGATTCACGATGGACCGTTCCATCGTAACCCTTGATTAAAGCCATTGGACGATGATGCCCAAAACTTGTATCAATAGAGATATTCTTCCGATTTCTAAAGCATTCGAGATAGAAATCAATCCAATTGATATATTTAGACACCTCCCTTCTCAAGTCTCTCAATTCCATCCTCTCCTACACTCATTTCCGCATTCACAGAGGGTTTGAAATCGAGATTTGGTTGAGAGACGAAGAAGAAATCTCAGCTTGAACTCCACGATCGTGTTCTTCGTATTTTCGACGATTGAGGTCATTAATCGTGTTAATCTGATTGCAATCTTGGGTTAGTGGAGTCAGTTTTTGCTAATCTATCATCCATTCATGTTTAATTTTGATTTAGATTAGGAATTGAAGTTTAATTTTGTTTAATTTTCATTAAAGTCGTGATTTATGATTTCAAAAAATTCTCTCTACTTCGATCTTCAATTTCTTCACGAAATCAAAGTCAAATTTGATGATTTTGATTCCGTGGAAACGATTTGAAGTTCTCTTTCATAATCTACTATTTCCCTAATTTTTATCATCAATTCATTATCCGATTTGATCAAATTCGAAGAAATCATAATAAATTTCCTTATTTCCCTGTGGATTCGACCTTTATTTACCATTATACCCCTCAATTCAAGATATTTTCATCAAATTGGTAAGTTTGGACTTTGTTTTGACACGAGACCATGTGAAATTGACAACCTCGCGGTCTTCGCTCGTGAATAGGGTTCCATGAAAGAGTTCTAATATAGTTCATATCTCCTAGAGCACGTGGTGTAGCTTGGCACCCCACCGTGCTGTCAACTCAACCTTTCAATTAAGTTAAATTGATTCTTAGTCAATTAATCTATATGTTGATATAGTTAATTGATCAGGAAAACCTATAAGTGTTATTGGGTTGATAGAGTCATTAACTGGTGAGATATATGGACCTAGAGGGTCACACACATAAGGTCAATGGACATCAGTGGATATAGACATAATTATAAGGGTTTTGGTGAAAATTTCACATTCTTAAAGTCTATAAATAGTGAGAGAACGACCATAATAGTGGTACTCGTGAAAGCCTAGTGGAAATTCGTCCCTCTCTTCTCTTTCTCTCGTGGTGACGAGTGTTCAAGAGGAGATCCGATCATCTGGAGACTGTGTGGATACCGCTAGAGGACGGGCGCTTGAACGGTTGAAGAACTCTTTTAAATGATCCATGTAAGTATGAATTTTATTCTATACTAGATGATAGGATTACCTAGAATGGATGATGAGATCATCTATTCTTGGTGCTTCAACTCTATTGAATGTTTTGATTCAACATCTTCCACTGCAATCATTGTTTTGGTCAAAAACTTGGAGAGCTTGTCGAGCCTTAGATCCCAGCAGTTACACCATTTGATTTAGCTTCACTCATGATAATCACACTCCCAAGTGACTCACACATCCATCACATCTCTTCTATATTTTCCTCACATGTACGTATCCCTTCACATTACACTTCACATTTTTGCATACTCTCTTCAAAACTAAAAACTCTTCTATGTCTTTATTTCCTGTAAATTGACGAGACGTGACTCCGAGGTCATCGATTTCACATGGTCTCGTGTCAAAAATATTTCTAAACTTACCAATTTGATGAAATTAATTCGAATTAAGGGGTATAATGGTAAATAAGGGTCGAATCCACAGGGAAATAAGAAAATTCCTGATATTTTCTTCGAAATTGGTCAAATCGGATGATAAATTGATGGTAGAAATTGGGGTAAGTGGTATATTATGAAAGATAACTTCAAATCGCTTCCACAGAATCAAGAATCATCGAAATTGATCTTAATTTAGCAAAGAAATTGAAGATCGAAGTGGGAGGAATTTCCAAACGTTGAAAATCGTGAAATTGATGAAATTGAAACAAAATTAAACCTTAAATCCTAATCTAAATTGAAATTAAACATGATAGGATGGTAGATTATGAAAAATCGCTTCCACTAATCCCAAAAAGCAATCAAATTGACGCGATTAAACCTCTTAATCGCCGAAAACGTGAAGAACGCGATGTGGAGATTCAAGAGTCGATTTCTCCTTCACTACTCAACCAAATCTCGAGTTCTTGCCCTCCGTGGATGCGGAAATTAGTGTAGAAGAAGCTAGAATTGAGAGATTCGAGAAGGGAGGTGTCTAAACAGATCAATTGGATTGATTTCTAACTCAAATTTACAAATCGGAAGAACATGCCTTATTTATAGGCTATTTGGGTGTAACCGTTCGATCGAAATGATCGACGGTTACGATGGAACGGTCCATCGTGGACCATTTCAAAAATGTTGAGGCCGTTGGATCTGGAAGGACGGTCCGGATGAAGCCCTTGATATGCGTTTATAAAACGCCTTCGATCGCGTCCTTTGAATCGCGATCCGACGGTCCAGATGTGTAGCGCGCGATTCAATCCGGACCGTTATAATCCCTTCATTTAAAGCACGTGCCTTTGATCACGATCGGTGGTCCGTGTGTACACCCGATCAACGCGCGATGATCTGCGCTCCATCCGATCTGACGCCTCTCCCTTCGCCACGTCACCTGCACATTTAAAAACTCTGGGGAACTTAGTCCCACGCGGATTAAATTAAAAGAAGGGGGCGGGTTTATATTATGCGACGGAATAAGAGGGATAATAATTATCTTCCGATAATCGGAAGACTTATGTGTACTATAACTAATATATATGATAAATATAAATAAGTGTCACATCGCGCCGCGTAGGTGCCGCTTGGGCCCGCGTGGCACTGCCACGTGGCCCTGAGTGCCACGTCGCATCCACGTGGCCCCGCACGATTAAACCCCCCTTTTTGCTTTATTTTAAATCATTTTAATCATTTAAAAATCGAAAATAATTAAGAAAAAATATAGAAAAATCCCTAAAAATTAGAAAATTCATAACTTTTAAAATATAACTCCAAATTAATCCAAATTTCTTTTATTTGATCCAAAATTTAATTATCTATCATTCTAAAAATTCAAAATTAATAAATAATGAGAGTTTTAATTTTCATTTCAAAAATACATTTATTTTTTAAGGATTTTAACTTAAGAAAATATAAATAAATGTTTATAAAACATTTTTTTCTCATTATTTTAACTTTAAAAACCTCTATAATCTCAAGTAAAGATGGGTTATTACTTATTTATCTTTAAATCATCATTTTTAACCCTAGTTTAAAGTATTTTTGGGATTATAATGACTTTTTCATGGAATGATAGAGAAATATACATAAGTATGATAACATGCATGAAAATGAAACTATTTATACCTTAATATGCATAAAAAATCATGTTTTATAATTTTAATTTAGCATGTTATCATAAATTCTTCTGAAATGTTGAAAAAAGAAGAAGAAGAAAATAAAAAATAAGGAAAAAGGAAGGAGAAAAGGAAATAAAAATAAAGAAATAAGAAGAAGTAAAAAGAAGGAAAGTAAGTTAGGAGAATATCTTCTCTTCTTCCACCACTATGTCTACCATTTCCATCGATCCCTATCATCCATCATCATCCATGTCATTTGGGAGTATAAATTATCATTTTATACCACCTTTGTTTACATGCAGATTTTCTTTTAGCCACATCATTCCTTTAGATATAGTGTCTTTAGATTCTTTTAGCAACGTCATCATGTTGCATCCCAAAGGTAGGAAATCCCTTTGCAAATGCACTCTTCATAAGAGGAAGACGAGTTGAGGGGAATTTTAAGGCACTAAGTAGCCTCCATTTTGAGTGAAGGAGTGATGTAACTATTGAGAGGGTAGGGAATTACATCCGCTCGTGAGAGTGTGAGGATCTTTTCATCCCCATAGCATCAAAACTTATATATGCTCACCTCGTCATAATCGAGAATTAGACTCAAGCATTAGCCGATGAGCATTACCCTAATATGCAATAAAGAAGTCAGCCTAGAGATAGAATCTAGATCACTATGATCCACACTATGAGGAATAATAATCATACTTTTATACACTTCACCTCTTTAGTGGTAGGATTGAGAAGTGGAATGACCTTCTAGGGAGATTCTATAGTGAATTTCTAAGACAATAACAATTATTCAAAGTTGGGGGAGTGTGATAACATGCAATTTATACATGAAATTATATGATTATTAATACAAATTAAGGCATAAAATATTCAATTCTTATACATGTAATCATGTTTTGAGTATATATCTATCATTTAATAAAAAATTGAGTTATAATATCAAAATGTACTATTTTAGAGATAATCATAAATAATTAAAGAAAGATATTTAAGATTAGATTATTCCCATTTTACATTTAAGATTATAAATAGATTTTAATGATTAAATAATAAGAGAAAAATATTTTTATATACTCATTTATTTTTCCAAACTTTATTTTCTTAAAGAAATGAGTGTATTTTTGAAATAAAAGTTTATTCTCTTGTTACTTCTTAAAAATTTTTTTAGAATAATAGATTATTAAATTTCTGAGTAAAATAAATAAATTTAGATTAATTTTGAAATATGTTTTGAAAGATATGGAATTTTTAATTTTTAGATATTTTTTTAGAATTTCTATGATTTTTTATGAATTTAATTCAATTTATTTTGAATTAAAATGAATAAAAAATTATAATTTTATCGCGTTTTGACATGGCAGCCGATGTGGCAGGGGCAAAAACACGTTGCCACATGGCAGTGTATGTACACGCCACGTGGCGCACACGTATGCATGTGTGCGCGCGCGCGTGTGTGCGCGCGCGCGCGTGTGTATGCGTGCGTGTGTGCGCATGTGTGCACATGTATGATTAGTGAGATTAAGCACCCTTTTTAGGATTTTTGCTAACTCACAAATCTACAATTACTTATATACTCATTGGTTTACTAAATTTTTTATCATGTGTGATTATTTTTTTATGTTTTTATGTGCAAGTGACATGACAAAATGTGGAGTGTCTGATCACGCGATTTAATCGCATCGTCAATCTTCACTTAAGTGAAGGGGGTACGTGACGGATTCTGATTGGGTGTCGATTTGATTTTAAAATGTTTTAATCTCAGCCATTGATTTGAAGAGTTATAATGGCTGAGATTAAATATGCATGATGGACTTTGATGGACCCATGACATCATCTCATACATTGATTGTCGATCGGACGAACATGATCGCGCAATGATTCTTCTTTATTTGCAATATGAAAAAATCTGAGCGCTACATCTTCGATTGAATAGACGTGACTTAATGTCAATGATTTTTATCCAAGCATTTCATATGAGCCGTTGATTAAAGATGAAGAGCCAAATCTAATGGCAACGCTCAAATCTACCGATAAAAACACATGTTCTTCGACAATATCAACCATTTCAAGAGTTTTCGAGTAATCAAACTATTTAGACATCTCAATACCTTTGATTCTCTTGCTTGCTTCATATTCTAGACTCATTTCCACGTCCAAGGAGTGTTTGAAAGTGAGATTTAGTGGAGAGAATAGGGAGAAATTGCTTCTTGAATGGCGACAATCGTCATCAAAATCATGGAATGAAAAGCCATTTAATCTGGCAATCAATTAGATATTTTGAGTGCTATCTCAAGTTAGAATTCGTGTTTTTCTCCTAATCTTTCTTCATATTGCATTAGATTTCAATTTGAATCATAGATTAGGTTAATTTTAGAAATTATTTTGGTTTTCTCTCTCTTTGCATTTGGGTTTTTTAACCTAATTTTTGCTCATTGATTTCTCCAAGAATCTTGATCCAAATTCTGTGATTTTTGATTCCATGGATTCGTCTTTGAGTTATCTTTTTGAAAATATCAAAATCCCTAATATCTCACCTCTGTTTATCGTCTGATTTGATCAAATTTGAAGAAATACCTCAAAAATATCCGAATTCTCCGTGGATTCGACCCTTATTCACCACTATAGTATCTAATTTGTGATTATTTAGAAAAATTGGTGAGTTTTTAATTGTTTTTGACACGTCTTTGCTTGTATTCAATGGCCTCGTGGATTCATCTCATCACTTGCCAATGCCACCCTTCCTAGTGTCGCTTGCCCTATGGTGCCCTTGCCAATGCTGCCCTGCCTAGTGGCATTCTACCTAGTAGTGCCTTGCTCAACACTGCTTTGCCTAACACTATCTTGCCTAGTGCTACCTACCTTCACATGCATCCAAATGGAACCATGTGCCCTCCATCTTGATATCATCTCCTTGGCTATTAGGTTCTCTCCTGGTCCTTGCCGTCCTCATGCTTCCACTCATGCTGCCCAACACTTGGTTCACCACCCTTTTTGTTGATTCTAGTGTTTTTGACTTATGGAAGATGAGGACTCCAAGTCAACCCTCCCTGCATTATCCTCCTATGGTTGTACTTGATGTTCATCCAAGGGTGCACTCAATCACTTCCTATATGTATCCTTGGACACATGTGTTCACCGATACTCTTCAAAACCTGGCCTTCACATCTGCTCCTCCTTTGCTAGTTCTTGCTACTTATCTAGGAGTACACTTTTTCACCTCTTTCAATGTATCATTTGACAAAATGTCTTCATCAACAACCTTCAGATCTCAGATCTTTCCAAAACTTCAAAGGCATCAACTATTGGGCACCTTCATGTTTCCAAGCTTTGACAAGCACTTTTTTTTGAATTTCTTCTTTTGAGTGTGAGTCATGTCAACTAGGGAAGTGCTTTCTCTCCTTATACTCTTGATTTGACTCTATTCCTAGTTTAAAAAATTTTGATGTTGTTCATTGTGACATTTTCAAGTGATCCCATATTACATCCACTACGGGTTTTTGTTACTATATCATCATTGTTGAGGACTTTCTCATGCATTGCATGAGGGTATCTTCTCAAAGACCACATTGGCATTTGGTCTCTTTTTGTTAATTTCTCCAATATATCTCTACTCAACACTCAAAACTCTTTTAAATCCCTAGCACCAACAAATGCCCTAGAATTTATTTCAAATTGCCCTATAAGACCATTGTGTCTCTTTTGGCATTATCTTCCAAACTATGTGCCCTCATACCTCTTAGTAGAATGGTGTCACTAAAGAAAAATATTGTCACCTATTAGAAAAAAAAGTTCCCCAATATTTTTGGTTTGATTCTCTTCTTACATCCACCTATCTATTTAATCAGTTGCCTTCCTCTCCCCGTAGTAGCAAAGTTACCCTTCATTGCCTCCACTCCAATCATGAGCTATTCCCCTTCTCTCCTCAAGTGTTTGAGAGTGCAGATGATAGCATGCAATTTATACATGTAATTATGTGATTATTAATGAAAATTAAGGCATAAAACATTTCATTCTTATGTATGTTATCATACTTTGAGTACATATATATCATTTCATGCATTTTTAAAGTTATAATATCAAAATGTATTATTTTAGGGATAATTATGCATAATGAAAGAAATATTTTTAGAGTAGATTATTCACATCTATATTTGATATTATAATTAAGGTTTTTAATGTTAAATAATAAGAGAAAATATTTTTTTATACACTAATTTATTTTTCTAAGTTTTATTTTTCTAAGAGAAACTGTGTGTATTTTGTGAAATAAAAATTTATTCTCTTGTTATTGGTTAAATTTGAATTTTTAGAATGATATATTATTTAATTTTTGATAAAAACATTAGATTAATTTGAAGTTATGTTTTGAAAGTTATAAATTTTCTAATTTTTAAGGATATTTCTAGAATTTTTAGGGATTTTTTTTGAATTTATTTAGATTTTTAAAATTAAAAAAATCATTTTTATATAGCGCGCTGAAGTGGCAACTGACACAACAGGAGAATGACGTGTCGCCACGTCATGACGTGTATATGCACCACATGGCGCACATGTGTGCGTGTCTATGTGTGTGTGTGCACACGAGCACGCACGCATGATTAGCGAGTTAAGCATCATTTCTAGGATATTTGCTAAGCCCACTTAACACACTACTTAAATTGATCAAGCGAACAAACAAACAATCAAATATTAAGTCAAATCTTAGTTTATGAAATTTGCTTTTTGGCTGAACATACACTCACTCGTAAGCCTTCTTTATCTTCATTACCCTTCATTTTTCTCTTGCTCATAAAGCTCGCAAACCTCTACACCTCTTGAAGCTGTGCCCCCCTTCCTCCAATTCAAAGCTAGACGTGAGGAGTAAAACGGAATTTTTAGTACGCGAATATGCAACGTGGAAAAATGTCAGAATCGCAGAAAACCTGTCCTTAACGGGATGGTACTTACTTTTAGCACAAATCTAATAGAGGGTTGTTATCCGGTTTATGAATGAAGCTCAAAATTTTTTTCTAATTCAGTTTTTGTTCTAAAAATATTCAAGACCCACGTGCTATTCAAACCTTCCCTTTTCCCTTCCTCTTCCTTGATTTCGCCTTCCCCGCCCTCTCCTACTGTACTCCCTTCCTTGTTTACTAGCCTCATCAGGTCTCCCATAATTGAACATGTTTATTCTTAACTGATTGGCAGCATTAGAATCAGGTGTTGCCTCTGTCTGCACAATAAGATTGGGAGATTGTTAGACATAATCTAAGAGAGAGGGAGAGAGAGAGAGGGATGCATCTCACATGGAAAATCTTCCATGTCAAGCTGATTCTGCAACTGCCAAGCTAGCTCCTCATCGCGGCTGGTGTCATGGGCGGCACTTGTGGACACCCCAGGATTTGAAGCTCCAGCTCTGCTCCTCTCCCACTCATCGAGAGTGAACACAGCAGGTTCTTCTCGTCCTCTGCCCCTATATCTTCCTCCCCTTCGGTTTCTGTACTCAAGGTTTGATTGGTTCAACTTCTGAAGCAGTTTCTGTGCTGCAGCCTGGTTTTGCACTGGAATGGCTTCCACAACTGACCAAACAGTGGTTGCAAAGTGATCTCTGATGTAAGATAAAAGACAACATTTTTATGTAGTCCCTGTCAACGTGGGGAAAAACTGACCTTCTTTTGGCCTCTGGTCTGAGTTTCTGACCTTGCCCTTATCTATCGTTGACTCCATGGACAAGACATCTTTGTTATGGGGTCCTGTTCTTGCATCTAAGAGAAGCTCGCTTTTCCGGGAATCTGTAAGTTCGAGTAAAACTGATGAATCGGGTGGTCCTGGAAGAATTTAAGAGACACGTAGACAGACTAAGATGAAAATTAAAAATGCAGTCAGGAACTTGTATCGCACCGAGGAGATCATTTGGGTGGGAGCTGTACGCTTCTAACTGCAGCTTCTCGAATGGGGGAGGTCCCGCACCATCGGTGGCTTGGGATGACCGGGAGAAACCAGAATATTTCTGGCTCATACTCCATTCATCGAAAAGCGATTGGACAACACCTCCTATAACTTTCATGACTTTGGAGTTCAAACACAGGATGCCATTGCGCACAACTACCCTGTTCTCCAACAGAACCTGCCAGTAATGGTTGAGATCATGTTAGTTCGATCAATATTCCAGAAAAAAGAGAATCAAGAACACGCTCTTCTGGGGGACAATTTTAGTAAATTTCAATCTTCTTTTTTTACTATTACTATAAAACAGAATAAGGACATGGTACCTTCGTGCCAGGAATAACCGCTTCATTTACTGATGGCATCGGGGTATACTCTATGGCGATCACTTCGGTGTGCCCATCAGTGAGATTGAGGCGAAGGAGCCGACGGCGAGACTTTGGATCTATTATCGGAGCATCGATCCCGCTTTTATATATATCCCTCGAATGAACCACCTGCAAAATGAATAGAGTAACACGAACAACATAGTGAATTTGCAGATAATATTACAGAGTGACTGCAAGGGCATTATCATTCCCCAGATAGCACGAGAACTTGTAAATAACTTGACAGATAACCAGATTTCCATCGACGTAAATGATATAACGCTCAAGATTATTTGAATTTTTCATGCCTGCAAGATCAAGGGGCCCTGGAGCTGCGACATTTTCTTAATGGCCAATGCATCTGGCAGGGATTTGCCTCCGAACGATCTCAAATCCATATCCAGGAGCTTAGATTCCACTGCACTGAGCAGCCTGTCCATATTGTTATGGCCTTCCTCGATGGCTATGTTCTCGAACAACTCTCCCATTTCCTCAGGGTGCCCAAAACGCCATCCCTCGGATGTCAGGGTTTTCATGAGAGCCCCCTGTCAAATTTGAAAACCTCCATATTCTTTCTCCCGCTGCTTGATTCCTCCCTTTCGTTACCGCAAGAAACTACGAAACAGGAAACGCGTTCGCCATTAGGTTAGGAGGCGTCGGATTTTAGAAAACCCAACAAATTTGCCCCCTAGATCTGTAGAGGGGGCGGAATCGAAGATTGATGTAGACCTCGACATTTGTTTGAAGTAAATTAGGAATTCAGCCGTCGAACTCAGCGTCCTGTCGACGATTCCTCATCTGTGCCGGCCGCTCGCCCTGCTCTCAAGAGACCAAATTGCAGCGCTCGTCTCGCTCTAGCACAGCCGTTCGATCACAGCAGGCCCGCCATCGAATAACCGTCTAAGGGGTCTAATTTTTCTCAAATTTCCCGCTGGTTTTCGTAGTATCTTTTCCAAATGGTAAATATATTATTATTATGACGATTAATTTCCGGTCGGGCATATTTATTTTTACCCCTGTTATTTAAAAGCCATCTCCCACTGAGAGAGGGATGACGGACAGATAGGACGGTGAGGGTTTGGTCCCGGAACCTGGAAACCCCTCCTCCATGTGTCGACGGGATCGCTCCACCTCTGGAATCCCTCCCATTCCTTCTTCAGGTCGAGTTTCTCGTTTGAGCGATCGTATGGATGTTATTTTCTCCGCGGATATGTCGCGACCCAGTGTTTTCTTTTTCTTCGCGATCCGTTTATCCGTTGGGTCTTTGTACTGACTGCGTATGTTCTCTAATACCTAGATTCGAATTCTTGCATTAGGCATAGCACGATAAACTTGTTTGCATCGGAATAGCGATTACTTTCTTTAAGAAAAGTATATCTGCCATTAATTTCCTCACAAATCGGTTTGTCTTAATTTTCGTCTAATTGGCCGCAGGTAGAAGCTGAAGATTGGCCATGGTTCAAGTGGGGATCGTGGCGATTTGCCAGTTTGGGGGCAGATTCATCTCGAATGAAGATGGATCCTTGTCCTATGTCGGAGGCGACGCTCACGCCATCGATCTCAGCTCTGACTTGACTTTAGAGGACTTCAAATCAGAAATAATGAGTCTGTTTAACATTAACCTGAACATGATCTCCATCAAGTACTTTCTACCGAACAACAGACAAACCCTCATAACCATATCCAGCGACAAGGATCTTCATCGCATGATCGATTTCCACGGAGGCTCTGCAACCGTTGATGTTTACCTCTTGGACAAGGCTATCGGCAGGTATGCTACCATCTCTGGTACCTTTATCCTCCATGTCGTGGTGCCATCTCATAACACGCCCAGAAGATTCAAGATTATGGATTTTGGATTGCATGCAGGACGAATTTGGGTCATCTCATCACATCGAGCGCTTCAACAAATACTCCTAGTCGCCATCCCAGGCGTCGGAAGCGAGTTTCCGTTGACATGGATAGTTACAGGTCAAATCAAACGTGCTCCATCAATTGATAGCTTTCATTCTTTGCAGTTTTTTTAAAAAAACTGTCTTTTTTTCCAGGATGATTAGAGGACCCCCTAGTTTCCCCTCTTTGATGCAGACAGATGATGAGGGCCAAGGGAAAATTCTTCCCTTACAGAATGTCAGCGGCAGGTGATAACACTCTTCTTTCGATTTAGCACAATTATGAGTCATGAAAAAATCATGGTTCTTTCAGGGAAGATGTGGATTTCTCAGAGATGACGGCATCCGCAGCTGAAGGAATGATGATCCCTACGAATTCCCAAGAGGAGATAATTACAGGCGTGGGGCAGGAGTTCGACAACGTGAAGGACCTGCGTGCAAAACTGTTCCAGCATGCAATGCGGAAGGGCTTTGCATACAAGTTTGTCAAGAGTGAGCTCACGCGTGTGACTGTTCGCTGTGTCGCAGAGACCTGCCCATGGCGGCTCCATGCATCCAAGTCATCATACAAGCAGAAGATTGTGATCAAGATCCTAAACAATGAGCACACATGTGGTTGCAGCGGGGGTGGTGAGGTCCAACCTAAGGCCACCAAGAAGTGGCTTGTGGACGTCATCAAGGATAAACTCAGAGACAGCCCACTGTACAAGACCAAGGAAATACTCAAAGATGTGTCAGAGGAGTATGGAATTAATCTCAAGTACTACCAGGTGCGAATAAGTTTGCTTAAAGTATATACACCACATTTTATCTTATGTAACCAGAAGTACTACCAGGTGTGGAGAGGGAAGACGGATGCACAGAAGGAGCTGCTGAATCTGCATGAGGAGGCTTACAACCAGCTTCCTGTCTTCTACGATAAGATACTGGAGAGCAACCCGGGCAGCGTGGTCCGACTAGCCACGTCGACCGATCTCAAGTTCCGAATCTTTGTCGCGTTTCGGGCCTGCATCAATGGGTTTGAGTACGGGTGCAGGCCACTGGTCTTCCTGGATCGGATCCCTCTCAAGGAGAACACCCACCTGAAGCTCCTTGCAGCAGCTTCTGTTGACGGAGACGACGGCATCTTCCCTGTGGCATTTGCTGCCGTGGAGGAGGAGACGCCCGACAGCTGGCTCTGGTTCCTGGAGCAGCTCAAGTTCTCAGTGGGCACGTCAAGGGTCATCACGTTTGTGTCAGACAGATCTAATGGGCTTGAGGAGGCAGTCCCAAGAGTCTTCGAACACTGCTTTCACAGCTTCTGCCTCGTCCGCCTGGTGGAGGACTTCAAAGCGGAGCTGAACCGTGGGCCGTGGTCACAGGGCGTGAGGGATGCCATGGTCGAGGAGCTTGAGCGTGCCGCCCAGACCTTGCATGCTGAGGAGTTTGAGTCCCGCATTGATTGCGTGAGGAACATCTCAGAGGAAGCAGCGAGCTGGATTCTAAGCAGCAGACCAGAGCGCTGGGCTAGCTCGCTGTTCAAGGGCGCAAGGTACGAGCACTGCTCTTCGGAGGGGGTGGAGAGTTTCAGCGCCTGGATACCCGTTGACCGGGAGATGTCTGTGGTGCTGATGGTGGATTCACTGAGGGAGAAGATTGCGGAGACGTTTGAAATGCGCAGCCAGGCAGCAGCAAGGTGGGAGGGCCCATTGACGCCCGGCATGGAGCAGCGGCTGGCCAAGGAGAGAGCGAGGGCGGGAAAGCTGGGAGTACTGCGGTCGTCGGAGAGCGTCTTCGAGGTGCGGGGGAGCACGATCAGTGTGGTCAACACAGGCACGTGGGAGTGCACATGCGGTAGATGGCAGGTCAGCGGGCTGCCGTGCGTGCACGCAGTCTCAGTGGTCAATCACCTGGGGAGGTCGGCCTATGACTACTGCTCGCAGTGCTTTCGGGTGGAGAGCTACCGGGCGGCATACGCAGAGACGGTGTACGCGATTCCGGAGGTGGAGAGGATTAGTTCGAGCTTCGGTGCGAACATTCCGACGCCAAGGAGCAGGCGGCCGCGGGGGACGGCGAAGCAGCTGCCAGACCGGCCACAGGGCGGGCGCGGCCACCACTGCAGCCGCTGCAAGGGCTCCGGCCACAACAAGGCCACCTGCAAGGCCCTCCTGTAGTCTTCTCTCTCCTACCCGTGTAACCATTGATGGTAGTCTCGATCTTCAGATCTCGATCTTGAAGACCATTATTTTCTGATTCATCTTTACACCAGTCCTCGGTCAGTCTGGGAGGGGTCGTGTGTATTTACTTCTAGGGGAAAACTCACCGTACATCGTGACCTTTTGAGAAGCGTCCAAATCCACTCCCACCTTTCGAATTGTCCAAATCTACTGCCAGCAGGGCACATACGCTGACGTGGACGGCGAAGGAACTCATCCGATGCCACGTGACCGTCCACGTCAGCGAGGGCAATGGGGGAAAAAGAAAAAGAATCAGGCGCGCGAAATGGGAGAAGATCGGCGCCGTGGAGTTTTTGAAGGTTGAGTCCGCGGCGATCAATGCAAATGATTCTCGTCTCGCCGCCGTGGAATCGCGTCCTCTGTATTCCTTCCTCCGTCGTTGTTGGCGGCGACTGCGGGCCCTTGAACGATCCGCCGTAGCTGATGAGGATCTTCATTGGAGTCAGCCGAGGAGCTTTCCCTTGCCGTCGTCTCCAATTCACGCGAGCCAGTGAAGTCTCAGGCTTGAGAGAGAGAGAGAGAGAGAGAAAGAGAGAAAGAGAGAGTAAGGAGCACTAGCTATCGGGAAAGAATAAGGGGAAAACTCACCGTACATCGTCGCCGATCTTCTTTCATTTCGCTCGCCTGATTCGTGCGCCTGATTCTTTTTCTTTTCCCCCAATTGCCCTCGCTGATGTGTACGGTCACGTGGCATCGGATGAGTTCCTTCGCCGTCCACGTCAGCGTATGTGCCCTACTGGCAGTGGATTTGGACAATTCGAAAGGTGGGAGTGGATTTGGACGCTTCTCAAAAGGTCACGATTTGAGTTTTCCCCTTACTTCTACGGGTCTTCCGAGTATTGTAATTATAGAGCGTTCCTTTCCCGCTCGTTCAAACGTAGCGATCGGAGGAGTCGACAGGTGGTTGTTACTTGTAAATTCCAATGGCCGCGGGATCGGATATTAGCGTGATTTCTTCGCGCTGATAGGCTGAAGAGCTTCCTCCGTCTGTCTGTTAGACCGATCTGCCGACCGTCGGAAGAAATCAGTCGGCGGGGGCTGACGGAACCCTAGAGTACGGAAGTTCCCGTTTCTCATCATTTTCTTCATCGACTCTCACTGTGCCCCGTCTCCGAGCTGAAAATCCGCTGGCGCGCACGACATGGGGACTCTTGCCGGGTTGCAAGACCACGTCAAGCTCGCGAGGGAGTACGCGCTCGAGGGTCTCTATGACACCTCCATTATCTTCTTCGACGGCGCCATCGCTCAGATCAACAAGTGAGTACCGCTTGAAGGTTTCTGTAATAGCGAGTCCTTAATTTCCCTAGATCTGCTCCTATAATGTTTCAGCGAGATCCCAATGATCAGCGCGAAATGTCGCGATTCATGCCCGACATTACCCCTCAATAGTTTCCAAAGGAAACGGAGTAATCATTCATTCCTGCCGAATTGCTCAAGATTATACAATCGAGACGATTTCCCATAACTTCAGCGGGGACGTCTAAATTGGTTCATTGGGAACTCTTGTTAGCTTCGGGGAAAATCAGCTTGATACTTTCTTGTATTTAACGTTGATGCCATTTGTTCCCCCTTTCTGTGTAGATTTCATCGTATAAACGCTTTGCTAAAAATGACTAGCTTCGTCTTACACCACATACTGCATTTTGAGTGTCTGGCGTATTATCTGTTTCTGCAAATAGATAGACTAATCTCTGGAGTGTCGTACCAAGTGTTTTTTTCTTGTTCATATATTTCTCTTCTTACATGTCTTGATAACACAAATATCGAATTTCTTATATGAATTTTGACAGAGTGCTTATCTTTGCTCATTTCCAATGCCTAACTGAGTCTCCTTTCAACCCCTCTCAATACCCACTTGGCTCAGTATTGTATAGTAATCCAATTATTAACCTTTATAGTCATTCCTTGACATTCTGTCTAATGATCAGGCATCTCAATTCTCTGGATGAACCGATGCTTCGTTCCAAATGGACAAACTGCAAGAAAGCTCTCTTGGAGGAGGTGGAAGTAGTCAAACAGTTAGATGCCGAACTCAGGTTGTTCAAGGAAATCCCTGGTAGCAGGCGACCTTCCTCGCCACCCATTCAGACCAAATCTTTTGTGTTCCAGCCTCTAGATGAGTACCCAACTTCATCAGCTAGTGCAATGGATGATCCTGATGTATGGAGGCCTCCAAGCCGAGACCAATTTGGGAACCGAAGGCCTGCCAGGGCCGGACAACTTGGAGCAAAGAAATCCTCCCAAGATGGCATTTGGGCGCGTGGCTCTGTCAGTAAAGCTGCAGCGCCTGGGCGAGGAGGAAAGTCCAGTTCTACAAAAACTGCTGTTCGACCAACATCTGCACCTGGAGTGTCAGGGAAAAAAGGAAAACAGAGTGTGGGAAAAACTGAACCAGTGGTAAGACATTTAAGTTGTCTTGCTTAAATGTGATTTTGGCGATTAATAAATTGAAGTGACAAAATCTAGATTCATTGATGTTTAGTATCTGGTGTGAAAACTTTAAAAGATAAAGGCATCTATTTATCTTTAATAGATTTGCTTTACTTATTCATTGTGTACCTTAGAGGTGTTTAAAGTAAAACAAATTCAATGCATTTCACCCTGGAAATCGATGTGGCACTCTTATTGATGTAAACTTGAATAAGACAGAGCTTGGATAAATGAACTCATCCCTAGTGAACCATTTTTTATCACTGTTAAAGAGGCTGATTCAGCGTCAATGCACGTGTAAGTCACATGCACAATCAAATATATGCGCAAGAACCCCGAGCATTGGTAAGTCATGTGGCTATTCTGGCTATTTTAAAAAAAAACGCTGATTGATGATCAAAATCAGGAGAGAAAGTGGTTAGTTCTGTGAGTGGTCATTTGGAGGCGAGAACTCATTGCCTCTGATGAGGAGGTCCTCAAATGGCACCTTCTCAAATTTCCTTTTCTTATAGTGCCTGATTCTGTCAATTGATCTCAGATCAGAAAGCCAGTCAGGCTTGGACATTGGCGTAGGAAAGAACTCCAGAGTTGAGCGTGCTCAGGCTTGGGCAGTGCAGGGATGGGTGACTGCTTGGGAAGAGGGGCTGTGGGGTGAAGGACTCTGGAGTTAAGCATGCACAGGCTTGGGCATGGCTGGGATGAGTGACTCCCTGGGAAGAGGGATGTTGGGGGTGAAAAGAGCTCCAGGCTTAATGGTTGACCTCTTGGGTTGGAAGAAGAGGATACTTATACCATTGATCACCGATTTCGGGTGATCTTCCTTTCTAACTTCCAAAAAAAAATATTTCAGAGGGCCAGTTATATTAATTCTTATGCTTATCCCTACATTTGAGAAAGTGTGGTATTAGAAATGCATTCTCTGATTTTTTTTCTTTTAATGATTTTTAAAAGTGGGTGTTGATGGAGAAGAAGGGAAGTCAAAGAAAGGTCTGTATGAAGGGCCAGACTCAGACTTGGCTGCAATGCTTGAAAGGGATGTTTTGGACTCCACACCAGGAGTGAGATGGGATGATGTTGCCGGACTCAGTGAAGCCAAAAGACTTCTAGAAGAAGCTGTCGTTCTCCCTCTGTGGATGCCTGAGTACTTCCAGGTAATTTCAGAAACTCAACTATGGTCAAATGCTTATATCTTATTCAAGTGTTCCTACTTAAGGTTATTTTTGCCACAAGGCTATCTAGGGGTATTTTGGTTATTCTTTTGTGCAGTAAGTGGGTGGTAGGCATGCCTCTTATAAAATAAACTAACACCCTAGTTAATGGTGATTTCCTCCAGTGTCGTACTTTTGCCTGTTTCACCTTTGGTTTCCCTATCAGTTTAGACTATGATCTACTTTGTGTGCGTGATCTCCGCCTGGGGTTGTTGCATTTACTTTGAAATCCTGTGAAACTAACATTATTAGGTATTAATCCTCACAGATTGTGTCAATTTTTTTCCAGGGTATACGTCGGCCATGGAAAGGGGTTCTTATGTTCGGTCCTCCAGGAACAGGAAAGACAATGTTGGCTAAGGCAGTGGCAACCGAATGTGGAACAACATTTTTCAACGTATCATCCGCAACTCTGGCGTCAAAATGGCGCGGTGAAAGTGAGCGCATGGTTCGGTGCTTGTTTGATCTTGCCAGAGCTTACGCACCTAGCACCATATTCATTGATGAAATCGATTCCCTCTGCAATGCTCGAGGGTATGGAGGCCAAACAATATATATGCATATTCTCTCTCATCTATCCTCAGTCATCTTCCATCTCTCTCAACTCTTGTGTTCTCTCTCTCTTTATCTATTTATCAATTATGTAGATGAAAACTTGACATGAGAGAGTGACCACTAAGTCTCATTTTCATGTTCTCTTGAAAGCTGTGGAGCATAACAAATGTACCTTCTATACATGAGAAGTTGTATCTATTTATCTACCTCTATATCTATCAACTCACCGAACGATCTGTCTGAATCTCACATGATTTTCATATCTCTCTCTATTTTTGTCTCTCAGATTTCTGTTCCACGCTTGCATACACTCACTGCGTCTCTGTTGTGTTGATTTCCAGTGCTTCTGGTGAGCATGAATCATCACGAAGGGTGAAGTCAGAATTATTGGTCCAGGTGGATGGTGTGAACAACAGTTCGAGCGGTGACGATGGCGGGCGTAAGATTGTGATGGTTCTGGCAGCGACTAACTTCCCATGGGATATAGATGAGGCACTCAGGTTCTTTCCTCTCACCCAATGCCCAGAGACAGTTCTTCGTCTGGATTCTTGTGATGAGGTACTCGATTTTCATAATGCAGGAGAAGGCTCGAGAAGCGAATTTATATTCCTCTTCCTAATTTTGAGAGCCGGAAGGAATTGATCAGGATCAATCTAAGAACTGTGGAGGTTAGCAAACTGTTTTTTTTTTGTAAAGATTGCTTGCTAGGTCAAACTGGGTTAGGAACCTGTTCGCTTCTAGGTATAAGGTCAATATTTTTAGTCGATTGTATAAGTGGAATGTGTGTGCCGGGAAGGTGAACTGCGTTGACTGTGAACTAGGTGGCAGCTGATGTGGACATCGAAAAGGTGGCGCGGAGAACAGAGGGCTACAGTGGTGACGACCTGACAAATGTGTGTCGGGATGCGTCAATGAATGGGATGAGGCGAAAGATAGCGGGGAAGACAAGAGACGAGATCAAAAACATGTCCAAGGATGAGATCTCCAAGGACCCTGTTGCCATGTGCGACTTCGAGGAGGCACTGAGCAAAGTTCAGCCCAGTGTTTCTGCTGCCGACATCGAACGCCATGAGAAGTGGTTTACTGAGTTTGGATCGGCGTAGAAAAGACGGGAAGGTAAAGCCAGTCTCGAAGTGAATCGTCGAAGATGATAGGCATCTGTGTCCTATCGACTTTGGCAATCTTAACCGTCTTTAATTGCTGTGTCCTGGGTGTCAATTGCAGCACCGCAGGAACTTGAAGCGCGAAGTGGAAGCTTGCCAGCACATCCAAATGAGGGAGATCAGAGGACGAGCTTTTTATGGGAACTCGGCGTAACATGACATGTGAGTGCCGTAGTTTGTTGTTTATTCGGCACTGGTTTATTTCCTTCCTTTCATTATCTGTCTCTGTCTCTCTCTCGCTGTTAAGACGCTGCTGTGACGAGTCGGTATCAAAGCCATGTTAGTTCTTGTCCCGGCAGCTCTGCCAGCACACCCAACATTGTTATGACAGAGGCTACCGTGATTACAATGGCAGCTCGCCGAGACATACGGCCACTGCCTTCATGGCGTCATGACGCTGCTTTTGCCTCCGACGGCACGGCCACGGTCGCCACTCGCAACAGCTCTCGGGTTGCGCTATCGTGATCCTTCTCTGCCGAACTGAGTTTTCTAGGAGAACATCACGCAAAATGCGACCGTGCCCCGTACACAAAAAATATCAACAAGAAAGAGCGGGTAGCCTTCAAGAATTTCTTTTTTCGGGATTGCTTGGAAAGGTGAAGACGATAAAATCCCCAGCAGTGTAGGATGCTAAGCCTCCCGATGCAAATCCCTTTTGAGGGACCGGCATGATTTTTGCAGGGTCGTTGCCTCACCCGTGACTTACGAACAACCTCAGGCAGGTAGGGATTAGGGAGCACGAGGAATCGGTGAGACGAGTTTGATATCAATGGCGGAACTATTTCTGGTCACGAAGAGGAAACCCATCGCATGAAGAGATGGTTGTCTCGCACAAGCTGTTTCCGAATGTTCGCGAGAACCTTGAGAGCTGTTTCCCATCCCGTACAGCTACGAGTCGGGTGTCTCGCCCGTAGCTGGAAGCCCGTTTTCAGAATTCCACGATCATCGTCTTCTTCCATATTGTCCCTCCTCAGAAGTCAAGACCTCACCGATCATTCCAACTTCCCAATCGGTAAAATGACGTAAAAGCCCTCTGAATGCGAGGGGCGAGGCCGCATATAAGGAAACGAGCCGTACGTGGCGTCGGCAGATGTCGTCACTCCCGTTGACCGAGCGACCTTTTTCCCGGGTCCGTGTTTGTCAAAATGTCTACCGCTCCAACGAAATTGGGGAGTTTTTGTTGACCGAAAAAGTCAACGATTCGCTCTAAATAAATTTGAAAAGGGGTGGTTGTACTGGAGATGGCGCATAGTACTGTACGCGATCGCCGGCTGTACCGCACTGGCTTCCCGTCCTGCTTCCGAGATAGTTGGACAGAGCCGCATGCCGAACTACTGAATTTCTCTTTACATCGTAATTTCGACGGTAAATAATTAATAATGAATACACACGAAGTGGAAATCTATAGTGTGAAGCAGGAGGAGGAGAAAACGGCGGGAGCGCGGCGGCTGATGCTGACGGAGTCGAGTCGCCGCCGGGCGGGCGCCCGGGGTAGGTTCTCCGGCACCACGTTCTCCAGCGAGTTGTTCCGCCACGGGGGGCACTCCCTCTTCTCGCTCCACCTCGACTTCCCTGGCCGAGAAGCGGCGGCGCCCTCCGCCTCGCGCATCTCGCCGGCGTACGCAAGATCCTCCCATCCCGCGCCGACCTCGGCGAAGCCAACGGCTGATCCGAGGATGACGCACGCCACTGTGGACACGCAGCGATCCCTCCAGCTCCCCTCCTTGCACGCCGTCTTGAACCCCGGCGACCTACGGCGACAGATATCACGGTAAATCGTTAGCGTCAATCAGGGGGATAGAATGTAACAGATGGACAGACTGTCCTCCGGGGAATGATCGTAAAGCTCACCATGGGGAGATCACCAGCCGAGAGCCCGATGTCGGTGGAGCGGCGTTCGTCGGCGGCCCGCTCAGGCAGCTGTGGATGCGGGCTACTGCCATGGAGAATAGTACCCTTCTTCCGCTTCTAGGGTTTCTTCCTCTTCTTGGATCCTGTTTTCCTCCAGTACGGTACGTCTTCTTCGTCTGGTACTTGCTTTTCCTCTTCCTCTTCTTCGTCTGGTACTTAAGAGTTCGGTGCCAACACTTTTCCGGAGGTTTGTCCGATCACGCTGCGTGATGACGTGGACGCGGACGGTAGGGATCTTCGCTCGGCCTTGGGCACGTCAGCGGGAACGGCCAATCAGAAGACGAAGGCCACGCGAAAGGAGACGTGCTGGAGTCTTAGAACGAGCGCACTGGCCTCATCCCAGATATTTCTCCTCAGGCCGCCATCCAGCCCTTCGATTCCCACTGGACGGTGATCGTCTTTTCGATTCAGTCTGTGCGCTTCGGCCATCGAGGGACTGCAATTAGCAGAGTCAATGAGAAGAACGCGTTAGGGTTGACCTCCAGCTACCACCGCCAGGACCGGGGCCGAACAAAATCCTAAGGCGGTGGTCCTCCAAGTAGTCAAGCCAGCTCACCAAATGTACCCGGTGGGCCTACTTCTAATCGCAGCCGTCGGGTCGATGGGACCCTTTGTCCTCCCTCCCCGATACCGGGCGATCATCCAGCTCGCTTCCCTTCTCTCTGCCCCCGAAGAAGCCACCACAGCCGTCAGATCAGCGATCGAGTGCCTAGCGTATCCGCCGGAAAAAGAGCCGCGACCGCAGCCTTTCACTATCTCTCCCTCCATCTCTGAGCCTACCTCTTCCCCCCCGTGATTCTTCTCTTCTGCAACACTCTTTCTTCCCGCTCCAGTATCCCCTTCTCAGTCTCCAGACATTCTCCCAGTATCGCTCTGGCGATGGCTCCTCTCCCCCGACTGGAGAATCCCCCGTACCTTCACTCGCTCCTCTACTCCTCCCGGTGTCATCTCCCTTAGGCGATTTTGGGCGGCGGAGACATCAGCCTTCGCGGATGGCGCTACCCAGTCTCCGCAGTGGACTAATTCTCATGGCCGTCGTCTACAGCCTGGCCGGCAGTGCCGCGTCCGAACCGGCGGCGGACAAGGCGGCGCTGCTGGCTTTCCTGAAACAGACGCCGCACGGGAACCGGATCCAGTGGAACTCCTCGACCTCGGCCTGCGAATGGAGGGGAGTAACCTGCAACTCCAATCAAACGCGGGTGGTTGCCCTCCGCCTACCCGGAGCGGGCCTGGTGGGCGCCATCCCTGGCGACACTCTCTCTCGCCTGGACGCCCTCCGAATCCTCTCCCTCCGCTCCAACCGCCTCTCCGGCGCGCTACCCGCGGACCTCGGCAATCTTCGTCAGCTCCGCTCGCTGTACTTGCATAACAACCGGCTCTCCGGCGAGCTGCCTCCGGCTCTGGGCCGGCTTACCCTGATTGTCCGGATGGACCTCTCGGGCAACGACTTTGGTGGGCCCATTCCCTCTGCGCTGGGCAATCTCACGCGCATCACGGGGCTCTTCCTGCAGCGCAATAATTTCTCCGGCGGCATTCCCGCCATCGACATCCCCGGCATGCTAGCATTCAACGTGTCCTACAACCGGCTCGACGGGTCCATCCCGGGGCCGCTGCAGCGCTTCCCGAGCTCCTCCTTCGCCGGCAACCTCGCTCTCTGCGGGGGTCCTCTCCCCCCCTGCAATCCCTTCTCTCCTGCCCCGTCGCCGGGCGATTACCAAAGCCCCTCTCGGGTCTCTTCCGGGGGTCGGCAGAAGCTTTCCGTCGCGTCGGTCATCGCCATCGCCGTCGCTTGTGGCGCCGTCTTGCTCATAGCCCTCCTGCTGCTGCTCTTCTGCCTTCTCCGCCGCCGGCGCCGCCGGGGGCTGAGCTCGTTAAAGTCACCCAAAGCCGCGGCGGCGGTTTCCAGATCTGGCGGCGGCGGCGCTGCTGACACGACGACGACGTCCTCGTCGAAAGAGGACGCGGGAGAGGGAAGAGGAGCGACGGGAGGAGAGAAGAACAGACTCGTGTTTTTAAGGGGAGGAGAAGGGTCGTTCGACCTGGAGGACCTGTTGCGAGCGTCGGCGGAAGTTCTGGGCAAGGGCAGCACGGGAACGTCGTACAAGGCGGTGCTGGAGGACGGGGCGGTCGTGGTGGTGAAGCGCCTCAAGGACGTTGCCCTCTCCAAGCGCGACTTCGAGTCACAGATGGAGGCTCTCGCCCGCGTTGGCCACGACCACGTCGTCCCCCTCCGCGCCTACTACTACTCCAAGGACGAGAAGCTCCTAGTCTACGACTTTTTCCCCGCCGGCAGCCTCTCCGCCGTCCTCCACGGTCTTTCTCTCACTCTCTCCTGACTTCTCTCTCTCCTGACTCACCTCTTTCTGTCTCTCTATTTCAGGGGGCAGAGGACCCGGAAGGACGCCGCTGGACTGGGAGAGCAGGCTGAGGATAGCCTTAGCTGCGGGCAGGGGACTGGCGCACTTGCATACGGCGGCCAAGGTGGTCCACGGGAACGTGAAGGCGTCGAACGTGCTTCTGGGAGCAAGCCCGGACGCCGCGGCGGTGTCGGACTACGGGCTGGCGGCGCTGTTCGGCGGGGCATGGCCGTCGCGGCGGGTGGCGGGGTACCGCGCGCCGGAGGTGGTGGAGACGAGGAGGGCGAGCATGAAGTCGGACGTGTACAGCTTCGGCGTGGTGCTGCTGGAGCTGCTGACGGGGAAGGCGCCAAACCAGGCTGCGGCGGGGGAGGAGGGCGTGGACCTGCCGAGGTGGGTGCAGTCGGTGGTGCGGGAGGAGTGGACGGCGGAGGTGTTCGACGCGGAGCTGATGAGGTACGACGGCATGGAGGAGGAGATGGTGCGGGTGCTGCAAGTGGCCATGGCCTGCGTGCAGACGGTGCCCGACTCCAGGCCCGACATCCAGGACGTGGTGCGCACCCTCGAGGACGTCCTCAACCGGGCCCAGCCGGAGCAGGACCTCCGCCCCTCCGACGACGATCCGTCCAAGAGCGGCGGTTCCGGCGACCCCACGCCGTAGGAGGTCGTTCCACGTGAAGTGTGCTTTCTAAAAGACGCCGCTACTTTCGGCCATCATTTGGCGTCGCACGTCGTTGATTTTATTTTTTAAATGTTTGATTACTTCTCCGGCAAAGAAGCGCAGAAGCTTTAAATCTCGTGGGGCGAGGAGGCTCTGATACCATTAAAGGCAGGATGATGGGTAGAACAGTCAGCCTCCACGACCATGCCAGCAAATCTATGAAAAGGAAAGGAAAGGAAAGGGGGGCCCGGTGAATTTACTATATCCTTCTCGATGAAAGTGGTCCATCTTCATGGGTGTGTAGAATCGCACCAAGGGTATGATAGTAAATACTCTCCCTCTCTTTCTTCTCTAAGATTTCTCTGTTTCCATGAAGTTTATTCTCTCTTGAGTTTCTACGAAACTGAATTTCTTGAGCTCTTATTTTTATAAATAACCCAAAGATAGAGGGCATAAACATCGCGGGTTATTTTGTAAGTCTACATTTTTTAAAGACGAGCGAGATAGATTATAATACAAAAAAATCTTGGTGCCGTAAAATTTAAATACAAAAATTGATTATTTAGTTATAATAATTACAACATACTTTCATTAACTTCTTGAAGTAAGTCGACTATGATTCCTATACCGGAGAAAATTTTCTCATCATTCCTCTCCGGCTTGAGATGAAAAAGCTTGTATCTTGTGATTTATACCACTGGCTTTTATTTGTAGACTTGTTTTTGAGATAGCGCTTCGTGGTCTTTCATATGTAGATATTTATCTTAGAAGATTGTGTTGAGACATCTACTTGGTCGTGTATCCATCATCATATCGGAGATCTTCGGAATATCAAGACAAGTTCTATCATACTTTGCCGAGCACAATCACATGGATGAAATTTTGATCGCATTGAAATGTTATTATTAGCTATACTTCATCGACAAATCATCTTCAATCTATACTGTCCTTGTGATTTTCCTAAGGATATTATAATCGCCACTGTATATTTCTTTTCTCCTCCACAAGAGCCTTGATAGTGCCCGATGATCCGAAACGTTAATACTAATGTCCATTCCTATAATTTTGTAGCCATTGTTTTGAGTTTTGTGGAGAACTATTTTCAAGTGGAACTAGTCCACGTCAAAGGTGAATTTGATGTGGAAGTCTACGTATCTCTTTAAAACATCTACATGAGTACCATTTCTTGTAGGGTTGTCTATACTCTTTCGGGGTAAAGTACCGTTTAAAGGTCCATTTAAGGGCAAGTTGAAACTTAGTAAAGTGAACACAAGGGCAAATTTAAGGGTCATATCTTCTCAAAACTAACACCACAAGTCTACTTGGGCCTATAATGTTAAGTCAATCCAAGGGAAGATTGGAGCAAAGTCAAATATATTTAAGGGGAAAATTCTATTTATTCATGGGCCAGAAGCCAAGGGTCAACACGAGGCATAGTAAGGGAATTTCATGTACATTCATCTTACCACATCATTTATTTTTAGAGATGATTAAGAGGAGAGGGGTAAATTAGTTCTCTAAAATTTTTATATTTTTTGGATTAAATTTAAGATTATTTGATTACACACTTACCTCACTGACTCTCTTTGCACAAGGGATTTACTCTAATTCAAGGACCTAACCCTTGCGATCTAGATATCTAATGACCGACGTAAACGATCACATGCAAAATATTACATAATTGTGGAGTTCATAAATACATTATACACATTTTGTTCACGTTGTCAACCAACTAAACTCCAAAAAATGTCTAGTGAATTCTGCTCAGCTCTTTCTCATAACCCATGGGTTGATTTCCATAACTTTGCTCATGGCTCCCTACTCCCTTTGGGCCAATAGGCTTATATGATTTTTTTTAGATTTGGTCATTGTCTACATCCATCTTGATTGAGTCATTTTAATTCTATCATAGTTTGTAGGTTCTGCTCCTTAGTTGTCTCCAAGGTGATGTGATTTAATACTTAATATGCTTTCAAAATTTTGATCAAAACATCGAATGCATCAGATGACATTAAACCAAAGATTCTAAATATTGATTTTTCAAGAATCGATCACCCTATCATCTAGTATAGACTAAAATCCATGCTTTAACGGTTCATTGTAGGAATTCTTAAAGTTGTTTAAGTATCTAACCTCTAACGATATCCACACAATCATTAGACTATTGGATCTCCTCATCAACACTCTTCACCAAGAGAGAAAGATAAGAAAGGAGAGAGTTTCTGTAACGTTTTTATGGACACCTTGAGTTGCGATCATTCTCCTTTTATTTACAAAAACCGTGAATTATGTCTATATCTACTAAAGAGCATAGACCTTATGTGTGTGAGTCTTTATTTCCATATATCTCGATAGTTAATAATTTCATAGACACAATAATACTTATTGGTCAACATATTAACTCTCTATATCACTATATATTATAACGAATCAAGGATTGATTTAAACTAATCAACAGTCCATTGAGAACCTTCACGTCATAGGTTATCATGTACGTATAATCCATCATTCGCGCGAGACTCATGAATGAGTTAGAATGCGGCCAACTGTCAAACCCTAATTGGTCACTCAAATTAGTACTGATACATGGAGGAAATCATTGAGAACTCTTTTGATATTTATATTACCTTAGCCAAGAATTTTATCCGCATCTCATTTTTTAGTCAATCTCCTCAAATGCCAAAGGTGAATGATTTCATCTTCAACTCACAATCATCTTTAAAGACTTCATTCCATATCTAATATATGATGTTTTTAGAGATCACATGACTAGGGATTCGTAAGTCTGATGAGACAAATTCATGTGGTCATTGAAAACACACGAATGTGTGTCAAAACAATTTCAAACTCACCGATTTAAAGTTTTAATTAATAATTGCACATTATAATGGTGAATAAAGGTTGAATCCACAGACGATAGAGACTTTTTTTAGGTATTCTTCAAATTCAAATAAATTAGAACATGAATTGAGGTGAGAAATTAGGGATTTGAGTATATTTGGAAAGAAAACTCTAATAACAATCCATGAAATCAAAAAGCACTCAATTTTGATCAATATTTATAGAAACATCGAGGAACAAAATTTAGAGAGAAAAATCGATCGTGAAGAGAGAGAGAAAATAGAGAAATTATGTCAAATTCAACTAATCTAAGCTTAGAAATTAAAAATCTAATGATACATGACAAAAGATTAGGAGGAAAACATATAATCTAACCAAAATCATGATCAAAATGATCCAATTAATCATCAGATCAAAGGCTTTTCATTCCTCGAAAATGATATTCGGCATTCAAGAGGTGAAATCTCCCTATTTTTCTAGAAAATCTCACTTTTAACCACTACTTGGACGGGAAATTGAGTGTAGAAGAGGAAGACAGCAAGAGATTCAAAAATTTAGATGTCTAAACAATTCAATTACTTGAAAGATCCAAGAATGTTTTACATCGTCAAAGAACATGCGTATTTATAGACAAAATTGTTAGCGCACTTGTTTTGATATAAATCGTTTCTTGAATTGACAGAGCGGTAATTACGGTATTAACTTTATGTCATAAGTTATCAATTGCCCTGTTCTTATTTTACTATTAGATTAATATCTAAATATTCCCAATATTAAGATTAATATTTTACTCATTGTGATGGTGTTTTGGTTTCAGGAAATGCAGCAAGAATCCCTTTTATTGTTACTATTCATAAGTCATAAATTCAGGAAATGACATATATTCATAAGTCCAATTTATATTTACTTCTATCATTCAATTATATTTATAAGTCCATTAAGGGCTTTATCGTCATTCTTATCCTCTCTTATTTTCTCTAACCCGATACAGTATAAAGGTGTTAGGTTTTGAAAAATTAGGGTATCGAGATATTTAGAAGAGCTCGACGCAAACCCTGACGATCGAACGAACTGTGATCATCTACTCCTCTGCGATTTGGGTGAAGACAGAAGACCAGTGCGAAGAGTGATCTTCATCTGGCATACGGGTTCTCATCTTCTTCATCTTCGACGATTCGTGAGAAATACGCATCATCGACGGTTTGATCCCGCTTTTGCCAACACGCTGTCAACGATCTGATTTGTCTGATTCAGCAAATAGCAGTTCATTAGATTTGTTCTTTTTGTCGATTCTCATTTTGTTTTGGTCCTCTTCACTGCATCTTCCAAATCCGTCATTAGGTCTACT
This sequence comes from Lemna minuta, assembly GCA_024174645.1. Classification (NCBI taxonomy): domain Eukaryota; kingdom Viridiplantae; phylum Streptophyta; class Magnoliopsida; order Alismatales; family Araceae; genus Lemna; species Lemna minuta. The sequence continues at coordinate 528,198 of CM044115.1, read as the reverse complement.
GAAAAATCTATTTTAAGTAAATCTTTCGTCTGAGGAAATTTCTCTGGAGGAAGTTTGGTGTGAGTCTAGATTTCGAGTTCTTATAGAATCTTGGTAATAAAACTTTCCTTCGATTAAAACGTTATTGTGTTTAGATAAGCTATCAGTCGGAATTTCGAAGTCAAAGTTTTTTTTTTATCTCTGTTTTTCAATATCGATTATCTCTGTTATAAATTATTGGTATAACCTTAATTATCCCATTTCTATCTTCGTCCAGTTAAATTAGTTTGATTACGTGCATATAGTCATTCTCTCTTGTTATAAACTGTGCTATCTTAAGTTTTTGGAGTGTTTAGATTACTGTTTAACTTAGCTTGTCAACTAAATTGATTTGATTGTCGACATATAGTGATTCACTATTGTTAAATATTCTGTTAAGTTTAACAATCAACAGGTTGAAGCTATTAGAGGCAGACAAGAGGTACTGTACTGTTATATAAAATTAATTGTCTCATAAATTACATAGATTTTATATTATCATATATTATCTCCCTGGGATTATCTCTGACAGTTAGGGTCACGAAGCACATCAAGTAAGTCTTGCTTAAATCTCAATCCAATTAGACATATATATATATATATATATATATATATATATATCGTATATTGTTCTTCTCTGTTCTACACTCTACAGGCTGAAATCCACAGTGGCTAACCGGAGAGGTATTACTGGTTATATTGTGTTAATTATAGTTCATCAAGAATATAACTTATTAAATCATCAGCCATTTTTGTTTGTTAATTAATTAGTTGGTTTTAATTGAACTCAGTTATTTTCTGTCATCAGAATTTCTACCATATTAACTTACAACATGTTGAGACTCATAACGACAGACACGAGGTGTTTTGGTAAATCGTATTACACTAGTTTTTTAAATCATTGTGTTGCAATAGCTTAAATTAATTGTTTTGCTTGTATCAGACTTATTTTCTGTTGTTATAACTTCTAATCCTTGATTTCCAGAATTCTGAGAGAGGTAGGTCAAAGGTAAACCAAAGTCAACTCTGTTAAGAAAAAGTCAACGGTAGACAGAAAGTCAAACTTTTGAGGAGAGTCAACCCCAGTCAGGAAAGTCAACCCTATTTAGGTCATAAGTCAACCCTGTGTCAGAAAGTCAACTCTAGGTCAAAAGTCAACCCTGAGTCAACAGAAGTCAAAAAGTCAACTCTGTCAGAAAAGGTCAACTTTAGCAGAAAGTCAACTCTAGTTTATTAGTCAACTTAGAGTCATCAGAACTCGGAAAAGTCAACTCTAGGTCAAAGGTTAATCAAAGTCAACTAGAATCAAGAAAGTCAACTCTGTTAGAAAGGGGTCAATTTTAGCAGAAAGTTATTATTAGTCAGGAGAGTCACTCATTTAGGTAGCATTGTTCAGATACACATCTATTATATTCACACACACACGTAGAGGACGAGAAGGTCTCATTTATTGAGACGAGAAGGAGTCAAGACTTCGGGAGCAGGAAGACCGAGTGAAGCTGGAAGACGAGGTCTCAGTTTACCGGTGGTCGGTGGTACTAGCGGAAGAGGCACGACAGGGCGTGACGGGACGAGCGATCGTGTGGAGATCGACCTGAGGGAGTCAGGGCGTCCAGGAGCCGAAGAGGTCGAGGCCTAGTGGGTAGTACCGTAGGGACAGGTAAAGGTGAGTGTTAGGTTTGCCGTAGGGGGCAAATCTAAACCCTTGTATCTAAACATTGTCCTTCACCCATTTGAGGGGTGAGAGGATTAGGTTTCATTTGGTGAGGAGGAGGCTCCGAGTCTATAGTACTCGGGACTGGATTAAGGGACATTAGGTCCCCCAACCAGTATAATAATATCGGGTGCATCGAGAGGATAGGAAGTGAGTGATAAATCAACGAATCTTAGTGAACAGATAAGAACTAGAAAAAGGTAGAGAATAATATTTGAAATTAACAGATAACCTAATTCACCCCCCCTCTTAGGTTAAACCACCCCCTATTGGGACTTTTCAAAAATTGGGTGTGACAATTCGATGTGCCTCTTCATCTTCAATCAACGGCTCAAATAAAATGTTTGGATACAAATCATCACTGATAAGTTTTTTCCATTTGATCAAAGATGGAATACTAAGATTTTATCAGGTCGCGCGTGAAGAAGAAGCGTCGCGTAACGCTTGCCGTTCGATCTTTATTGAGCGCTCAAGATGCGGCCACATGTTTGTAGGAGTCCATCGGGCACGTTTAATCTTAGCCATTATAAATCCTCAGATGAATTTTTGAGATTAATTCATTTCAAATTGAATCGTCGCCCAATCAGATGTCGTCGCGTACCCCCCGACTTAAGTGAAGATTGACTTTTTGATTAAATATGCGGATCATACGCTTCCCATTGCACCACGTCACTTGCACATAAAGAGAAAGAAAAATAGTCCCACATGGAAAAATCAAGGCGAAATTTGAGTATAAAAGTAGGGCATGCTTAGTGGATTAGTTTATGTCCTAAAAAGGATACTTAACCCACTAATCATACATGAGCACACAAGCACACACGCCCACACACACGCATGCGCCATGTGGCGTGTGCATATGTCGCCACGTGGCGACATGTCATTTGTTCTGCCATATCAGTTTTCACGTTAGTGCACGATATAAAGCATAATTTTTAATTTTAAAAATCGAAAAAAAATCCAAATAAATTCAAAAAAAATCCCAAAAAATTAGAAAATTCATAACTTTAAAAAGATAACTTCAAATGAATCTAAATTTTTCTTGTTTGATTAGAAATTAAAAAATATATTATTCTAAACATTCAAATATAAGAAATAACAAAAGAATAAATTTTTATTCAAAAACTACACTCATTTTTGTAGAATATAAAACTAGAAAAATAAATGAGTGCATATAAAAATATTTTCTCTTATTATTTAACATTAAAAACCGATTATAATCTGAAATATAAAATGAGAATGATCTAATTTCAAATATCTCTCTTAAATTATTTATGATTATTCCTAAGAATAAACATTTTGAGATTATAACTTAAATTTTCATAGAATGATATATATGCACTTAAAACATGATAACATGCATAAGAATAGAATATTTTATGCGTTAATTTAAATTAATAATCATATAATTATATGTATAGATTGCATGTTATAAAAGTCATGATCGAAACACGGTCATCCATGTACAAGATATCTTTGATATCTCAAGTCAAAGGACCATGTACACAATTGTGACATAAATCAGCTTTATTAATAGTTAGGTGTAATACTATTAATAAATTTATATAGATCAATTCAATGAACTTTTTCTTCAAGGAGCACCCACTATCAATATTTTAGAATCTCCTCACTGATGGCCACAAGATTAGTCATATTCATCACATGAGTCAGATCAAACAACATTATGCTTTCTATATAATTTGATGTCCTTCTTGAATATCCCACGAATATGAATATTTATAATATAGGTTTAAATGCTAGTGATCACTATATTATGATCTCATGATAATTACCATAGTCATTGTATATACTCATAAACTTCATTGCAAACATCACACTAGAGTGACAATAAATAAATTTCATTTTAATGAATATAAATGAGACACATGGAAATGTGATTGACTTGTAAGCCACATAATATCCTTTGAATAAATTTTTTTTAAACATGTGTTTAAAGACAAATTATGATTATATTATGATCTCATTAAAATTTACTTATTGATTTCATGTGCTCAAAGATTTCATTACAAATAACACACAAGGATAACAATGGATAAATTTCATTTTAATAAATATAAATGAGATATATAGAAGTATGATATGACTTTTATATCACATATTATTTATTAGGGGTGATATCTTGACCATTGGTTCAAGTGCTTTTTAGGAGGGCTTAACAAATTTTATTATTTTTTGAGCCATTTTTTACAAAGAAAAAACATTGAATTGCACCCATTGGATGGAGATCCAAATGTTAGTTTCCTGCCATATTTCATGCCATGAAAGGCTTGATTAATATCAATCAACAATTCAATCCTTAACTATCTTATGTAGTGCTGAACTGATGCTTAAGTGTTCTTGACAACATTCCCACATCACCCTCAAGTGGAGTCCTTTAGGTTCACCAATCTCAATTTTTATAATTGCTCTTGATGAACGAATGAGATTGATTGGTGATAAGTGTAAAATCACCATTTTTGAAAATGCAAGTTAATATATCAAAAAAATATTCAAAAACTTTGAACTTAATCTGAAATTTAAAATAGTGAAAAATTGAGGTCAAATCTACAAGAGAAAGGTTAAAAGATTAAACTTAGAGTTTATTATTTTTTCTTGTATTTTTGGATTAAGAAAGCATCAAAGATTGATGTAGAGGTGAATGAATGCGAATGATATGATAACTTGATCAAGCACTTCCGATCTCCTTTCAAAGATCCAAAATCCTAGATTAGACGGTGAAATAGTGATTTCGGGTTGAAAAGAAGAGGTGGGAATGGAAAAGATGACATTATGGTCCTATATTGAAAGAAAATTGTCATAATCTAAAGTTTTCTCATAAAAAGCTCATTCTAGCCATGCTTTCTGATAAGTACAAAAATAGCTGAAGTAAGCATGTTGTTGTGAGGGATTTTATTGAACTTATGCAATAGAATTTATAAACTTTCCCTCTAATCTCTGAATTACCCAAAGATATGGCTTAGTTAAGGGGTCGAATCCAAGGGAGGTGGTGGCAATGATTTCTTCTTCTTTTTATTTAGGGCTTTGATTATGTATAATCAAATATCTTCAAACAACATAAAGATTTAAATGAGATTTGAAAACACTAAAAGTCAATTAATGCAACGAAAACTCTTCTATGGACAATTTTAGAACTAATTCCTCTATAATTTATTCTAATTCAGTCATTTTTCCTTTTTTATTTCATCACTTTAGTACGTAATATAGCTAAATATCACGTAACCATGGAAGGGTGCTACTTTCCTTAACATATGTATTGATCTCCACTCTTCTTCATACATGCATATGGCATACCAAGTCAATTACTAATTATCTCTTTCACTCTCTCTTTTTTTACCTTCTTATTATTTTTTTAAAATTTATCATAATATATTTTTTTGGTTAAGTGAAACAGAAAATGCAACAGTAGCAACTTATTGCTTTCTTCTCCTGTTTACGTTTATTTATTATTAATATTTCCTTAATATAATATTTTTATACATGAATTGGATGGGAAAATCACAAAATCAGAAATTTTACAAGTTCAAGTTTATAAGATCAAAGGTTAGGTTTTAGGTATTTTGATCATGGCTATACAGACTCACTAATCCTCTCTTTTTTTTTCTCAAACACTTTTTTATGAAGATAATAGCAATGATTTACGGTCGATTTCTTTTAATCAAGATTGATGAAGATTGATTTAAAAGCATTGAATACTCATCAACCTAAAAATGCAAATCCAAAGTTAAAACCTAAAACCTTCTACTAGTCGTGGAAGCATACAAATAAAAAATGGACACCTATTAATGTTGCACAAAATCAATAGTGATGACATTTAATTGAAATCTACAAATAAAAAAAGAGATTTAACGCCTCAAATTAATATGAATAAAATCCAAAGTTTAAAACAAAAAAAAGTAAAAACCCTAATTGAACCTTACAACCTTGCAGCCACGTCGAATCGAGTTTATCAACTCAAAAGTTTGCACCGAAGTTCGTCCCAATCAATGTTATGGCTCAAATCCCTCCAAGACAATGGTTAGTTGGGTAGGAAATCAAGAACATCCCAAATCGTTCTTTATCCTTTATTTTATGTTTGCTGAATTTGCGATGAGAGCATTTGCATTGATACTGGCCGCTTCGCACGCACACAAGGCTTTCATGTATCTATTGCTTAGGACATTTTTATGCTCCACATGATTTGTGGAGGATCGCCCACATGTCTTCATGCTGCACACATAAGGTGAGTTGAGATTTTCCTGCGTATACATCGCTTTGTATGCATCTTTATTCATGGACCTAAGATTGGTCCCAACTTTTTGTGTGCATAGCCTGTCCAACATCTTCTAAAACTCGTCAGTTCCAACTGGCCCAGTAAGGGCGGCAGTTAGAAAAACTTAATGTAAACTGAGTATTTTCCTAAAAAAAATAGTAAAAATGAAACTACAACTGAGAGAGAAAAAAAAATCTTTTATTTAAAAAAACATTTATATATTTATTGACACATCCTTAGCGAAGGAACCGTGTAGAATAGGGGACTTGAATCCACAAGCCTTGATCTACAAGAAGGGTTAGGTTCTGAGTCCACTTAACAAACCTCTTCTACCCTTGAATCCCCAAGGGTTTGTACTTGAATCCACAAGCACAGGAGCACTCTCAAAATAGGAGAACACTCAAAGGGGAGAAAGCAAAGCTCTAAAAAAGAAATGACTTTAAATTTGTGTCATTAAGGGTTACAATAGGGAGCCTTATATAGACCTCAAAAAGTGGAGGGTCATCCAAGTGATTTGACCCATGAAAAGACAATACAAAAGTATTGAAAATATAACTTTGACAACATGCTTTTGTCAACAACAGAATTGACAAAAGAAAAAGCAAAATTGCTACGACTTACCAAAGATATTATGCAGATTCTGACATTGTAGATCTGCCAAAAAGTATCTATGTGTCTCTAGGGAATCTTCTAAAAATATTGTCAGCTCCTAGACATTCTTCATGGCCCAATAAAATTTTAATGGGCCTTTGATGTGGGCTTTCTCAGCTTTATAAAAAATAAAGCGTTGATCTCCATTCTTGGCTACATCATTTATTCATTCTATTAAAATGGAACACTTAAGAAAATTAAAACCCTCTTGAATTTTTATGAATCCTCTCATTAAACCTCTTTAGAAGCTCTTAATCATCCTTATTATTTGTAGATAACTCCTTTATCTCATTCATCGAGAAAATCTTCATTTTTGGCATAATTCCATGATAACATGAAAGAAGAATGAATGATTATGACAATTTAAGCCCAAAATATGACAAGAATGAGCACTTTAGATGCCCACTTTTCATGTTATAGTTTTCCAATCAATCACTTCTTTGAGAGTCCATACATTATACTCAAAATTGTCAGCTTGCATCCAACAGAAGGAATGAATAGAAAAGGGAAGAAAGTAACACCACCTTAGTGCAAGAGCTATGTAGAATAATTTCTTGAATCCACAAGCCTTTCTATACAAGAAGAGCTAGATTCTAAATCCATAGAATTACCTCTTGAACCCTTGAATTCACAAGGAGTTCGATGAATATTATGAGGCCTATAAGCCAATCACACTTCCATGTATCTTGCTTATGTTCATTGTAATGAAATTTATTCAATTATAGGTTCTTGTACTGTACTTGTGATATCCTTGACCACTTCATATTTCCCCCTTTAAATTTTTTTATCAAAATTTATTCATAAAGATTATACTCGATGGAAGCAAGATTTTTTCAGGCGTGAACTGAAAAAAATTGTTTCTCTTATCAATCAACAAGCCCAAGTTGTAGATGAAGAGTACATTATAAAAAAATATGATGAAATTGGAATAGTTGAGAGCTCTAAAACCTAGTGAAAGATTAAATATCCGGTGATTTTGATATCTTTTGAGAATTCATTGAACAAACTATTGGATTGCTACATAAACCATTAAGTTACATTAATTACGCGAAAGGAAATTGTTCCATCCAACAATCACTATACCACAACATTGCATGTATTTAAGCTTCCTGAAAGTGATGGGAATCTAACTGAATATGAGTAGGCCCTAGTTTAAGGGGATCTAAAATTCCTTGGAGCATTTAGAATATATAATTTTCTCATCTTGTGTGACACATTGATTCCACTTGCATGCCATGTAAGTGCTCATAGTTATATGCTACTTCAATGGTAGTTGTGGGCCCTCTTGGTTGTAACCTTTAAAAACTCCTCAAAAATACAAGTTGATAAACTTAAATCAGTAGCTACATATATAGTAGAAGCTCCACGTATGGTTTTGAAGCTGAGACTTTCATTAAAGTAGCACATTCAGGATATAATTACTTGTGAAATAATATAAATATTTGTCTCTCGATGAATATCAATGATATGCACATGATTATATCTTTTACGTCCTAGTATGAAATATTTTACATGTTTGATGATCTTTTGAGAGTAACCCATGTGGTTGAATCATATCATAAAACTTAAGACATCCATATATTAACCATTCATCCTAGGGCTCCATCCTAAAAAAAAGTATCAGTCGTTCATGAGAGAGCATATCTCCAATCCAATCCATCCATTGACATAAAATTTCCTCAATAGGAATAAAAGGCTTACTCCCTCAAGTTTGAAGATGCTTTTTGGCTCTCTTTATCTCTATCAATGGCTAGCTGAAGCAGAAAGAGAGAAATGAAGGCTTGATTTCATACATTATGGTTTTCAAAGATGTTTATGGAGAGGAATCAAGTACATTTTTAAGACCTATGAATAATGGAGCATCACTTTGCTTAGGACTGGTGTTAAACAAGGTTTTTGTGAGAGTTGGCTTTACAAACTTGCGATGAAATCTCCATTTTTAGGTTATTGCTATATTTTCAATTTATCTTATCTTAGTACATTCACATATTTAATCTCCCTTTAAACTTGTACGATTTCCTATTTTATTGAACTGTATATCTCCACACCCTTAAGATGTTTGTGAAAAATGCTTGAAGGGATTAAATCTTAGGGTTATTATCCAAATCTAGCACCAACTCTTGTATTTTATCCAAATCTAGCACGAACTCTTATTTTCTCCCAATCTAGCACCAACTCTCAGTTTTTTATCCAAATCTAGCACATCCGCAATTGCTGAATCCTTCCAGATCTAGTTGCTTGTCCTACAAAGATTTAAATCCTGTCTTCAAAAGATCTTAATTAAATGTTTAATAGTAGATTATAGAGTAGGTAATCTCGTTCTAATTCGTAGCGATGTCTGCATTTCGAGACCGACGAGGGTCAATCTATCAATCCATCAGTACTTGCACTAACACAAACATACCTTTCTCAAATCATTTTGACAAACAGCTATTAATCAAAGTTTAAACACTACTCAAGATAATATTTCATAAACATTAAAAGCACACATAAGTAAAGCATCAAACTTAGGT
>CM044115.1:444612-518535 GCA_024174645.1 Lemna minuta | reverse complement strand
TCGCTCTCTCTCCCGCACTCCCTCGCTCTCTCCTCCCGCCCGCCCTCCCTTCCTCTCTCCCGCCCTTCCCTCCTCTCTCTTTCTCCTGCCCTCCCTCCCTCCTCTCTCTCTCTCTCCCGCTCTCCCTCCCTCCCTTTGTCTCTCTCCCTCCCTCTCCCTCTCCCGCCCGCCCGCCCTCCCTCCCTCCCTCCCTCCCGCGCTCCCTCCCTCCCTCTCCCGCCCGCCCTCCCTCCCTCCCTCTCTCTCCCGCGCTCCCTCCCTCCCTCCCTCTCCCTCTCCCGCCCTCCCTCCCTCGCTCTCTCTCTTCCGCCCGCCCGCCCCGCCCTCCCTCTCTCCCGCCCTCCCCTCCTCTCTCTCTCTCTCTCTCCCGCCCTTCCCTCCTCTCTCTCTCTCTCCCGCTCTCCCTCCCCCCTCTCTCCCGCTCTCCCTCTCCCCCTCTCTCCCGCTCTCTCTCCCTCCCTCCCTCCCTCTCTCTCGCTCTCCCGCTCTCCCTCCCTCCCTCCCTCTCTCCCGCCCTCCTTCCCTCTCTCTCTCTCGCCCTCCCTCTCTCTCTCTCTCTCTCTCTCTCTCGCCCTCCCTCTCTCTCTCTCTCTCGCCGCCGTGGACTACTATCTCTCTCTCTCTCTATTTCTCTCTCTATTTCTATTTTTCTCTCTCGATTTATCTTTCTATGATGTGGCTGCCACACGGATCTTGCCGAAGCTACGGTGCTGACGTGGCGTCACCTGGCTGCCAACTAGATCTGGAAGGAGTCAGCAATTGCGGTTGAGCTAGATTTGGATAAAAAACAGAGAGTTGGTGCTAGATTTGGAGAAAATAAGAGTTCGTGCTAGATTTGGATAAAATACAAGAGTTGGTGCTAGATTTGGATAATAACCCTTAAATATTATACAACCATCACTAAAACTCATAAAAAATCACTGCCATATACATAGATAAACCTACATTAGCACTTCTCCACCCGTTCAACTTTTAAAAGCATCTCTACTACACCCATGTATAAGTATCTCTTCTACCCTCCTCCGCCCCCGCCCACACACATGCGCAAAAATAAGTTATCTAATCTCATTACCTATGCTCTCTTTGGATCACCTCTTACTTACCTAATATATTAGGAGAGGAAAACATAAATGTGTTGCATAAATTCAGAACACAAAGACGATCCAATAAACATCTAAATTAAGTACATCACTAGATAAATGGGGGAAAACCATACAGACTTGGTAATTGGTAACTTCAAAAGAACATGCATTTTGCGAGGAGTTTTTGAATCGTACCAAAACAAAAACTTATTTATTTTGCCATTTTTAAAAACAAAGAAAGAGAATAAGAAGGTGATTAGGTTGATTGATTGCGTTTGATTTGAAAGGTAAAAATAGGTCCGATAAGAGCTGACTTTAATTATCCATCATATTGTCTTATTCATCTATGTCTAGTAATCGTTAAAACATAAAAATTTAGGGCCCGTGGCGAAGAAGTTTTATGATCTGCTTCATGAATGTAGATTGTGTGTAAAGCATTTGTCGTGCATATATATGATTTTAATTATCCATACCTTTCCTTTGATATGGCTTTAAAGGTTTGAGTTTGAGTTGACCCATATCCTCATGAGATGATTTAATTTGTTCTAAATGTTGAGTGCATTACCTTCTTTTTCATAATTTGACTCCAAAGAATAGAAATCATGGAAGAGAAAATTCAATCTTATGATATATATAAATCAGTCCTTTAGAGGGTATGATATTTATATTATTTCGAATGATGATTGATTAAAATTCAAACTCATTACGAATGATGATCGATTGCATTCGAAAGCACTCGCGATGTTCAACTTGAATATATGTGCATATATTTTGAGCTTTGAATATTTTGGGATGAGTTTTTCTATTAAAAATACTTTATGAAAAATAAAAGAATCATTTCATCGTTATGGACAGCGAGGTCACCGCCTCTGGAAGTTGAGGGTCTTGATGGAGAAGGCGAAGATGGAGGCGAAAAGCACGGTGAAGACGACGACCATGACTGCCACCACAGGTAGGAAGTCGTGCTTGAAGCCGAAGAACCTGTCCAGGTACTGCTTCACTGTCTCGCCGTCGGCGTCCGCCAGCACGTTAGTGTATTCCCCGAACTGCGACGCCACGAGCCCGTACAGGGTCCATGCCACGGGACAGGCCCAGTAGTACCACCGCCACCAGATCGGAATCCTCTGCAACACCCACCCAACCGGTTAGTACTCGAAGATGCTGGCAAGGAAGAAAGAGGATGAAAGCTCACCGGCCGGGGGATGATGAAGCCCGCGAAGATGTTCCAGATAGCGTAGAAGGCGGCGGCGACGATGGCGGCGATGTCGCTGTTCGGCGTCATGGCCACGGCCATCATCCCATAGTAGGTGAAGTAGAGGAAGGTGAAGAACATGAAGAACATGTACCACAGGAACTTGGCCGCCGTCCAGTCGAACCCGATCATGCTGTACACCAGCAGCCCGTACACCAGGGTCTGAGCCAGGATGTGCGGTATCTCGATTATAACCTGCATCGTCATCAACACATAAGGAGAAATTATCTTCCAAGTAAGAGAGACGGACAACCCACCTGTGCGTAAGCGTACGGTAGAGCCGAGTACATTCCGGCGGCCTTCTCCCTGTAAAAGACGGTCCGCTCGACGTCCACTATTGGCTGCACGGTTTGCGCGTTCTGGATTCCGATGAAGAGGACCGCAGCGTACATGGAACCCATGGCGTTGAAGAGATCCAGAGCAGAAGTCCTGCGAGAAAATAAAGACCACAGTCAAATCTTCTTCTTCCTTCAGACGAGGAGATTCAGGGTTTTCTCACGTCTTCTTGCCGAGGTCCCAGAAGACGGTTCCGAAGATGAGGGCGATGACGGTGGTGAAGAAGAGGCGAGTGGCGGTGTAGGAGGGGTTCCTCCAGTAGGACTTGTGCTGCTTCCAGAGGCAGGCCATGCACTGCGCGACAAAGGACTGCGAGAACTGCGTGGGGAAATAGAGGTCATTAGAGCCGAGGGATGGCGTGCTCAGCTCGCCGATCAGCTCTTTGTTCCTCTTGTAGAGATCCGAGTTCCTGTACAGTTCCGCGAAGTCCACCCCGAGAATTTCTTCTTGGGCCGCGGTCGTTGACTCCAGCATCCACGTTGCCGGGTTGTAGCTCTCCTTGATATGCTTCACCCCGTCGACGCTCTGTCGATTGCAGAAGAAGAGCTTTAAGAAAAGGGAACATAGGGAGACAGAGAGGCAGCAAGTACTTTTACCTCAAAATACTTGATCAGGTGAGATGACTGGCGCCCGAGCGGACCGACGTAGATCTCTTCACCTCCTCGCTTTCATGAGGAAGAGCTGTCATGGAAAGAAGGTCGAGTCAAGAAACGAACTTATTCTGGGCGAAAAACAGACCGCCTCTGAACGTTTCATTGACCTCGTCGAAGGCCTCGAAGATGTCGATGCTGGGCTGGTGGATGGTGCAGACTACCGTCCTGCCCGTGTCGACGGTGTTCCTGACTGCTCTCATAACGATGGCGGCTGCCCTCGCGTCGAGCCCGGACGTCGGCTCGTCCATGAAGATGATCGACGGGTTCGCGACCAGCTCCACGGCGATGGTGAGCCGCTTCCTCTGTTCCGTCGACAGACCGGTCACTCCGGGAAGCCCTACTAGCGAACCCCTCAGCACGTTCAGCTCCACCAAGTCCATCACCTCCTCCACGAACATCTGAAACCCAGACACATTCATCTTGAGAACCGAGTCCTGATCCACTTGGAGGAAGACTGCTTGGGTGGGCGGGTTACCTTTCGCTGCATCTCGTCGACCTCGGAGGGAAGGCGGAGCCAAGCGGAGTAGACGAGAGACTCGTAGACGGTGACGTGGGGGGAGTGGATGTCGTTCTGCTCGCAGTAGCCGGAGATGCGGGCGAAGGTGGCTTGGTTCTTGGGGTAGCCGGAGATGCGGATATCTCCTTCGACGTAGCCGCCCGTCTTTCTTCCCGCCAGCACGTCCATCAGAGTCGTCTTCCCCGCCCCGCTCACGCCCATGAGCGCCGTTAGGACACCCGGCCTGAAAGCTCCGCTCACGCCCTTCAACAGCAGTAGCCTCTCGTCTGTGATCCCTCTGTCTCTCATCTCCTGATCCATCCCCCGGCAACCTCCCCGTGAGACATGATATGCGTGCAGAACAAAAGACAGAGAGACAAGTTTTCACCTGCGGCACGTCGACGGAGTACTTGACGTTGTCGAAAGTGAGGGAGAGAGGAGTGAATGGCAGCACCATGCCCTTCTTCCTGGTACCTTCCCGCTTGATCTCCACGCTTCCAGTTGATCTGGCCGAGCCGAGACCTTCCAGCTCAATGTTGGCTCCGGTACGGTTCGCTTCCTTCTCCTTCAGAGCCTCCTCTGAGATGGTAGCCTGGCCTTTCCCGAGCGCTGTTTTGCAAGTTACAGGGTAAGACAAGTGTCGGCCCCGCTGTCCGGAAAGTAAAGACCAGGGCGAAGGGGGGAAAAACTCACGGTCAAGCCATTCGAGGAAGAGGACGAAGAGGATGTTGAAGAGGAACATGTATCCGAGAAGGGCAGCGACTCCGATCCAATACCAGTTTTTGTCGACGAAGATGCCGCGGATTCTCAGGAACTGCTCTCCCAGCGTCTGCCCCGTCGCGTCTATCACCTGCATCGGACATGATAAGATTCAATGATCATATAACGGGCGAAGTCATACCATAAAAACAGCGGGCGTCTTCGACATACCTGGCTCCAACTATGACCGAGGAACTCATTCACGGCGATGGCGTTCTGCGCGTACATCAACGGCGAGGACCAGTAGCCCCAGATCCAGAACTTTTTTATTTTCTCTGTGAAATGGATGAAGTTTTTCTGGTGAGATCGCTTTATTAGAAGCCTGATTAGTTTCCCCAAGGAGCAGGTAGGTACCTCTGGAGATGATGAAGCCGCCGAGGACGAGAAGAACGAGCTGCGCAAAGGCGCCGAAGGTGTCGGCGACTACCATGTCCCTTCCGACGGCGGCGAGTAGCCGGAAGAGCCCGGATGCCACTTGACTGATTAGAACCAGCAGCAAGTAATGCCGGAACATCCTGCTCAGATGAGGAAAATAAAAGAGAAGGAACCAGTTCAGAAGAAAAGCCTCCAATGGCGGGAGTTAGGCTGTGTGATCTGACCTGGCTACATTCGGATCGAAGCCGATGACGTAGTAAGTCATGGCGACCCAGACGGCGCATTCCACGAAGGAGATGGGGATCTTCAGAATCCAAGTGGGGAGCGCGTAAGCCCAGGAAGGGTAGAAGAGGAGGTCTCTCTGCTTGTAGAAGACGGGGAGCTTGGCGATGCTCATAGCGAGCTCCGCGAAGCCGTTGAAGAGATGGGTGACCAGGCCCAGGAACATGGCCCCCAGGAAGATGTTCCCGTCCTCGGGACGTTTCCTCGGCATCGTCGTGCGGAAGAAGACAGTCATGGCGATCAACCCCAGGACTACCAGTTGGACGACCTTGAAGACGTAGACGAAGGAGTTCCTCTTCATGAGAAGCCACTCCCTGGCGATGGAAACCCGGAGCAGCTCCATCTTGCTGACCCCGTACTTCGATGTCGTCAACGCCGCGGGGTGGTTCCGGCTCCTGTCAAACGGGGTGGCCAGCTCCTCCTGCAGTTTTCGCCCGACGTGGAAGGTCTTGAAGGCCTCCGAGAACTCGTTGACCGGGATGAATCGGTAAGGCCGGTCCCTGCGAACCCAGTACTGCGACTGGTCTTTCCTGGAGGTCACCTGTTTGACCGAGAAACAAAAGCAAGAGTCAACGGCGAGGTCTTGGCTTCTTCGGGAAGGTTGATTTTGCTCACCTCTTGAAGGAAGTCGGCGACGCCCTTCCTTTCGGGGCACTTAAAGCCCATGGACTCGAAGAACTCGAGAACGTTCTCGCGGGGGCCCTGGTAAACGATCTGCCCATCGGAGATGAGGAGAATGTCGTCAAAGAGATCGTATGTCTCCGGGGCCGGCTGCAGTAGAGCGATGAGTGCCGTGCCGCCGAGAATGTGCACCGACTGCCGCAGCGAGTTTACGATCTGGAAGGTCGTCGAGCTGTCCAGTCCGGTGGAGATCTCGTCCATGAACAGAGCCTTCGAGGGGCCCACCAGCATCTCTCCTGTCGTCACTCGCTTCTTCTGCCCCCCGGAGATCCCCCGGATCATCGCGTCCCCGACCATAGTGTCCGCGCATATCTCCAGGCCTAGTATCTGCGGAGGAAAGAAGGTTTGTAATTTTGTCGCAGCACTTCTACTCGTCATGAAAGGTGCTCTGTATCGACTCAACCTACCTTCAAGATGTAGTCCGTAACGACGCTCTCCTGCCCTTCCATGGATATGGCCTGCCGGGGGGGATAATACAGAGAAGACGAGGTCACGATGTGTGAGAGAGAGAGAGAGAGAGAGAGAGAGAGAGAGAGAGAGAGAGCTCACCTTCATGTATACATCGACGTCGGGGTCCGGCTTGATGTTGGCTTCTTTCTCTCTCCTGGCCAGCTCCGTCAGCATTTCTGAGAAGAAAGAGGGGGTCATTTTGTAGGCTCTATCTGGGCTCGTCGAGTCAGTGAGCGTACCGTATCGAGTGCCGACGCCTTGGCATCTGGACGAGAAGGCGAGCGTCTCTCTGACTGTCAGCTCTCCGATGTGGACGTCGTGTTGGCTGATGTAAGCGGAGGTCCTCTGGGGGACAAACTCGTGCATCCCGTGCCCGTTGTACATCACGTTTCCTGTCACCTGGAGCTCTTTGTCGAGCTTCCCCGCCAGAGCCAGCAGCAGAGTCGTCTTCCCCGCTCCTGGCGGCCCCAGAAGCAGAGTCATCCTGCGGAAAAACGATCATGATAAAGATTTCAGCGACGAAGACGATGATGATGCGATGATGATTATTCCCACCTGCAAGGGCGCGATAATTCCGCTGACGTCGTGGAGGATGGAGATCGGCCGCTTGCCGGTTGGCACAAGATGGAGGCTGCTCAGCATCCCCTGGATCGCGAGAACCCAAGAATTGAGATTGGAGCGTAGGCCGTAGGGGATGAAAATAAAAAAAGTTTCAGAGGACGACGGATAATACCATGAACTTGTTGACGAAGAAATTTACGAGGGTGGGCACTCCGCGGTTGCCCACGAAGGCTTCCGCGTTGATGTTCAGGTGTTCGAATCGGACCTCGATCGTGGGGTTGTCGATCCCAACTCTGGAAAGTCGTTGAAACGCGACAAAAGTCAGATCAGAACGAACCACATATAGAGAGAGAGAGAGAGAGAGAGACGTAAACGCTCACCGTTCCATACGGTTGCGGAGCTTGAGGAGGAATTTCTCGTTGTCCTCCTCGGCGTTCCTGACGAGCTTCTCGAGCAAGTTCTTTCTCTCCTGAAGACCCAGGTCCTGAATATCCACCTCCTGGACGTGGCCGCGATCTCCCGTCATGATCCCCTTCCTGAGCCGCTCGTAGGTAGGCAGCTTCTCCAGAGCCGCCCATTTCAGCGCCTCCTCGTCGTCCTCCTCCCGGTTCGACCTCCCAAATACGTCGCTCGTGCTCGGAGAGCGCCACGCCGACACGCTTCGCTGGATACTGCCCCGGAGTCTTGAGCCTCCGTACCCGGCTATCTCCATCTCAGAGCGACACCACTCTTCCTTCTCCGAATTCAACGCACAAAAAAGTGATGACGAGCAATTTGTCAGTCGGAAATGGGTTCTCTTGGAGGCTGCAATGAGCTCGTGGGTCTTCCTCGCTTGTCACCGCTGATGGGGAGGGAGAGCTGAAATACCAGACGCGGGCTGAGTGGGTTCATTCAACTCTCCAGTTCGGGCCAAGCGGCATAATGGGACGGAAACCTTCCTCGTCTGGTATTTAAGCTCTCCCTCTCCCCAGCGGTTCCATGCGTACGCAAAGTCCCCGGTTCCACGGGCACCAGCGGCGGAGAGAGCCATCCGCATGATCCTTTTGACTGGCGAAATCAGTTGACTGAAGAAGATAAGAAGCAAGAGCAGAGAGTATTTGCTGGCGAAATCAGTTGACTGGCGAAATCAGTTGGCGAAATCAGGACAACTCGTACGTCGTTGACCCGGAGCCGAAGTATTCTCGGGCAGGAAAATGACGTCGTCGCCGAGCGGAAGACAAAGGTTTTCGGCGGTCAAAACGTCATCCTCAAAGAGAATAAGGTGTGCCCCTCCCTGCCGCTGATCTAGCCCCCATGCTCCCCAATCAGGGGGTTTCGTGCTTGCTTTGAGCCTTTAATTCTCCATTCCCGGTGGTTTTGGCTGGTATCCTTTTTAGCTTCGGTGGTTTTTGACCTTGCAGGCACTCCGACGCGGCCCCCCTCCGTCATCCTCTTAGACCAAGGCATCCGCGTCGTGATCGTCATCATCGCCTCCGATTTATTTCATTTTTTAATAAAGACCATTATTATATATGCTTTTTGAAGAGATAGAGATCCTCCATCCGGTGGGGTAGAGGCTTCCGCCGACACTGTCATATCTCGGAACCGGCGCATCTCGACTGGGTTACTGAGTCACGACACACATTCACAAAGTCAACGGGCTCTCAGCATTCTCACCGGAAATCGTTCATTTGCATTCTGATTGGCGATCGTTCGTCTGCTCCCAGCGATTCATTTCCAAATCTGTTGTGGTCGTTTCTCCAAAAACAGGGGCTTGAAGCGATCTCGGACGAAATAGTCTCAAAGGACCCTGATTTGAAATCGTATTTGGTTTCTAATTTTCTTAATCGGTTACGAACTTTCTTTGAACGCGATTTCCAGCTTTAGGTGAGTGAGTGGATTGAGTTTTGATTTTTGTTCTTTCCTTTTCTATAAAAAAAATAAATAAAAGGAATTAGTTTTACGTCCGATTCTTGATTTCTGTTTTTCAGTCCTCCTAGATCGATCTTCCCCTCCACCTTTCAAGCTCACGACGCCTGGGAATATACTGATTTACCTTCTCTATTATTTCTATAAATACATTGAAGTACCGAGCGGATCGACGGCTTCTCCAATCTAGATTGACGGCTTCTCCAATCCTCTTACAAATTGATTTCATTCATTTTATTTCAATTTAATCTTACAAGTTTCTAAATCTCGATTTACCTTGTTTCTAAATCCTTTATTTTTGTTCTAGTTTTTTTTCGTATTTCTGATATTTTCATTTTAAGATCTCAGATTTCCTCTTTTGTGTTTTTGATTTTTTATTCTTAATAATAAAATTGTTTAAATTGCGTTTGAAATCTGTAGTGGACTAAATAAATAAATAAATAAATAAATTTTTTATCACTATTTTTACATTCTAGTTTAGAAACTTCTGTTGTGTGCTTATCAAACGAATAAATACTTTTTTTTGGTATTTATTTAAAATAATATTTGTGTTTGCCAAAATTATGTTTTATATTTATCTAAGGATTCTCTTTAGTTTATTCAAAAGTTGTGTGTGTTCTTTCACAATCCATTTTGTCTTATTTAAATTTTGATTAATTTTCTTTCTGAAATCTATTTGATACCTGTTCAACAAGTCAATACGGCATTGATAAGCCGTTTCAGGTTTAGTGAGACCTCATCAAGGTGAGATTAAAGGTGTAAAATTTCAAGGGAAGTATTAATCATTCATTAGTTCATTTATCATACATACTCATTCAGTTCATGGTAAGTATATTTAGAGGATCATCATAGGGGTAGCTTGTGTTTTTTTTTAATACATTCAAGGGAGAAGATACCAACTATCAAAGTCAACTTAAGTCAAAGTCAATAGCAGAAGTCAAAGTCAAAGATAAAGATAAAGTCAAGGTAAAAGTCAAAGTCAAATTCAACAATACAGTCAAAGTCAAATTCAAAGTCAAAGCAAAAAGCCAATACAAATCAGCTCATCAACGAGTTATTCTAATTTTTTTTATTTTTAATATTTTTCTTTATGTAACTTACACATGTTTTCTATCTCCTCACTTTTCTTTTGGCTTTCTCTTAGCATCAAGCTATCAAAGGAAAAGGAGAGGAGGAAAAGGTCAAATTAGAGCATTTTTTATGCTGATTCTCGCCACGCAGATGAAATTAAGTGAGGATTGCCGTCAAAGTGGATCTAGCATCACCCAACCTATGTTGGACATCATGATGGGGTTTGTGCAAAGATTTAGATCAACCTCTTTCTTGTCATCATCTCCATAATCAGCATAGGAAATTTTCATTTCTTTTTCCTTTAATATAGCAGCATTGACATCATCTCTCATCACAAATCTCTCATTCCATTACTGTGCACAAATTCACTGCTATTGTCATTCATCCTTCTCATCTTGCCATCATATCACCTCTAATTTTAACTCTTTCAATCTCAGTTTCTCACCTCAAATTTGATTTCTTTCTTTATTCATCAAGAAAATCACAAAATTATCACTCTACATTCATCTTCACAAAATTATGTAAATTCATGCATTCATATCATGTATTTTATAAATTTACTTATATAAATATGATCATAAAGACATGTTATCATGGTTTAAAATGATTAAAATGCTAATCCTGATGTTTAGAAGAATATTATTGATTTTTATGATTTTTTAATATTTTATGAGCATTTAATGACATTGATTCATCAAGAAAATCATCTTTAACTATAAAATGAAATTTCTATTTATTTCTCATTTAAAATGCCTTATTGACATGAAAATATTCATGATTGCATGTTGTTATGATTTTTGTTTACTAAATTAATTAATATATGGAAGTTGATACTTTTGGATTTTAAAAAGAATTTTTGGGAATTTATAGAGGTTTAAATAATTGGGAAATGATTTTTTAAGCAAAAAAAATAAGTTTTTTCTTGACTTCTTTAATATTGTGAAAGGGTTGTTAAAAAAAGAAAGAAAGAGAGAGTAATCTCTCTCTCTCTCTCTTGCATGATAAAAAAAATTTTACATGGTGCACCTCTTGACGAAACGAACTTACCAATTTAAAGATTAATTCACGAATTGAAGTGTATAATGATAAATAAGGGTCGAATCCACGGAGAAATAAGGGAAATTTTCGAGATATCTTTGAAATTCGATCAAATCAGACAATGAATTCAGGTTAGAAATTAGGCAATTTAGTATATTAAGAAAGATAACTCCAATACAAATACACGGAAACAAAAATCAAGAGATTTGGATTAGAATTCGCGGAGAAGTCGAAGTTTGAAATTGACATAAAAATTTGATAGCGAAAATGATAAAAAACTGAAATTAAACTGAAATTAAACTTAATTTACGATTCAAAATATAAATCTAATGCTAAATGATGAAAGATTAAGATAAAAACACGCAATCTAACCCAAAGTCGCGCTCGAAATGATTTATTTTGATTGCCGGATTCATGGCTACTCATTCCGCGATTTCGAAGACAAAGATGGCATTCAAGATGTGATTTCTCCCAATTCCCTCAATCAAATTTTGATTTCTTGCACTCCTCGGATGCAAAAACTAGTCAAGAAGCTTAAGAAATCAAAAGACTCTCAGATTGTGGTATCTAGATAGTTCGATTTGCTCGAAAATCCAAGAATACTCTTTTGTCTTAAAGAACATTCTAATTTATAGAAGAAATTAGGCGTAACCATCGGATGCATGGGTTCATCGCGATCAATGGCTTAGATTACGCGTCGATTGATGAATCGACGCGATTAAGTCGCGTCTATCTGATCTTTGATGGAGCGTCTAGATGATTCCACGTCGCTTGTGAGAAGGAAAGCTTCGCTTCATTTCGCTTGTTGGATCTCCATCCCACGTGGCAACGCTCTGCCACGTCAGTGCCCGGTAATTAAAAACATTTTTAAATTCATTTTTAATTATTTAAAAATAAAAAATACAGTTAAATAAATTTAGAAGAATTCTACAAAATTCCTAAAAATTGGAAAACTCATAACTTTCAAAATACAACTCTAAATTAATTCAAATTTGTTTTTTAGATCATAAATTGAATTATCTAATATTATAAAATGTAAAAATATTAAAATAATAAGAGAATGAATTTTAATAAAATAAATACACTCATGTATCTTATAAAATAAATTTAGAAAAATATATAAGTGTAAATAAAGATCTTTCCTCTTATCATTTAATCATGAAAACATAATTATGATCTCAAATATAAATAGGATTAGAATCACATTATTTAATTATGTGTAATTATCCATAAATTGATGTATTTTTAGATCATAACATGAAATTACATACAATGATAGAAATGTACTTAAAATATGATAACATGCATATTAAATGGAGCAATTAATGCCTTTATTCACATTAATAATCATGTAAATTCATGTATAAAATGCATGTTATCACACCCCCCAACTTGAATAATTTCTAGTCTCTTAGAAATTCACTATATAATCTCCTTGGAAAGTCCTTTCATTCTTTGATCCTGTAACTAGAGAAGTGAAGTGTATGAATGTGTGATTAATTTTCCTCATAGTGTGGACCATGGTGATCTAGATTCCAAACTAGGTTGACTTCCTTAGAGCATATTAGGGTAGTGCTCATCGGCTAATGCTTGAGTCAATACTCAATTATAATCGAGGTGAGCATATCTAAGGTTTGATGCTATGGGAATTAAAAGATTCTCACAATCTCATAAGAAGATGTAATCCTCACCTCTCTCATTCTAACATCACTCCTTCACTCATTTGGAGGCTACTTAGTGCATTAGAATTCCCCTCAACTCGTCTTCCTCCTATAAAGAGTGCATTGCAAAAGGATTTCCTACTTTGGGATGCATCGTTATGAGGTGGCTGAAAGAGTAAAAAGACACTATTTCTAAAGGAATGATTTGGTTAAAAGTAAATATGCATATAAACAAGATGGATATTTTATACACAGAAGGTACCATTGATGTTTAATTTGTTAGAGAGCTAGTTTTGACATAAACGTTATCTTGAATTGCCATTGATATACTTGAGGATTTAACTTCAGTATTGAATCAGTAATTTGATGTTATATGTTATTAATTTTAAGCATTGTCCTTTCATA
The DNA here is from genome assembly GCA_024174645.1 of Lemna minuta. NCBI lineage: Eukaryota > Viridiplantae > Streptophyta > Magnoliopsida > Alismatales > Araceae > Lemna > Lemna minuta. The sequence goes on along the minus strand of CM044115.1, from coordinate 505,525 downwards.
TTTACTAGAACTCTCTTATTGAGACTAATGATTTCAAGAAAAGCAGCGATAGTAACCATGTATCTCACCATAACTATAAATGTAACCTGTGTAGTTTATTTTCTAGTATGACTATGCTTACTTAAGCATTACATTTTGATATCTCTATCAATAGCTTGATCATCCTATGTTAGATCTAGACTATGCAGGGTTAATAAGACTAAGGGTATTACTATATCTAACCTTATTTTCGTATCTATCGTATCTACCTAAATATAAGGAGTTTTAGAGTTTCCTCTTCACATAGCGATTATCAAAAAGTGTGAGAAGGGAGTTTCGAGAAGTGCAGAAGAACTTTCCGTTGGTGATTGTGATCAACAGACGATGAAATCTTATGTTTTCGATTCTATTTCTTCCTTTCCTCACGACGGCGGACGAAGAACATCTTCTGCAGCCATCTGACAACGATTCCTCAATCATATGATAACCAGAAGCCTTCCTGGTCACTCTCCTAATCTTAAGGCTTAAGTTTATGCTATTTACTCTCTTCTGATTCACGGACATCCTTAAAACTCTCAATATTCTTGGTTTTCTATTTCATCGGTTAATGTTTTTCTTCTTCTAATCAACCGTTCACTAGCATCTAGAAACCTATGACAAAGCGTTTTGTGCGGTCGTTAAAACACACAAACGTCGGTCAAACAAAATTTATAAATCCAAACTCACAATGACAAAGATATAAAATCAAGTAAAGTGTAAGTATCGGGTCGATCCACAAAGAACAAGGTTGACTTGTATTGCAAAGTTGACTTGGTCAAACTTAGGTTTAAAAGAGGTTTTAAAGAAGTAGAAATAAGATTTTATGAATAGAAATGATATAAATATACTAAATAAGGAATTTTAAGATTTAAGATCTCAGTTTTGACAGAGAAAAGTCAAAGTCAAAGCATTGACTTTGACCAATAGTCAAACTTCTATAAAATCAGAGAAACAAAAGACGTCAAAATATGACGAAAATTATATATTCAGAATCTATAGGCAAAATGGAATTTATTGATATAAAATTCGTGATTTTTCGATAAGAAATAGATTTACTATGAATTATTGAAAATCAAAGATTAGAAAAATCCCGAAATGAACACTTCGGAGAAAATCTTCAAATTGACTTATTAAATGATATCCAAATATTGTAATAGAAATCTAAGAACCAGAGGATTCTAAAGAGACCAAAATTATCGAATTCCGATTTATATTTTGAAAGTAATTGACCCCGAAAGTCAATGCTCAAATTCGGATTGAAAATGAATAGTGCTCGGTCAAACGTTAAATTGAGGGGTCAAATAATCTCGGAATTTGACGAATTTGCTATCCACGAAAAGCTGATGAAATATTAATCCAATGAAACAAAAATCAAGTGATTCTGCATTATAATGAGAGAGATATCCTTTTTTTCAAAATCAAAAAAATTGTAGACTAAAATTAGGCAAAATTGAAGAACACTATGAACTAAAACTCAAAATTAAAGATCTAAAACTAATCAAAACTCAAATTACTGTCAGATAATCGATGGAATCTCAATACTAACCCGATTTCCATGAAGATGGGGCTTCAATTCACACAGATTGAAGCGGATTTTGCTCAATTTCTTCCTTGCGGATGTTCAGCGTTTAAGGGGAAAATTCGATGAAATCAAATGATTAATCATGACGAATCCTGCTCCAATCGGATCGCGATTGATTCTAAACACATGGAAATCGTGATGAACTCAAGATTTTTCTCCAAATTCGCTTAATTGCTTCATGAATCAATCAATAGTTAAGAAAAACAAGAGGGAATACATCGGTATTTAAAGGGGATTTTCGTGCGATTTTAGGACCGTTTGATCTGGTAAGAGGGCCGATTGATGGCCACGATCACACGACGATCGTGGCCCACCAATGTGAGGTGATCGTTTGCCAAAATCGCACCACGAATGATCCACAATCGTGATTCAATCAAGCCACAATCGCATGGCGATCGAGTCGCGATCGCGTGGAAGTTTTCCATGAAAACCTCCAACTGTCCGATCTGATCAAGGTTGGTTGGACGGTCACGATTGCACGCATAAGCTAAGCCACGATCCACTGACATGTCCCACGTCATCCGCTTGATTCGCCCGTCTGATGGAGATCAAACGCTCCCAAAGCGTCCACGCGTCGCCAGGTGAAAGGTATATCAATCTCATTTAAGTTGGGATTGACACACGTGTTTTGATTTCAATCGTGTGGACGCGGGTCTATGCGATCGACAATTCGGGATCGGATCCAACGCACGTGATGCCGCCATGTCTCCCTGCAAAGAGAGATTCCGTGGGAACATAGTCCCACACGGAATAAATAAACAGAAAACATAAGTTTATAAGGTGGTGCGGTTTAACACTATTGTGTTACCGCCCCAATCCTATAGCCAAGGCCCACTAACCCATGGGCCCTCCAATTGCCAGCCCCCCTCGCCACATGGCGCCCCTCACGGGCGTCCGAGTGGACCCGCGTGGCCTCCTGCCACGTGTCCGCGCCACATGTGCCTCGCATGGGCCATGCGCGGCCCTACCACGTGGCCTCAGTGCCACGTTGCATCCGCGCTGGTCCCACGTGCCATGTCAGCTCCGCGCACCACGTGTCATCCGCTGGTTCTGCAGAAAATAAACCCCACTTTTTCGCGATTTTAATTAAGAAAAATCATTAAAAATTTCAATAAAAATCAAATTAAAATCCAAAAAAGGGTAGAAACTTCAAAAATTCGTAACTTTAAAAATACAACTCCTTTTTAATCCAAATTTTCTCCATTGGATCTCAATTTCTTTTCTTTTTAATATTATGCCATTAAAAATCTAATTTATAAAGAAGAATATAGGATGAATTAAAAATAACCTAAAAGTATTCATTAAGATTTCTCTCTTTTAATCATCCAATAATTTCCTTCTTATAATTAACCTTTAAAATCATTTACTAAAGTCAAAAGAAGTCAAGTAAAGAACTTAATTCCTATTAATTTAACCTTGCAAAAAGATTAATCATCAAGAAAGCACATAATTCTCCCTAATTATGCATAAATATGAACTTTAGTGTAATGGCATACCAATGGAGAAAATTCATAAAAATTATGATAACATTCATCATATGCCCATAAAATAAGCATGAATATGAGTTAATTAGGATAAGAATTTAAGTTATAAATGCATGTTATCAACGTATTATTCTAACTTGTTCATTCACTTGTCCGATTAGTCTCTTCTCTTATTGCCTATCAGTTTAGTTGTTTATGTCTTGTTCTCGGGATTATAAATATGTTGAGTCAAGTCATCAGAATATTAGTCAGCTAATTGTAAATGTTTTATTTTCATTTCAAAGTTATCTTCATGCTAATTTCACTGTTGATCAATAACTCAGATTACCGATTTAAATTTCTTGTTTTTGGGCTTTTCTATTTTCAGGTATTCATATAAATCCATTTAGATTTGATTTTTCCATTTTTGAGTCTCTCTGTTCTTAGTCATCCATATAATTCATTATTTGTTTCTCTTTGGTGTTATAAATATCTTTCTCAGTTATTCATCTAACTCAGTTAGATCTATTTCTATATTGTTATATATTTCGTTGTCAGCTATTCATACAAATTTATTAAGATTTAATTCTCTGTCTTGATTACCTCATTCTCAGTCATTCGCATAGTTCTGTACAAAGTTGATTCTCTATTTTTATAACTTCATTTTCTCAGTCCATTACATAGCTCTAAATATCTTTAACACTTAGTACTTCAATATTTTACAGTTAACAATAAGCATAGTTTCATCTGGTGTGTTAATCTTATTGTTGCATTGAATCTATTAACTTTGAATTAAAGTTCATTTTCTGATTGATATAGTGCTTGGACTGAGTTCATTGTCAGATTGGTAAGTTCCCTTATTACCTACAGTGAAGTCTCACTTTCTGTATTCTCTACAATTAGTTAATATAAATATAAATCCCTAAAATCTCTAAGTTTACAGCCATCACTCTTGGTTTTACTCCCTTTATTTATATTCAATTGCGAACAAGTTACCTTCGTATTCATTTAATCTTGTATGCTTTTATTGTAATTTCACTTAATAGTTATCAGTCATACATACAATTAGTTGAAATTTCACTTAAGTCTGTTTTCTCAATAGTTTATATAACTGTGTTTATTTTGATACTTGTTGTACGAGATAGACATTCAAGGCGAAGTGGTATGTTATCTTCCTCACTGAATTATTTCATTCAATAGACTAAATATTTTGGATTAAGGTTGGCTCTAGTTGTAGTGATATATTTATCTTTCTCATTGAATTCATTCTCAATTAGTTAGAAGCTAATTTGCATTCTATTTGCATCATTGTCTCTATTTTTCTTCACTGAGCTCACTTTAAATTATTTAGTGTTTAAGTTCATTCTATTCAGTGGAAATTAGGTAGAGTCAACCTTGTTAGGTCAAGTCAACCCTGATTAGATCAAGTCAACCCTGACTAGGTAAAGTCAACCCTTCTTAGTCAGAAGTCAACCTTTGATAGTCAAGGTCAATCATAGCAGTCAAAGTCAACCATCCTTAGTTAAAGTCAACCTTCTCAGTTAAAAGTCAACTCTACGTCAAAAGTTAACCCATAGTCAAAAGAAGTTAGAAAGTCAACTCTAGGTCAGAAGTCAACCTAGAGTCAACATAAGTCAAAAAGTCAACTCTAGGTCAGAAGTCAACCCAGAGTCAACAGAAGTTAGAAAGTCAACTCTAGGTCAGAAGTCAACCTAGAGTCAACAGAAGTTAGAAAGTCAACTCTAGGTCAGAAAACTCAAAGTCAACCTGTAGTAAGAAAAGTCAGCTTTAGTTAGAAAGTCGACTCAAGTCATAAAGTCAACTCGTGTTAGAAAGTCAACCCTAATAAAAAAGGTCAACCCTGATAAGAAGGTCAACTCATTTAGATAACCAGTCTCATAGATTCACACATTCGGAGGACATGAGCGTCTCATTCGTTGAGACGAGGAGTCAAGACTTCGAGAGCGGGAAGACCAAGAGGAGCCTAAAGACGAGGTCTCACTTTACCGGTGGTCGGCGGTACTAGCAAGAGAGGCATGATAGGGCGTGAGGGACGAGCGATCATGTGGAGATCAGCCTAAAGGAGTCAGGGCGTCCAGGAGCCGAGGAGGTCGAGGCCTAGAGGGTAGTGTCGTAGGATCAAGTAAAGGTGAGTGTTAGGGTTGCAGTTGGGGGCAAACCTAAAAACCTTGTATTGAACATTGTCCTTCACCCATTTGAAGGGTGAGAGGATTAGGTTTCCTTTGGTGAGGATTGAGGCTCCGAGTCTACAATACTCAAGATTAGATTAAGGGACATTAGGTCCCCCAACCAGTATAATAATATTTGGTGCATCAAGAGGACGAGAAGAGAGTGCTTAACCAACGAATCTTAGTAAACAGAAAAGTAGAGATTTAAAATTAAAATTAATACATAAACCTAATTCACTCCCCTCTTAGGTTAAACCACCACCCTATTGGGACTTTCACCTTTAAGTCCATTATCTTGCTAGGTAATAACTATGTAGACCCAATAACGCTTTATAGATAGATTTATTAATTAAGATCAATTTTAGTTAATCAATAAATCGAGTTTCCATCTTTTTAGGTACTAAGCTACATTATGTAACATGTGAGATATAGGGTGTAAAAGAACTCTCATATCGAATATTTTTATCATCAAATTAATTGAAAATTTGCAACGGAAAGAGATTCCTTCAACTGTTCAGCTTTAGGTCTCGGTTCTGGTGCTGGCTTAGGAGTGAGGAAGGGGAGAATGAGTCTATGACGAGACTAATTCGTATGGTCATTTAATACACATGATTTAGTCTCAAAACAAAGTCCCAAGCTTACCAATTTATGATTAATCAATTTAATTAAAGAGTATAATGGTAATTAAGGGTCGAATCCACGGAGAATTAGGGAATTTTGAGAGATATCTTTGATATTCGATCAAATCGGACAACGAATTGAGGTTAGAAATTGGGAAATTTATGATATTAAAAAAGATAACTCAATTGCGAATCCACGAAATAAAAAAATCAAGTGATTTGGATCAGAATTCGCAAAGTAATCAAAGTTTGAAGTTAGGAGAAAATTTGTATCGTGAAATTGATTTAAAACAGAAATTAAAACAAAATTAAACTTAATCTACTATTCGAAATGTAAAACTAACACTAAATGATGAAAGATTAAGATGAAAACACGCAATATAACCCAAAGTAGCCTTCGAAATGATCCAATTAATCGCCAAATGCGTGGCTTTTCATTCCGAGTTTTCGAAGACGAAATTGAAGTTCAAGATGTGATTTCTCCTCTCTCTCTCTAGATCAAACTTTGATTTCAAGCATTCCTTGGATGCGGAAATGCATTAAGAACACAAGAAATCAATTGGCACATGAAATGGGTGTCTGGGCAGTTTGAATTTCTCGAAATTTCAAGGGCCCTTCTTTCCGTCGCGATGAACAGTATTTAAAGAGTAGTTTTTGGGCATGACCGTTGATCTTACAGACGCCTCGCGATCAACGGTCGCGATGAGACGTCCTTTGGCGAATCGACGTTTCTGTTTGATGACCGTTTGATCGCGGATGAAGGGTCAAGATGTGATTTCAACGCATGAAGAAGGAGGTGCGTAGCTTCATTTGATTCGTTGGATCTTCATCGTGCGATCGTGATTAAATCTGAGATCCATTAGTCATGAATGATCTCAGCCGTTATAACTCGCACTATCGATGGCTCAGATCAACTCACTTAAGTGAGTTTTTAACCACGTGCGCTGATCGAGATTGGGTGGACCGCGATTCCACGTGATCTACGCTCTCCTTTTATCGCGCTATCGATCCGGAGCACGAAATGCAGCCACGTTTCCTGAAAATGAAATAAAGGAAAACTAATAGTCCCACACGGAAGAATTTAAGAGAGAATGTCGGGTATATAAGGTGAGCTGAATAAGAGGGTTAGCGAGTTCCTCTATGGAACGCTTATAAGTACTATAACCTATGTATAAAATATATAATATATATGTCACCTCAGTGCCACGCAGGCACTCGCGCGGGTCAGCGTGGCTCTTCCACGTGGCCTTGCATACCACGTCGCATCCATGTGTGCTCGTGCGAAATATGCACCCATTTTTGCCATTTTTTAAAATTTTATAATAAATTAAAAATAAAAAATAAATCTAATTAAATTCATAAAAATTCCAGAAAAATTCCTATAAATTTTAAAAATCATAACTTTCAAAATATAACTCCAAATTAATTCAAATTTATTTTGTTGGATCATGAATTGAATAATATATCATATTAAAAAGTCAAATTATTAAAAAATAATAAGAGAATAAATATTAATTAAATTAATACATTCATGTATTTTATAAAATAAATTTATAAAAATACATAAATATTAGTAATCATCATTTCTCTTATCATTTAATCAGGAAAATATCATTATGATCTTAAATAGAAATAGGATTATAAATTATAATGTTTATTTACATATAATAATCCATGAATTGATGTTTTTTTATATCATAACATGAAATTATACAAAATGATAGAATTATACTTCAAATATGATAACATGCATATATTTGGAATGATTAATGCCTTTATTTGCATTAATAATCATATAATTTCATGTATAAATAGCATGTTATCAGTCTACGAATGAAGCGCTATCCCAGTAAAAACGATGCTTTGAATACCATGAAAATTCTAGATTTTGACATTATATTACCAGCATGGGGATTTTTTTTAAAGTGTGTACTGCATCAAAAGGTTGTACAGTGCTTAGACCTTGGAAAGGGAAATCATCCATTAATCATGAGGGTCTTGCCGGTTACCTCGCTCCTAAAGTCGCGCCTTATCTTGTGTTCTTGCAGAACCTTCGGATAACCTTTCTTTCGGATAACCTTCTCTTCTCTTCTCTTCTCTTCCCTTCCCTTCCCCTTCTCTTCTTCTCTCTAAGGTCGAACCTCAGAACCTTTGCGATCATTTCGATTGTTGAAGCAGGATTTCCCCTCCGGAGATCCAACAAAACTTTTGGATCCGGATCCTAGCTATGGTATCCCACTTCCGGTTCATCGGAGCTGCTAAGAGTTCATCCATTCATTGATTGCGGTTCCCAAGCTCATCTTGACACCTTCATGCTGAACCTCGATCTTGGAACTACACTTGCTCTTGCTTGCCGTTGGTGCTGTTGGAAAAAAAAGTTATGCCGCCGCTCCATTTTGGCAACAACAACTCACAGCAACCAAAACTACACAAAGCTAGGTTTTGAAACTCGCAGCTTCAAAAAGATTCGCGTCGTTTCTTTCAGAACCTCTTTCTTATTGATAGAACGCTTAGTAGTTCTCGGACTCTTTAATTGATGGACGAAGGTTTTGACGAAGGCCGCAGGTTATGTTTTATGTTAAGAAAATATTATATTAGAAGTTCTGAGTTGTAGAAGATAAAGAAGGCTTAGGAGCGAGGAAGGAGAGAGTGAGGTTCGACCGTAGGGAGAAGAAGTTGTGGCGAGTTGTAGAGCGCTGAACCTTCGGAACCTTACTCCGTGCCAGCAGCCGAATACCTATCCGGGAGGTGAATCAGACTGAGCGAAACCCCTCGTCCCTCGAGAGGTAAAAGAAGGAAAAGATAAAGGAAGAAGAAGAAGAGAAAAAGATAGGAAGGAGTAGGGGGTCAGTAAACTCCTAACGAACTTTACTTCCAAGGATTTAGGATTATTTGTTTAGGACCGGAGGATTTAGGGTTATTAGGTTTTTATCGTCAAAAGTTACTGGCTATGTACAGACCTTTATTCATGATAGACTCATGAATGACTTAAGGTATAGTTAAATATCAAACCCTAATTTGTCATTCAAATTATTATTGATGTGGAAGAAATCATCAAGAACACATTATTTGATATTTCTACTACCTTAGACACGGATTTTATCACATCTCATTCCTTGAGCCGATCTCATTAAATACCAGAGCCGACAATCTCATCTTGACCACACAATCATCTTCAAGGACTTCATGTCATATCCATTATATGAAATTGTCTAAATATTTTTTCTAGGGATTTATAAGTTATAAGAAAAAATGGTCGTCTATCCTCGAGATGTTATTAGTGTTATAGGTCAAATGACCACATACACAATCGTAATATGAATCAACCTGATTGAAAATTAGGTATAAAATCATTGGATTAATAGTGATCATAAAAAGAGTACCCACAATTTTTTTTCATCGTAATCAATTCAGTAAACTCTTTCTCCAAATAGCACCCACTTTCTTTTTTTTTGTCTTCGCACCAATAGCCCACAAGATCAACCATACCCATCATTTGAGCCAATGTAGACAATACTATATTTTTACATAATTTGATGTCCTTCTTTAGTATCCCTTGAACGTGAATATTTAGAACATACGTTTAAAGACTAGTGATCATTTTACTATGATCTCATCATAATTTATTTAATTATTACATATCCAAACATCACACAAGAATGACAATGATTGAGCTTCATCTCAATGAATATAAATGAGATACATGGAAGTTTGATTTAGTTGATAGGTCATGTAATGTCTATCAATCTCTCACTTAGACCAATGCCAAACACCCTTATACATCAACTTCAAGGATTTTCAATGATGCTAAAAAATGTCGTGACCTAAATGCTTTGTTAGTGGATCCGTAATATTTTTGGCCGACGGAACAACTTCCACCACTATATCTCTTGTAGCTACGATCTCTCTAATTAAATGAAAGTGCCTCATAATGTGCTTAGACTTTTGACGAGACCTTGGCTTTGTTGCTTGTGCTATCGCACCAACAACAAGGGAACATGACATGTGATGGTAGGGATGACGCCAAGGTCTGCAATTAACTTCTTCAACCATGATTCTTCCTTTGTAACATCAATCATGATGATGTACTCAACTTCTATCATCAAGTCTATTGTAATGGCAAGCTTAGATCTCTTCAAAGAAAAGTCTCCCCAATTCAAAGTGAAGAAAAATCTAGCTATAGATTTATTATCATATGGGTCTAACTAAAGACTTGAGTCAATGTAATACTAGAGTTTTAGGTCCTTTTTCTATATAATAAAAATAAATTCTTAGTTCTTGTCAAGTATCTGAGGATGCATTGCATGGCTTCCTAGTGTCTCTCATCCACACTAGCCTAAAATTTATTCATAACACTAAAAGCAAACGTCACATCTGGTTTGGTACATAGCATAGCATACACGATGGATCCAATCGCCAAGGCATATGAGATTTTCTTCATCAATGCTTTATCTTTTGGAGTTTTAGGCAAATTATACTTAAATATCTGAACTCTACATTTCATTGGTATAAAAACTTTCTTGGAGCTCATGCCAAACCTATTGATAATTCAAGCAACCTCCTATCTATCTCTTTAGATACATATTCCCAATAAGTAGGTTATTTCTCTCATATCCTTCATGGAAAAGTTATTTGATAGCCATGCCTTGTGTACTAACAACATACTAATAACATGGAATTTACACATGCAATTATATGATTATTAATGAAAATTAAGGCATAATACATTCTATTCTTATGCATGTTACCATACTTTGAGTGCATATCTATCATTTCATGCAATTTTACGTTATAATCTCAAAATGCATTATTTTAGGGATAATTATGCATTGTTAAGGAATATATTTTAGATTAGATTATTTCCATCTATAGTTGATATTATAATTGGGTTTCAATATTAAATAATAAGATAAAATACTTTTTATACACATTTATTTTTCTAAGTTTTATTTTCTAAGAGAAATGAGTATAATTTTGAAATAAAAATTTATTATCTTGTTAAATTTGACTTTTTGAAATGATAGATTATTTAATTTCTGATCCAACAAAATAAATTTGGATTGATTTGGAGTTCTATTTTAAAAGTTATAAATTTTCTAAATTTTAGGGATTTTTTTAGATTTATTTTGAATTTATTTATATTTCAAACAATCAAAATAATTTTATCACGCTGATGTGGCATTGTGCTTATGTCTTAACACGTGACAGTATATGCATGTGCCACGTGTCGCACACGTACACACGCCATTTAGCATGCAATTAAGCAGTTAGGCACCTAATAACATACAATTTCATGCATTAATATCATGCATTTTATGCATTTATTCTTTGAAATATAATCATTAATGCATGTTATCATGATTTAAAATGATTAAATTGATAATTTCTATATTTTAAAGGATATTCTTTATTTTTCATAAATTAGTAGCATTTTATGAGCATTTAATGTTATTGATTTATCAAGAATATAATTTTCTTTTATTATAAAATGAAATTTCTATTTTAAATGCCTTTATTGACATGAGAGTATTCATAAAGTGCATTTTTATCATGGATTTTATTGAATGAATTTATTTCTAAGAGTAAATGAATATTTTTTGGTAATTTTTTGGAATATTTTAAGGAAGGAAAATCATTAAAAATGCCAAAGAAAGAAATAGAGAATATATATGATAGAAAACCGGTAGATAGACTTTCTATAACATGCTCATAGATTCCGTGACCATTTTTATGCCCCAAGCCAATCCTTTATCCGGTACGAAGATCATGGAAATACAATTATCATGCAATGATGGGTACGAGTGATGCCACTGATTGATCAAAGGTTAGTAAGAAAGCTAGGTATATAAAGGGGACACATAGGTGAAGGAGCAAGTTTGACCTGACTGTTAACTCTATGATTGTAGCCACAACCAGAGCTCATGGCCTCTAGAATAGTGACCGCGGGGAATAGAGTGGGTGTAGCCTCCAAGATGGTGGATTAGGAGAGAAGACAGTCATTGCATTGTCTAGGCTAGCGCCCATAAAGAATGACAATGGAGATGAAAACAAGGGAAGCGACGAGGATGCCAATTGGACGCGGTGGCCCAAGAAACCCCTAAGAAAACCTATGGGAGAGCTGTCGAATACAGTGGAAGGACATTCGTTTGATAGGTCAAAGAAGACAGTATAAGAGACGATGACAACGGAAGAGATATATCTCACGTGGGACTAATGCACTAATGAGCTGGCCCTATTGGGTCATCCTTCCAGCATCCCTATGTCCGGGGAAGAGGATGGGAAGATGAAGGGGACAGGGTGGTAAGACAAAGATGGCGGTGTGAGAAGTCAAAGAGACGAGAAGGTGAAGACTTGAGCATAGGAAGGAGATACAAGCGTGTCTCTTTGGTTGAAAATTTCATAAATCTACTCTCTATCTCTTAGTGTGATCTATGAATTTAGAAATTTCATGCAGTCTCTCTTCCTCTCCTTGAGTTAAGAAAGACTCTATCTTCAGCAATTTAGAATTGCTCTTCCTTGATCAGCATCTCCCGAGGAAGGATCGTCATGCTCTTCTCTCGACGATCCAAGAAGCTCGAAGCAAAAGCATTCTAATCTGTTGGGGTGCAACGATTCAAGAATGTCAATAAGAATGATCAAGAATTATTTCCTCATTTATTCTTTCTTTTACAATAATTGAAACATTTCTCTCGGATCTTTTTGCTCTCCGAGCAGAAATTCTTTATTTTACAATTCACCCTTCACTTTTTTCTTATTGTACAATCACGCCAAGATAGTGTCAGTCCCTGCCCTTTTGGACTAAATGGGCCGCTAACCCTCCGAAATCCTAATGGGCACTCAAATTTCGGACTTACTCGAGGGATCACCGAGGGTTGGTAGCCGAGTACGATTCCGTCTTCGCGAAGTCTGGCCAACTCTGCGGCCCGCAGGGTCACAGCCACCAGCCGAGCGAGCGAGGGGGCTCCTCCTCCGGAGCCGACGGCGGCATCACCAGGACGTGACCTTGTTCGCTCACGGGTTCCAGATGGTACGACACTCGCAGCGGCCCTTCTCCTCGCTCGAACACGGCGGAGTTCGTGTTCAAGCCCTCCCAGTTGGCGCACACCAGCGGCGTCCCGCACAAGCTCGTCACGGCCCCCGCTCCTTCTTCTAGCCACTGCATCACGCTGATAATCGATTTCGTTCACGGCGTCGGCCACCGCTCTCGCCGCCTCCGCGAGCCGTTCCTTCTTTGACGTTCCCGCCATGGACTGGGGCGAAGACCGTGGCGTTCCCGAAGAAGCTCCTGCTCAGGTTGAGCGCTCCGCGCGCGTCCACGCACACGGCCATGTCCACGAGGCTTCCTTGTTTCTCTTTCCCTTTCCCTTTTTTTGGCTCTGCTGATCGCGGTCCAGAAGAGCGCAGCGAAAGCCCCAAAGACACTCGACCCCCAGCCGCGGCGAGGACAGATCGCGCAGCCGCGTCGAGAAGGCGAACGACGCCGTGGCGAACCCGCCTTCGTTGGTGCTCTCGGCCTCGTTTTCCCCGAGCGGCAGCGAGTCGACGAGATGCCGGCTCGGCCAGTCGTCCCCGGCTAAAGGGGAGGAAGCAGCGGCTCGAAGCACGGCGGCGAGCATCTTGCCGAGGAGATTCGTGTCGGCCCACGCCGTCACCAGCGCCGCCACGCTGACGGCGTCCGCCAGCATGTGCGAGCCACTTATCCCCACGGCCAGCCCTCCTCCTTGGAACCGCGTCAGCTTTGCCACAGAACGAGCTATCAAGTTTTAATCATCTTCCCCTCCTCTTAGAGAAAAGAAAGAAAGAGAAGAAAGGGTTCTTCTCTGAGGGCTCACCTGGACGTAGAAGGGAGACCAGAAGCGCGAGTATTTCTCGTACATGTCCTCCCCAGAAGATGAGCTTCATCTCCCTGTCCCGGTCGACGTCCCGGAGCCAGTCCTCCACGCTGCCCTCGGCCGTGGCCTCGACCATCCTGAGGCCCGAGTCGTTACAATCGAGGGCCCACCGCCGGTCCTCCGTCCTCTGCAGCCGCCCGGTCACGGTGCGGAAGCTGTTGAGCACCTCCGCGAGGGACTCGCCCGAGCTCGCCGCTGCTGCTGCCGATGCCGGATAGGGGTGGGCAGCGCGCGTAGTAGTACGCGGCGCGGATTTCGGTAGTGCTCCATGGCGCGGTCGAGCGCCGAGAGCAGCCGGAGGTCCAACGGGCGCATTGACTCGCTGCTCACGGCCGTGCGCTTGCAGAGGACCGTCACCTGAGGTTCCATGGCTGGCGTGGAGAGAATGGAAAAGGTGAGAATTTCAGGGAGATGCTAACTATAAGAACGAGTGAATCGAGGGAGCCATCTGCGTGAGCCGCGGCAGGTCGACGAGAAAGCGTGGATCTACGAGATCTTCGTTGCAAAAATGAAGTCGAGGTTCTTTCCTCGATGAGATCGTTTTTTTTTTTGGTTGATGGTGGCGAGGGCGATGAGGTTCAATCAATGGGGACGAGATCAAAAACTCAATCAATTCAATAGCAAATATGAAGAGTTTCAACCAAATGCTTATTTAGAGATCAATAATAAAAGGAAAAAGATTTGAAACCAAACAAAAATTTTCCAACCGCTCGCTAGCTGCAACACCTTATTCCTAGGCTAACTCCTCCTTCTAAGCCTGCGGAGCAAGCGTCCCCGACGGATCTTCCGCCGGTGCGTCCACCTTGAGCGCCGCCCCGTTTGCGGCAGCCGAGCCGTTATCTTCCGTCTTCTGTTCCGAGGCGAGAAGAGAGTCGCCGCCTCGACCTCCTCGGTTTTCTTGACGGAAGAGGTTCCTTCTCCCGGTGGAGCTCCTCCTTGGCCAGCGGAGAGAACTGCGAGTCCAGTGACCTGGCAGCCCCGAACCAGGCCAGCACGATTATCAGCAGAATACCTCCCAAGTAAGGAGTCGAGTTCGCCAGCGAGCCAAAGCTCAGGATCATGAACTGCTGGATCAGAGCTCCGCCGGACTTGCCCAGCGGAGTTGCATACGACGTCGATCGCCGCCTTCCCTTTCACCTGCTCACAAAGGAAATAAACGAGAGGAAACTAGTTAGCGGCGTTACGTCGAACGGTGAGCGTGCAATCAACGTCTAGGACAGGAGATCAGTCCCCGACCTTGGTCTCTTCATCCAGCGGGATGTAGGCCATCTCCTTGCAGGGATCGAAGAGGCTGTACTTAGCGCTCTTGCTGAAGATGTTCTGCAGGGCGCCGATATAGACGGCGGCGAGGAGCGGAGTCAACCCTATCGTGCCGATAAGCGGCGTCAACGGTTCGCTGAAGAGGATGAGCGAAAAGAATCCGACTCCGGTCAAGAACAGGACGGTGGGCGTGATCATGGCCGCCACTCCCCAGCCGTACTTGCTAAGAATCACCCTGCTCAGCAACATCATCGTGAACGTCGCGATCCCCGTTGCCGTCGAAAAGTCGCCCATGAACGCCGAGTACTCGTTCGGGCTCGGGAACTACAAAACCATAAAAGAAAAACATCAGTCAAAGGTTTTTGAATCTTGACTTCTGACGTTAAGGTCCTTGATCGCGGCTGATTAATTACCTGTGCCTTAAGCTTCGACTTCCACGTCACTTCCACGAGGTTGATGCTGATGCCGTAAGCTACGACGAGAGTGGCAAGGTCCCTCACGTATCTTGACGAAAGCAGGAACTTCAAGCTCTCCTTCATACCGAGCTTCGGCTTCTTCTCCTGAATGAGGAACGCACCATAGTAAATAAAACGAACCATTCGCATTGCAGATCCATTGAATATTAGCGGATAACAGGCTCACGCACCTTCTTCTTGCGCTCGGTTTTGGGGAGAGAGGGGTCATTGACGACGAACTTGTTGACGCCCCAGTAAATGGCGCAGATGACGAGGCCGAGGACGACGACGATGCTCATCATTCCCTTGAGGGAGAGAGCCCAGCCGTCGACGCCGGGGCCAAGATTCTTCCGCAAGTTGGAGAAGTACTTGACCGTGCGCCCGGAGAAGATTAGGGCCACGTTCGCTCCCAGCCCGAACAGGGGATAGAACTGCTTCGCTTCATCCACCGTCGTGATCTAAGTCCACCAAAAAAGGAAATTCAGATCCGGTACATCAAAAACGCAAATAGGTGGATTTTTAAACCCCTTGAATAAAGACCCTGATTCTTTAACTAGGGAGATGGATAAATTCGGAGTTACCTGGTTGGCGAAACCCCAGAATAGGACGGAGATGACGACGCTTCCCCAGAGCTCTGCCATGACGTAGAAGAGGCAGTAGCTCCAAATTCGCAGAATTGCGACCGGACCCAGAAATCTGGGACCAAGGGAGTTGAGGAGCTGATCGGCGAGAGCGGTGGGGTGGATGGCGTCACGGAGTGGGTACATGAGGAAGGCGAAGGCGCCAAAGAAGGCGATGAAGGGGAGAATGATGCTGTAGAAGAGAGTGTCCCTGGAGAGGACGTTGGAGAGCTTGGTGTAGAGGAGCATGAAGCCGATGGCCATCGGGAGGTTGACCCAGGTCTTGAGGAAGGGTATAATCTCGGCGCTGCTGCCTTTGGCCGTGACGACGAGCACGTCCTTGGTGTCTCGGAGGATGGTGTAGTTGAAGAGGATGCAGAAGAACATAAGTCCCAGTGGGATAATCTTCTTCAGCGTCACCACCTCCACGCCCAAGAATTTCTTGGGCTCCGCCACCCCGCCGTCACCCACGGAAGCAACGGCGACTCCGCCGGCGTGGCACGTCTGGAGATCCCC
This sequence comes from Lemna minuta, assembly GCA_024174645.1. NCBI lineage: Eukaryota > Viridiplantae > Streptophyta > Magnoliopsida > Alismatales > Araceae > Lemna > Lemna minuta. Next base: position 488,910 of record CM044115.1, on the reverse strand, counting down.
GCGGCCTCCTTCCCTCCGTTCCCTCCTCCGGAATCCCTCGCGGATGTAGCCGTCGCCGAGGGAGAGAAGTGGACGCTCAAAGGCGGGGGCAGGTTTTGAAGAGAGAAAATTCTCGGAGGTGGAGCAGCGAAGCGGGGGCAAGGGGAGCCTGACGACTGGGCGCGGCCCGGAAGATGATTTCAGGGGCTGGAAGCGGAGAAACCCTGGGAAACCCCTCCTCGGCGCGGGGGCCGCGGATAAGGGGGAGTAAAGCCCTCCACTGCGGAAGGCGGCTGAAGCTTCCATGGCAGCGTTAAGGCTTCTTGCTCCTCCTGCTCTCGCGGAAGGGACGGGTATAGAGATATCGGAGAGAGAAAGAAGGCGTCTCTCCCCACGGGAAAGAAAGGTGAAGGGCCAGCGGCGGCGTCAGTCGGGGATAACAGGGTTAAATAGGGAGAGAGAACACAAGGGTATAAAAGAAAGACTACGGGATCCCGTCGAAGAAGCCAGAGAGCAGTGCAACGCAAGCCGAGAGCTTTTCGGCGATTTCCGGGCGGCCAGCGGACCGACGGACCCGGGCCTCGCTCGGGATCTACCCACCCGAGTGACGACGCGCGCCCTTTGAACCCGTCGCGTTGGATTTTAGAATTTTAGAATTATTACTTGGACGGTCGAACTAAATCCCTCTTTAATATTTACTCTTTCTGCTCAGCCGTCAGACGGAGATATTTTCCGATATCTGGGATCCGCGGTGAGGTTACCCAACAGAAACCTCCACCGTGAGATGATTGTAGACGCTAATCTTTGGACCACGTCAGAGCCAGCGGTGACGCGATCTCCTGCATAGTTCCAAAAGCTTCTCCCTGTTCCGTGTAAGTCACGTGCACCGAGTTACGGTCACCGCCCGGCTCTGTTGTCTACGGGTCAGTGGCAGATATTTTCGGACGCCTCTTCGAAGTTGAAACGGAAGCGGGGACGGCTACAATTCTCTCCCCCGCCGGCCTGGGCCCACTTATGACTCTCTCATCTCTCTTGGGTGAATGCGCCGCTGTAGATTCGCTAATGGAAGCAACCACCACGCGCGCCACCTGCTCGACAAATGCGCCAGCGCGTCGCAGCTCTCCCTGTGGAACGCAGCCATCAGGGAATGCAACTCTGCCAAGTCGGCGGTGCTCGCCTACTCGGATATGCGGCGGCGAGGACTCCACCCCGACGGCTACACGCTGCCCTTCCTGCTCAAGTCCTTCACCCGCGAGACCGCTTCCCTGCTCGGAGAGAGTCTCCACGCGCAAGCGCACAAGTTCGGACTTTCCTCCAACGCGTTCTCCCAGAATGCGCTCCTACATACGTACTGCCTCTCCGGCAAGGTGGCCGCTGCCAGAGCCATCTTCGACCGAAGCGGAAACCGGGACGTCGTCATGTGGAACGCCATGATCTCCGGCTGCAACCGCAATCGTCGATACCATGAGTCTCTCGAGCTGTTTGACGAGATGAACAAGGAGAAGAGCCCGAGTTCGGTCACCTTTCTGTTAGCGCTATCTGCCTGCACTAAACTGAAGCTTCTCATTTCGGGCAGAAGGATCCATCGCCAGTTGGAGGCGGCGCAGCTGGTGCCCGGCAATCTGGTGCTGGAGAACGCCCTCATCTGCATGTACGCCGAGTGCAAGGAGATCAGCTCCGCGCACAAATTGTTCGATGAGATGAAGGTCAAGGACGTGATTTCCTGGACTTCCCTGATCAAGGGCTTTGCCGACTCAGGAAAGCTCAATCGCGCGCGGTCTCTTTTCGAGGAAATGCCGAACAGGGACCTCATCAGCTGGACTGCCATGATAGACGCGTACGTGAAGGCGAACGAGTTCAAAGAGGCTCTGGATCTGTTCCGCCAAATGCAGAAAGCGGGTATCAAGCCGGACGCCTTCACCATCGCCGGCGTTCTCACCGCGTGCGCGCATTTGGGTGCCCTCGAAGCTGGAGAGTGGGTGAGGATCTACGTCGCTCGGAGCAAGATCCACGCGGACCTGGCCGTGGTCAACGCGCTCATCGACATGTACTCTAAATGCGGCGCCGTCGAGAAAGCTCTGGAGCTCTTCTCCAGGACAAAGCGACGAGACCAGTTCACCTGGACGGCGATGATCACCGGGTTGGCGGTCAACGGGCGGGGGGAGGAAGCGCTTCGCTTGTTCCAGAGATGCTCCTGAGCGGGGCGAAGCCGGACGGGGTCACATACGTCGGAGTTCTCCAGGCCTGCGCGCACTCGGGACTGGTCGACGAAGGGAAATGCCTATTCTTCGACATGGCTCGCGCTCACGGGATCAACCTGGAGGTGGCTCACTACGGTTGCATGGTGGACCTTCTTGGCCGCGCCGGTCTTCTCCGAGAGGCGCTGGAGCTCGTCGATAGCATGCCGGTGAAGGCCAACTCGATCGTGCTCGGATCCCTTCTGGGCGCCTGCAGACTGCACCGCGATGCGGAAATGGCGGAGAAGGCCGCGGAACGTCTGCTGCAGCTGGAGCCTCGCGACGGGGCGGCTTACGCCATGCTGGCGGAAGTCTATGGTGGATGTGGACGGTGGGAGGAGGTGAGGCGGGTGAGGGATCAGATTGCAGAGAAGGGTGTGAGGAAGACGCCGGGATGCAGCTTTGTGGAGACGGAGGGGAAAATCCACGAATTCGTAGCGGGTGACGCGGCCCATCCGAAGTGTGCGGAGATTTACGCCGTAGCGGAGGGGATGGGCAGGCAACTGGCGCTCGGCAGGTTCGTGTCAGATGCTTGGGAGACTCAAGTGGAAGATGCGAGCGGAAGACAGCAACAAAGGATGAGTTAGCCCGTTCAGACTCCAGAAGGGAAGTTTGGATCAGAAGGGAAGTCGATTCGGCATTCCGATTAACGAGCTCAAATGGTTAAAACTGCTCTTCCAGCGGGATAGCCAGTGGGAACGACAATCTGGTCATCCGTGGGGTCAACTTCCACTTAAAGTAAAGTCTTGGATGAGGGAAGTCCAGCTTCGAGGGAAGAGAAAGGAGGAGAGACTGGATCTGGAATAGATTAAAAAAAAAAAGAAACCATCACGGCGAAAACCCACAAAATCATTTGTGGCCAGAATTCCGACACTAGGAAGGGAATTACAGCAGGGAAAACTTCAAGTTCTTCGTGCTTCTTTAGACTTGCGCTTTCCTTTCTAATGGCCCAAAAAAGGGGACTTCGTTGGAACATCAAAGGTGGACGGCGAATTGATCTCCTACAGGTAGAGCAGATCATCCCTCCACAACCCAGGGTGAAGCCTTTGACTTCGGGTTCTTTCGGCGGGGGGCGGAATGTGTCTCGCCTTCCAGTCTGACCCGCTGTCCTCCGCGGTGATGGCCTGACTATCTATCGTCCCGTCTTTCTGCGATCTGTGGGAGTGGCCTCATGTTTGACTTCCTTGGTGATCTCCTTGTAGCTCGCCGTTGCCCGAGGAATAGTCGTGTTGAATTCGCTATCCGACGCCCCCTCGATTCGTGTCAAAAGCGCCCCGCCCATATCGCCTCCCGAAGCCTCGTTAGTCTTCCAGGAATCCACGAGTCGAGTTCCCGCCTTTTCTCTTCATTGCTTTCCCTAATCTCTGTTCTCTCTGCTTCATTTATTGCCCAAATTCTGACGTTAACTCATTCCACATCAACGACTCGACGCCTGCGCAACTTCGTGGTAATTTCGCCACCTCCACGGAAGTCAGCTACGACATGACTGCGGAACAAAGGTACACTGCATCTTCTAATTGACCAACATATTCTTCTTCATCTTCTTCCACATTTTCTCGATTTCTTCATCAGCATTGTTGACTATTCATCGAATCATTTGAATGTTCATCCATATCATTGATCTTCGCATCCTATTTTTTATTTACTTTTAATTTTTTCTTCATCATCTTCTTAGTTGATGTATTTGTCGTTTAGCTTAAACCCTCTAATTTGTGATTCGCTTTGTCATCATCCTATTCCTCTTCTGCTATCTATTCCTGTTATTCATCTTCATCCTTTGTTTTTTCTTCTTCTGCTTTCTCTTCTTATTCCTTCGTTTGATGTTTTTCAAATTAAATTTATCCCTCTAATTTTTCATTCTTCTTATTTTTTTCGTCCTCTATTTTATTTGTCACGGAATAAAACGAAGGGAATCTTGTATGCATGACCTTGCAGCACGGATTAGATTTTTATTTTAATAAATTGATAATATCTCAGAACATAATGATAAAAGTGCATCTATATTCACAATTATTTTTCGTCTCCTCAAGCATTTGGGACTGCAGCAGATGATGCAAGGAACATCAAGACTAAGAGGAGGGTGGATTGATAAACCAAGGAGCAAAGCTAATTTCAACCTTCAACAAAACTCTCCATATACCTTTCTCGCTTGGTGATATTGCAGGGTAGCTCATGGTTCACACGGGTTCCTCACCAGAGTGTAGCGAGAAATACAAAGTTTTATGCATGGAGCTGTATAGAAAGGTCATGCTCAACATATGAGACAATTTGTTGAATTTCAACTAGCTCATCCTAAATGTGAAAACAAGATGAAACTCAACTGACTGGTCGTTGTTTGTCGGAGCATACAGAAAGAAGAAAGACATGTTTGATGGACCAGCAATGACTTGGAGATATTCCATTAAACTTGAGTGGTTGATTTGGAGATTGTTTTGCACTTCAGCAAAATGTTGACTCCATTCCGAGAGGCTAGTGATTGCTCTGTGATATCTGTCTTGATATCCAATATCAAGGCATTTGGTATCTGATTTTGGGTGCTAGATGATGGATATCAAAATATGTAGGATGATGATGAACTACATGACCAAGGCTATAGAACACGAGCAGATGATGAGGGATAAAGGATATAGTCGTATATTATAGAATATTGTTAGATATATTTCTAAATAAGAAAATGACTTCCAAAATTAAAAAATTTGAAAAACGTTTTTTTTTTTTTACATTTTGAATTGCTTTTTTTCCCCTACTTTTCTAAGAACTTTACGTGAATAGTAAAACTAAATGATAATTGATAAATAAAAAGATATTGCAAGCCTATATTTATAGAAGAGAAAGTGAGAGATATCGAACTAATGTCACTAACATGAGCTAAGCCCTCTAATGGGTTATATCTAACACTTTGTCCACAGGTCGAGCATACAGATCAAAGATGTGCGATTTGGATCCCAAATAATGATTGAATATATTAAAGAGGCTCTTGATTAAAAATGTTGACAATTTGGTCTGTTGATGACACAAGCCGTGTTGAAATGACTCATGTGAACACCTTGTTGTAGATAAAGTGTATCGATTTCAATGTCTGATCCTCTCATGAAAGGCAAGGTTTCCAACAATAAATATACCATCTTGGTTATCACCGCACACATATATAGATGTTGGAGTCGTGATATCCAAGTCTTCTAGAAAAAAATTGTAGTCATACCATCTCACTTGTAGCCATAACACAATACTTAGTTTATGTATTAAGATAAGAGATGAACTTTTGTTTTCAGAAGGGTCAATTATCTCCATACTATGTACAATACCCTGTAATCAATTTCCAACCTCCATTGTCGCCAACATACCCAACATCAGAATAGGCCTCAATAAGAATACAATCATGGTGTTGATAGAAAAGTCCTTTGTTAGGGCCAAGTTATACACTTCATAACATGAAATTTTATATATTAATATCATGCATTTTATGCACTTCTTTTTAAAAATATAATCATAAATGTATGTTATCATGATTTAAATTGATTAAAATGATAATCCTTACATTTAAAAGGATATTCTTTATTTTTCATAAACTTATAATATTTTATGAGCATTTAATAACATTGATTCATCAAGAATATAGTCTTCGGTCATTATAAAATGAGATTCTAATTTAAAATGCCTTTATTGACATGAATATATTTATAAATACATTTTCTCATCAATTTTATTGAATAAATTTATTTCCATGAGGAATTTGAAACTTTTTTAGATTCTTTTAGAATTTTTCTATGAATTTATAGAAATTAAAATCAATAATAAATCAATTTTCCATTTTTAAAAAATAATAAATAAAATAATAAAGATCATAAAATATTAGAGAAAAAGAAGAAGAGAGAAAGCTCAAAACACACACACACACACACACTCCCCTGTTCTCCCCTACTTCCTCATCTCCCCTTCTCTCCTACGTGCACATGTGTGCATGTAAGGGAGAGGAGAAGGAGATTTCTTTCCTTTCTCCTACATCAACGTGTTCGCATAAGGGGGATTAAGAGATCTCCTCTCTTCCTTCCCTCTTCCTTCTCTTTTGTGCCATCACCTCCCTCTCTCGCGCCTCTCTTCTGCACACGAGAGGGAGAAATCTCTTATATCTCTCTTCCTCTCATCTTCCCCACTCTTTTCTTTCTCTTGCTCTCTTCTACTTTCTCTTGTCTAAGCTCCCGTCTCTTTTCATCCTCCTTTCTACTTCCTCTTCTGCTTCATCTTGCATGCGCTCTCCTTTCTTCTCTTTCTCTCTTGGTGAATAGCTTTGAAGAGGAGATCCAACCATTTGGAGATCGTGTGGATACCGCAAGAGGTTAGACACTTAAATAGCTTCAATAACTCCTTCAAGGGAACCTTATAAGTATGTTTTCTCATACATATTAGATGATAGGATCATTTTTTTTGGTGCCTCAATGTTTTGAATATCATATTCAATATATTTTGTTGCACTCAATGTCTTGATCAAAATTTTGGAAGGCTTATCAACCTCAGAACCGATGACGACAAGGTTCTATTATGGAATTATTATACACCCATATATCCTAGAGCATGTGGTATAACTTAGGTCCTAAAAAGTAAGAAACTCAACTTGTCAATAGGGTTAAATCAATCTTTAATTAATTTATGAGATTAACCAATAAGATATATTGATAACATACAATTATATGATTATTAATGCAAATTAAGGCATCAAAAATTTCATTCTTATGCATGTTATCATACTTTGAGTGCATATCTATCATTTCATGTAAATTTAAGTTATAATCTCAAAATGCACTATTTAAGGGATAATTATACATTTTTAGGAATAAATTTTTAAAGTAGATGATTCCTATATATTTTTGAGATTATAATTGGGTTTTAATGTTCAATAATAAAAGAAAATATTTTTATGTACTCATTTATTTTTCTAAGTATTAATTTCGAAGAGAAATGAGTATATTTTTAAAATAAAAATTTATTCTCTTGTTATTTAAATAATTGAACTTTTATAATGATAGATAATTGAATTTATGATCTAAAAAAATTTTTGGATTAATTTGAAGTTGTATTTGGAATTTTTAAGATTTTTTTTGAATTTTTTATGTGTTTAATTCGATTTATTTTAAATTAAAATGAATAAAAGAAATTTATCTCGTGCTAACATAACGGGGACGAAAATGACAGTGCCACGTGGCGACATATGAGACTGTCACGTGTCACACAATGTTTATGTGCACGCGTGTGTGAGTGTGCGTGTGCGTGTGTGCACGTGTGCGCGCGAGTGTAAATAAGGAGAAAGCACCATGTTAAGGATTTTTGCTATCTCCTTATTCACATTCTAGTCATATACGTACGTATTTCATTTAGTTTTTGTCATGTGGGAATATTTTTATATTTTTATGTGCACAGGTGACGTGGCTTCGTGTGGAGCGTTCGATTCGTGCGTTAAAAGATGATCGTTGATCTTCACTTAAGGCCGGGGGGGTGACGTGTCGTTTTCGTGCGTCGTTAAAACACAAAGACGATAGTCAAACAAAATTTATAAAACCGAACTCACAAAGACCAGATATAATAATCAAGTATTGGGTAAGTATCGGGTCGATCCACAGAGAGCACGGTTGACTTTAATCGTAGAGTTGACTTGGTCAAACTTAGGTTTAAAAGGAGTTTAAAATGAGAGAAAATAAGATGTAAGGAATGGAAATGATATAAATAAGCTCAATAAGAAGTTTTAAGAATTGAAATCTCGGATTTGATAGAGAAAAGTCAAAAGTCAAAGTCAATACATTGACTTTGACTAACAATAAATGTTCTACAAAATCAGAGAACCAAACAGAGTCAGAAGATTACGAAAATTAGATATTTGAAAAATAGAGAGAAAATGAAATTTACTTATATATATTTCGTAATTTTTGGATAATAAATGGATTTATTATGAATTATTGAAAATACTCTATCAGAAAATCTCCGAAATTAACACCTCGGAGGAAATCTTCAAATTGAATGACCAAATGAAATCCAAATCTTGCAATTTCTATGTCAATGGAAAGCTAAGAACCAGAGGAATCTAGTAAGATCAAAATTATCAAATTCTGATTTGTAAATCAAAAGTAATTGACCCCGAAAGTTAACGTTTGACTTCTGATGAAAGATGAACAGCCGTTAGTCAAACGTCAAATTGGAGGGTCAAATGAACTCAGAATTTGATGAATTTGCTATTCACGGAAAGCTGATGAAAAGAGGAACCCAATGAAACCAAAATAAAGTGATTTGGAATTATAATCAAAGAGATATCCTATTTTTAAAATCAGACACTTTTCAGACAGAAATTTTGAGAAAATGAAGAACACTATGAACTAATTTACAAAATAAAACTTATAAATCTAATAAAAACTCAAATTACCTCCTGATAATCGATCGAATCTCACTACTAACCCAATTGCCGCAAGAATAGGGCTTCAATTCTCGTGGATTGAAGTGAATTTGCTCGGCATCTTCCTCGCGGACGTTCGGAATTCAAGGGGAAAATTCGATGAAATCAAGGAGAAATTCGCGATCAATCCCGCTCCAATTGCTTCGCAATCAAGTCTAAACGCGGGGGGATCATGATGAACTAGAGATCTTCCTCGAAATTCGCTTAATTCCTTCACGAATCGATCAAAAGTTGAAGAACAAAGAAGGGGATTACATGCTTTTAAAGAAGAAAATTGGCCCGAAGATCGTGGGTCATTGGAGCGGTCGTGGAGGCGATTTGCAAGGGTCGTGGGAGCTGTTCCACTTGGCGAGGACACGGCTTTAATTCCGCGACGATTTTGACCGGATTTAACGGTCAAACAGCCTCAAATTTTTGCCACGATCGCACTACGATCCGGCCACGATCGCGCTGCGATCGAGCCACGATCGTGCGTCGATCGTGATCTTGGATATCGGTTGGCCGCCGTCTGATCCTGTGGGATCGATTCCGCGACGAAAGCTGTGCAATCGTGGCTCCATCGCGCCGAGATCGCGGCTCGATCGCAGTTCGATCGGACCGCGATCGTGGAGTTCTTCCACGACGTGTCTGCACCGTCCGATGGTGATCCACCGATCGTGATTGCTCCGCGTGCGTCACCATGATTGGGAAGAATCACGGCCGTCCGATGCATATTGGATGATCGCGATCATCTCAAGCCCTTCGATTTGATGCCGATCGGGAGCTTCTCGGGTTGCCATGTGGCGCGAGGTAAGTCGTCTGATCCTCGTCACTTAAGTCTCCCTTTTGCGCACGTGATGGATTTGATGATCGCGTGGACTCGGGTCCACACGATCGTAGCCGTCCTGATCGCATCCGACACCCGTGGCTCTGTCACGTGGCCTCAGCGCCACGTCGCACCCACGCGGTGGTCCCGCGCGCCACGTCAGCCCGTCGTGCACGCCACGTCAGCTCCGCGCCACGTCATCACCTGCAGGTTAGTAAATCCCTTTTTGTGATTTTAAATAAGGGAAATTCAATTTAAAAATCAAATAAAATTCAGAAAAAATGACATAAAACTTAAGAAATTCATAATTTAAAATATACAACTCCTTTTTAATCTAAATTTTCTCCATTGGATCACAAATTCTTTTTTTTTTAATATCATGTCATTTAAAATATATTTTGAAAGAAGAACTCAAGATGACTTATAATTTACTTAAATCATTTCTCATTAAGCATTCTAAATCATAAATTCATCCTAAAATCATCCTTCCAAACATTTACTAAAGTCAAAACTCATTCCATAACAGAGGTTAACTTATATTAATTTTAAACAAAAGATTAATCATCTATTAAGCATGAAATTATCCCTAATTTATGCATAAATATCAACTTTAGTGAAATGACATGCCAATGGAGAAAATTCCTAAAAAGTATGATAACATGCATCATATTCTCATAAAATAAGCATGAATATGAGTTAATTAAGATAAGAATTCAAGTTATAAATGCATGTTATCAGGGGGGGTAAGTGGCACATTTCTGTTCGTGGGTGAATCGTTTTAAAAATAATTGAATCTCAACCATTCATTAAAGGAGTTATAACGACTTAGATTAAAACCAACGAAGACGCATCCAGAGCATTAAATCAAGATCAGACGGATGAAGTTTCACATGTTTCTTCTTCACGCGCGACGAGGCAAAATCTTGGCGGTCCATCTCCAATCCAACGAACGTGACTCAACCATAACGATTCAAAGCCTAGCATTTCATCTTAGCCGTCAATCAAGGATGAAATGCTAAATCCAACGGTTACGTCCAAATTTACTATAAATTGAGATATTTTTCGATGATGTAAATTATTCTAGGATGTTTTCGAGTAATCGAACTATCCAGACACCGCCATCCTTGAATCTCTCACTTTCTTCTTCTTCTAGACTCATTTCTGCATTGACGGGGTGGTTGAAAGTAAGATTTTGTCAAAATAATAGGGAGAATTGACGAGACAAAATCACAAGGTCGTTAATTTTACATGGTCTTGTGTCAAAAATAAAACCAAACTTACCAATTTTTGGAAATTAACTCGAATTGAGGGGTATAATGGTAAATAAGGGTCGAATCCACAGGGAAATAAGGTATTTTTGAGAGATCTTTTAGAAATGGATCAAATCGGACGATGAATTGAGTTGAGAATTTAGGGAAAATGGTAGATTTATAAAGATAACTCAAAGACGTATCCATGGAATCAAAATTCACTTGATTTGGATTAGTAATCGTGGAGAAATCAAAGAGCGAAGTGGGATGAAATTTCCAAAAATTGAAAGAACATAAACCGAAATTGAAAACAAAACTAAACTAAATTACGATCCTAAATTACAAATTGATGATACATGACGATAGATTAGAGGGAAAACGCGATTTCTAACCGGAGATAACGATCGAATCGATCCAATTAATTGCCAGATCGAAGGCAATTCATTCTGAGATTTCGAACGTGAGCATCGGTGTTCAAGAGACGAATTATCCTTAATTGATCGACGAAATCTCACTTTTAATCACTCCATGGATGTGGAATTGAGTCTAGAAGAGATTAGAAACAAGAGATTCAAGGATGGAGGGGTGCAGATATATCAATTTGATGAATACATCCGAGAATATCTTACAAAATCGAAGAATGCCTTAATTTATAGGCGAATTGGGCGTAACCGTCCGATGGATGCGTTTAATCTCCATCAACGGTCTGGATTAAATGCATCAAGATGAACCGTTATGGTTAAATCTCAATCGTTGGATCGTGGATGGGCGCTCCGATGAAGCCGTGCGTTTATGCGTTATTAAACGCATCAGATTGTGCTTGTTGGATCACGATCCAACGCTCCTGATGGGTTTTCGTGCGTTGAATCATGACCGTTATAATTCTCCTTTTAAACCACGTGCTCTGATGGTGATCCAGTGGACCTCGTGTCCACTGCGTCAATGCAAGATGATGAACGCTCTTTTAATCCAGCGCATCTTATTAAGCCACATGTCCTGCAAAGTTTAAAACACGAGTGAACATAGTCCCACTCGGATAAAATTAAAGAGAGATTTCAGTTTAAAAGATGAGGCGGACATGAGGGTTAGCTTAAATCCGAACTATTGGATGCTTATATGTACTATAACCCTATATAATATGAGTAAATATAAATATTGTCCACGTGTCACCTCAGCGCCACGCAGGTGCCCGCGTGGGTCCGCGTGGCTCTGCCACATGGCCTTGCGTGCCACGTCGCATCCACGCGGGTCCCGCGTAAAATTAAACCCCCTTTTTATTCTTTTTAAAATTGTTTTTAATAGATTTAAATCGAAAATAAATTCAGAAAATTCCAGAAAAATCCCTTAAAATTATAAAATTCATAACTTTAAAAATACAACACCAAATTAATCCAGATTTTTTTTATTGGCTCTGAAATTCAATTATCTATCATTATAAAAAGTCAAACTATTTAAATAACAAGAGATTTAATTTCTATTTCAAAAATACATTCATTTCTTTAAGATTTTAACTTTAGAAAATTAAATGAATGTTTATAAAAATTATTTCTCTCATTATTTAACTTTAAAAACCACTTATAATCTCAAGTAAAGATAGGTTATAAAATCATTTATCTTTAATTCATCATGATTAACCCTATTTTAGTGTATTTTGAGCTTATAGCTTAAAATTACATGAAATGATAGAAATGCACACAAAGTATGATAACATGCATATAAATGGAATATTTTATGCTTATTTTGCATTAATAATCATGTAGTATCATGTTAAGATTGCATGTTATCAAGAATCTGCCAACGATCGTCTTTGAAATCGCGGAATGAAAAGCCTTTGATCCGACAATCAATTGGATCATTTTGATTTCTATCTCGGGTTAGATGTGTTTTCCTCCTAATCTTTTGTCTTGTATCATTATATTGTAATTTAGAATCATAGATTAGATTACTTTTAGATTTAATTTTGAATTTATATCTCTTCGTGTTTTAAAATTTTTACCTAATATGCTCTTTGATTTCTTCATGAATCTTGATCCAAATCGAGTAATTTTTGATTCTGTGGATTTGTCTCTGAGTTCTCTTTCCAAATCTATCAAAATACCTAATTTCTCACCTCAACTCATCATCCGATTTGATCAAATTTCAAAGAATACCTAAAAAATACCCTAATTCTCCGTGGATTTGACCCTTATTCACCACTATGATATCTAATTCGTGATTAATCTTTAAAATTGGGGAGTTTGGTAAATGTTTTGACACTTATCGGCATGTATTCAATGACCATGCGGATTCATTTTGTCATATCTATATCCAAAGGGTCATACATGTAAGGACTAATTAATTGGGTTGACCAATAAGTATTATCGGGCCTATGGAGCTATTGAAAGATACATGGATCTAGGGGTCTTATTATAAGATATTATTTATATATATATATATATATATATATATATATATATATATATATATGTGTGTGTGTGTGTGTGTGTGTAAAAAAATTATTCCCTTTCTTCTTTTTCTGACTTTGTGAAGAGCATTGAAGAGGAGATTTTTGGTAACATGCATATTTAACTCATAATTTCATCATAATTAACTGGTATTAATGCTTAATTTATGTAATTATGATGCATGTTATCATATTTTTATGACATTTTCATCATTGGCATGCCATTTCACTAAAATCCACATTTTTTACATTATTTAGGGTTAATTATGTGTTTTATTGATGTTTGACCTTTTTCAATGTCAAAAAACTTGAAATTAACCATTTTCCTTGAGTTGAATTTTTAGGACTTTAGTGGATGATTAAAATAAGAGATTAGAAGAAGAGAATGATGGGAGGAATCAAAAGTCAACTTTAGGGGGTGGACTTAATTTGGCTTTTAAAGTTAAGTTAGAACTATTTTAGTTCGTCATATTTTATTGCTAATGTTTATATTTCAGGTGAGATGAAATTAAAAGAAGAAGAAATTTTTATCTAATGAAAAAAATTTGAGTCAAAAATGCCTTTTAAATTGAAAGTTATGAATTTCTTAAGTTTATATAATTTTATAGAATTTATTTTGATTTTTCAAGATTTTTAAAGGCCAAAAATAAAAAAAGGGTTTATTTGGTGCGGGAGTGATAACATGCTAATTAGACATGATAATACATAATTATTTATGCATATTAAAGCATAAAATATTCCGTTCCTATGCATGTTATCATATTTCTTTAGTGTTTATCTATCATTCCATGAAAAAATCATTATAATCTCAAAATACATTATTTTAGGGTTAATTATGATAAATTAAATGCTGTGATCTGAGGTCGATAACTTTCCAAAATTTTGATCAAATCATCAAATGCAGCGGAATTCATTGAATCAGATATTCAAAACATCAAGCCACCAAGAACAGATGATCGTATCATCTAATATGTATGAGAAAACATACTTACAGGTTTCCTTGAAGGAGTTCTTGAAGCTATTCAAGTATCTATCCTCTAGAGGTATCCACACGGTCTTCGGATGGTTGAATCTCCTCTTCAAAGTTCTTCACCAAGAGAGAAAGAGAAGAAAGGAGAGAATTCCCACAAGGCTTGCATGGGCACCTCCAGTTGTGGTCGTTCTCCCCCTATTTATAGACATTTGGAATGAGGTTTTTTCATAAAAACCCTCATAATTATGTCTATATCTACAACATCTATAGACCTTATGTGTGTGACCCTCTAGGTTCATATATCTCACTAGTTAATAACTCTATGGACCAAATAACACCTTATTGGTCAACCTTAATTAATTATCCACATCCACATATAGATTAATTAATCAAGGATCGATTTAATCCAATCGATAGGTTGAGTTGCCAGCCCGTTGGGTGCCAAGCTACACCACGTACACTAGGAGATATGGAGTATGTAAGAACTCGCTAATGGAACCTTCCCGTCATCGATTACCATGTATGTATAATCCTTCATCCACATTAGACTCAAGAATGACGTAGGGTATGGTCAACTGTCAAACCCTAATCGGTCACTCAAGTTAGTACTGATGCGTGTAGAAATCATCGGGAACTCCTTCTCCGATATTTCTACTACCTTGGCCAAGGATTTCATCGCATCTCATTCCTTTGAGTCAATATCCTCAAATACCAAGGGTGGATGATCCCATCTTGATCACACAATCATCTTTGTGTACTTCATGTTGTATCCAATATATGACGTTTTAGATATCCCGTGGCTAGGGATTCATAAGTCATAATCAAAACACGATCATCCATCCACAAGATGTCTTTGGTGTATCAAGTCAAAGGACCACATACACAACCATGACATGAATCAACCTGATTGATAGTTAGGTATAATACCATTCAGGGATTCATACGGATCAATTCAGTGAACTCTTTCTCCAAAGAGCACCCACTATCTATCCTTAGTGTCTCCACACCGATGGCTATAGGATCAACCATACTCATCATATGAGTTGGATTAAATAGTGTTATTCTTTCCGAATAATTCGATGTCCTTCTCGAATATCTCACGAATAGGAATGTTTAAAACATATGTTTAAAGACTACTGATCACTATGTTATGATCTCATCATAATTCACTTAGTCATTGCACATGCTCATGGACTTCATTGCAAACATCACACAAGAATGACAACGAATAAATTTCATTTCAATGAACACAACCAAGATACATGAAAGTGTGATTGGCTTATAGGCCATATAATATCTATCATTAAAGATAAATAATTTCATAACCCATCTTTACTTAATATTATCATTAGTTTTTCAGTTAAATAATGAGAGAAATCATTTCATATACACTCATATAATTTTCTAAGTTTTATAATCTTATAGAAATTAGTGTATTTTTAAAATATAAATTTATTCTCTTGTTATTTATTCAATTTAATTTTTTTTATAATGATAGATAATTTAATTTCTGATCAAATGAAATAAATTTGGATTAATTTGGAGTTATATTTTGAAAGTTATGAATTTTCTAATTTTTTGGGATTTTTATATTTTTTCTGAATTTTTCTCAATTAAAAATCAATTTTGTATAAGATATTCATTAATCAATTAATTGTTTATTTGTATCTAGTATTTGTATAAGATATTAGAGTCTAGATGATTGTGACTTAAGTGGATGACGTTATTAGAAAGAACTCTAATATTTCTCGACCTATATTATTTGATATCCAAATATAAGGAAAACATCGAATATCACTTGATATTAATTGACTAGTTGATGATATTCAATACGAATATCCACTTCAATACTATCATCGGGATGAGAAAATACTACAATAGGCAACTAAATATCTCACCAATACATGCAACTTATACTTGTAATTTCATGATTATTCATACAAATTAAGACATAACACATTATATTTCTATGCATGTTATCATACTTTGCGTGCATATTTATCATGTAATGTAATTTAAATTATAATATCAAAATACATTATTTTAAGTGATAATAATGTATGAATAAAAGATGAAACTTTAGAGTAAATTATGCCCATTTTATATTTGAGATTATAATTAAGTTTTAATTGAAAATAATAAGACATAATATTTTTATACATGCTCATTTATTTTTATAAATTTGTTTTTCAAAAAAAATGAGTATATTTTGCAGTTAAAAATTTATTCTCTTTTTATTTCTTAAATTTAAATAATTAGAATAATAGATTATTTAATTTCTGATCAAACAAAAAAATAGATTAAAAAGAGTTGTATTTTAAAATTTATGAATTTTCTAATTTTTAGGGATTTTCTAGAAATTTTTTGAATTTTCTTAAATTTAATTTGAATTTATTTTAATTGAAATATTAAAAAAAGGGTTTTTATGGGCGTACAGATGTGGCGGATGATGTGGCGTGTGCGCTTGCAATGTTGCCATGTGGCTACATATGTGCATGTCATGCGGTGCACACGTGGTGCACATAATTTGTGTTAAATGCCCTTCTCTAGGGCATAAGCTAACTAAGGGATTCACATGAGTTTTCTTTGAAAAAATTCTTATGATTTTTTTCTATTATGGACTATCTTTTGATTTTTTTCTATGCAGGTGATGTGGCATAACGATAGGCGTTAGATTTCATGATTTAATAAGAGGTGTTGACTTTCACTTACTCAAGAAGGGTACATGGCGCATCACGATTCGACTCTGATTTGTTTTATCTAAATCACACAATCTCAGCCATTCATTTGAGGAGTTATAATGGCTGAGATTAATCGCATCTAATGGACTCCTGTGGACACGTGTATGCATCTAGAGATTTTGATGAAGATCAAATGATGACAGTTATATGACAATTCCTGTACACATGATAACATGGCAAAATTTGGGCGCTTAGATCAAGATTTGGCGGCCAGGACTTAAAGATGCCGATTCAACTCTGACCGTTACATCTAAGCGGTTGACTGAAGATGAAGAGGCAGATCAAACGGCCACGCCCAATTTTCATCTATTTATACTCTTCTTCTTTGATAGTGTAAATCATTCTCGGATTTTTTTATTGATCGAACCTATTGGATAGCAAAATCCTTAAATCTCTTGCTTTTTTCCTCTTCTATACTCATTTCTATGTCCACGGAGTTCTTGAAATCAAGACTTTGTTGAGGGAGATGGAAGAATTCGCCACTTGAACTCTCAATTTTTATTTTTTGAAACCTTGAATAAAAATCATTGATCCAATGATAAATTAGATCATTTTGAGCATGATTTTGGGTTAGATTATGTGTTTTCTTCCTAATCTTTCGTCTTATATCATTAAATTTTAGTTTCAATTAGTCGATTAGTTTAACTTAACAAAAATTTATCATTTTCTCTCTCCTTGCACATGATTTTTCTCTCCTTATTTCGCTCATTGATTTCTCCACGAATACAAATCCAAATTGAGTGATTTCTCCTTATTTCTGTGGATTTTTCTTTAGGTCTTCTTTGTAAAATATCAATTTCCATAATTTCTCAAGCTAATTCATTGTCCAATTTGATCAAATTTTAAATATATCTAAAAAATTCCCATAATTCTCCATGGATTCAACCCTTACTCACCATTATCCTAATCAATTCGTGATTAATTCTCCAAATTACTGAGTTTAGAAAAAAATTTGACACGAGGAAGTGTGTTTTCCACAACCAAATAAAGTCATTCCATCACTCACCCATACTAAGATTCTCTTGGCATTTGTTGTTTGATAGTATTTAAGATTGTCATGACATTTATATTGCAGATGTGGGCAACTAATAGTTGTTTCAGAATGGTTCAATTTGACAAGTGAACAATATGTATCTCTTTAGGCTGTAGATGTTATAATGACTACAAAGATTATGCAATATGGAGGATTTTTTAGGGACAATAATGCATTTGCAATTGCATTTTTGATGGAGTTAAGAGTGCACCTCGATGCCAAGAGATCCACTTCCACAGCGATGTTACCTTCCATGAGGACTCTCCCTTCTTCTCTCCTCCCTCGCCTTCTCCGACTCCTACCGCTGCATCTCCTCCGCCTGGTTTCCCTCCCTTGGTGGTCCTTGCCGATCCCTGTCCTTTAGTTTCCCCTCCTCCACTCTTTCAATCCTCTCCTTCTCCTCCTGTTTCCTCGGTCCAGTTCGTCTCATCTGCTCTAGATACCGATCCCCTATCCCCCACCTCCACGGCCACCTCGCCATCCCCGGTCGTCGTTCCCCCAGCCCCTCCAAATGATCTTCACCTTCCCATCACCCTTCGCAAGGGTACACACGCTTATACTCAGCATCCCATTTCTCACTTTGTTTCCTATGATCGTCTTTCTCCATCCTTCCGTGCCTTTTCCCTTTTGGTCGCCTCCGAGTCGATTCCACGATCGCATGTTGAGGCAGCACAAGTACGTGAATGGAAAGCGGCGATAGATCATGAAGTGGAGGCCTTAGTTTCTCGAGGGACATGGACCTTGGTTCCCTGTCCAGCAGATGCCAACATCGTCTCGTGCAAATGGGTCTTGACCATCACATATCATCCTGATGGTACCATTGCCCGTCACAAGGCTCATATGGTTGCTTGTGGATTTACTCAAGCGTATGTCATTGACTATACTGAGACATTCTCGCCAGTTGTTCATCTCAACTTTGTCCGCGTGCTCCTCTCTCTAGCTGTTAATCAAGCGTGGTCTCTCCACCAGTTAGATGTCTCTAATGCCTTTCTTTATGGTGATCTTGAGGAGCAGGTCTTTATGGAGCAACCTCCTGGATATGTTGCTCAGGGGGAGTCATCTAAGGTGTGTTTTCTACGAAAAGCTATTTACGGACTCAAGTAGAGTCCACGTGCTTGGTTTGCCAAGTTTAGTGGCCTTCTCTCTGCCTTTGGCTTCACATCCTGCACGGCCGATCCCACCGTGCTCACTAAGAAGACTTAGGGTGGTCTTGTCATTCTTGCAGTTTATGTTGATGACATTATTTTGACTGGGAGTGATGACACTAGTATTCTTGCTACGAAGACTTATTTACAGCAATACCTCAGTATTCGTGACTTGGGGAGTCCTAGATACTTTCTTGGGATCGAGTTTGCCCATCAGGACGGGAAGCTCGCTTTGACCCAGCGAAAGTATGCCCTTGACATGCTTAAGGAGATAGGACTTCTTGGGTGCAAGCCAGAGACCTCACCCATGGAAGCTCGCCCACAGTTTTGGGATACTTCGTATCCACTCTTTGAGGATGCAAACCACTATCGGAGATTGTTGGGCAAGTTGATATATCTCA
Source organism: Lemna minuta (assembly GCA_024174645.1). Taxonomy (NCBI): domain Eukaryota; kingdom Viridiplantae; phylum Streptophyta; class Magnoliopsida; order Alismatales; family Araceae; genus Lemna; species Lemna minuta. The sequence continues at coordinate 469,464 of CM044115.1, read as the reverse complement.
CCGTCACTCGCCCCGACATTGTATACGCGGTTAGTGTCTTGAGTCAGTTCATGCAGGAACCTCGACAAGTTCACTAGGAGGGAGCTCTACGAGTTCTAACATACATCAAGCGAGCCCTAGGGAGAGGGCTCATCTATCGAAGACACGGTCATCTGCGTATCGAAGCCTACTCTGATGCCGGGTATGCAACTGATAAGGGAGATCGTAAATCTACTACAGGCTATTGCACTTACATTGGAGGTAACCTCGTCACCTGGCAATCCTGGAAACAGAAGGTGGTATCATGCTCCACCGCAGAGTCCGAGTATCGAGCTATGGCTGAGATCGCGCGGGAGATGGTATGGCTTCGATCATTTCTCGAAGATCTTGGCATTTTATCCCCTTTTCCAATGCCCATGTATTGTGATAATCAAGCAGCTATCTTCATTGCCGGTAATTCAACCTTTCATGAGCGTACAAAGCACATTGAGATTGACTGCCACTACATACGAGACAAGGTTATGTCCAGAGTCATCTCCACTCCTCATGTGACATCATTGCATCAGCTTGCAGACGTATTCACAAAGAGCCTAGCCGGGATCTCATATGACACCATGTGTACCAAGCTCGGCATGTTTGATTTATATGCTCCAGCTTGAGGGGGAGTGTCTGATAGTTCAAAGCTAGAATCAAAAATGTAAAGTTCAAAGCTTCAATGCTAAAGTCTTACTGATGCAGGATGCGGTGGCGAAAGCCCTCGTGCCTGATCAATGGAGCTGAGTTGACCAGAGATAGCCGGTCAAACCTAACCTATGGGTAGGCAAGTCCTAGACCCTAAATACGATCTCTAACCTAACCTAAGTGCAAGCAGGCGCGCCGATCAGCAGAGTCGACTCCGGGTGACCCGGGCGAGATCCTCTCGATCCACGTCTGGAGGCGTGGAGTGGCTCGTCATGGAGTAGCCAAAGCTGCAGCTCACGCTCACTGCTGGACCTAACGCACGCATGGGAAGTCTCGAATCTATATCTGTACTATCCTACCTACGTCGTCCAACGGCGGTGGAGACGAGTAAAAGAAATGCTTCGAAAAGTAATTGACTTTAAAATGAAGGGGTTGAAGCTAACCTACGGGGCGCGAGCTCGATCGGTCGTGATGATGGAGATCATTCGTACGAGGCTCGGACGGTTGGTAGAAGGAAGGCCTAGTCGGTGTCATCGCGGTCGTGGTGGAGTCCTCGACGTGGTGACAGTTAAAGCCGGAGGGTAGGACTTGCAAGCGAAGTGGGCAGGCAAGCAATCGGATCGAATGGCGCACGCGCTTTCAGCCGGAAGGGCGTGCGAAGCGTCTGGAGGGATGCAGATGCGCCTTGGTTTGCCGGAAGTGCGAGAGGGGGGAGCCGGGTTGTGCCTGTATACCCACAGAAGGGGCTGGGCACAAGCGTAGGCCTATGGGGCGTACAGGGGTGCGCAAGTCACGTGCAAGTGAGTCACCGGGCGCTCTTGGGCGCACTGGGACGTCACAGGTGGCGCGCTGGACGCGCCAAGAGCACACGCGAAGGCAAAGGCATGGTGGGGATGTGCGTGCGATGGCGAGTCCAAGTAGGGCAGCCTGGTGATGAGCGCGACCAAAATTCTGGTCACGGAACCACAAGGACAGGTCGCGGAGTGGGTAGGTCGGCGGGATATGGAAGAGGGGAGAGGAGATGGATTCGCGAGAGGATATGGAGTGAGCGGCGGAAGGATGGGACGAGGCGTACCAATTGCACGGCAATGGAGCGGGATGGAGCGACAAGTGGAGTTCCGTGGCGCGACGCAGTGAGTGGTCTTCCTTGGCACGGTGAATCAAATTCACGTGTCGAGCAGTAGTCGGCTGAAGGAGGGAGTAGGCGAACAGGTGGATAACGGGAGGCATTCAGCGGGTGACGGGATGATTTCAGTGGGCGATCGGAACAAATTCGACGGACGGGATGATTTCAGTCGGGGTGGGTTAACTCGGGAGGATGAGAGGGAACTTCTGGCAGGGAGTGGAGGAATTCGGAGGCAGAACTAACAAATTAGTCGGGGCACAGACTCATGAATTCGTCCGTTCGAGAAGTGAATCTCAGGCGATCGACAATGAGGGTGTTGGCTCGAATTTTAGCCGGGAGCGCAAGTGATTTGCACCCAAGGTGATGGGGAGGGTTAAGGCGGTGATTACGGGATCTTTGTGCAGGTCAGGGAGGTGTTAGCGCTGGCGGAAAGCTGGAGTTGGGGGAGGGCAGTCGGCACGCGGGAAGGAACGGAAGGGTGAGAAAGGGAGGAAGAACACGGTAATTGGGTGGAGGATGAGCAGGGGAAACGAGAAGGTCGCGGGGCGTGAGTTCACGATTTTGGAATTTTGAGAAACCAGGAATTCGCAGAATCGATTTCGTGTGGTTGTGAATTCACGAATGCGAGAAGTGCGTGGGAGGGAAATCAGGGAATCGAAGAGTTTGGATGAATTAGGGTGGCGAACACAGAAAACTGGTGAAGTTGAGGAGTGGAAAAGCGTGGGTGAGACGGAAATTGACCGTCGGAATTCGGCGGAGAGTCAGCGTGAGCTTTGGCAGGGTGTGGGCGCCAAGGATGAGAGGAATTTGGCAGGTGCTCGGGATTCGGCAGGTGTCGAATCCCCACAGAAGTCAGCGCCGTGTTGACGATGGATGGCAATGTGCGAAGGTGAGGGGAAATGGCAGAGTTTCGGCGAACTGGCATCGCGTGGAGGGAATTTGGGGCGTTGGATTCGGGAAGGGGAACGATGGTCACACGTGAGGCAGGGAGGGGAATCGGGAAAGCGGGTGAAGGAGGGGTTTCAGGGAAGGTAGCGAGGAGAAGGTTGGGAGGGAGGATCCGAGAGGTGAGGAAGAGTGGTGGGGGGAGGGGAAGACGTGGGGAAGGTCTTCGCGCTGGGGAGGAGGAAGGTCTCTGTTGGTGGGGGGAGTGGGATTTGGCAGAGGTAGCGGACGGTGGAGGATGGTGGGGGGAAAGGCGGGAGATCTCGTCGGAGAGGGAGGTTGATTTGGAGGGATGAACGGTGGAGCTGGAGGAGAGGTGGAGGGATGGCGGAGCATGATGGAGGAGATGGCGGCACGGCGGTCCAGTGGCGGCGGCGGCTTGTGGACGGTGGCGTCGCGATGACAGCGGAGAAGAACTGTGACCGGGGCAAGGAGTGGCGGCGGTCATCGCGGCGGCGGCGGTGGCGGCACGGAGGCGTGCGGCGGCGGCGGTTGGACTCCTTCCCCGGCCTTCCTTGAGCGGCCACTTGAGAGGGAGATCACTCCTTTCTTTCTTCAAATGATGGCTAGGGTTTGTGGGGGGGGTCCCTTCCCCTCTTATAGAGCCCATAATGGGCCGAGAGGAGAAAGGGCCCACTTGACGCCCACAACCCAACACCTAAAATACTCATAGAAAAATAAAGGTCCACAAAGAGAAAGGGCTTCACGAATGGGATCCCGAAAAGGGAAGAACCCACCCGAAAGCCTAAAAGGGAGAGGGAAATAAACGACGACCCGCTTAAACACGTGCGGGTCAAAATTTTATAATAAAAAAATAAAGATAAGCGGAAAGATCCGCTCGCGCAAAAGGGCTCCTCCGGCGCCGTGATATCGTATCTTGGTGGCAACGGGGGTCGTACTCCACCACTTACTATTCAAGGAAAAGCTCAAAGTCAAGTTACGTGAACCTCATGCATGGTAAATCAAGCCTCAAGGCATCATTATAATCATTCATTATCTGCCCTTGCGTATCTTTTAGACTGCAAAGGGGGACGAGGGGGATGAGTATTCAAAAAAAATTATGAAATCTCAGCTGAAACCCTTCCAAATACACATGGTTAGTGGATGAGACTCTACACCTCATTGTGGCAAATATTCGGTGCTTAGGAGGAATCTAACTCAATGCCTATCCCCCACCCACTTGAAGTGTAGGTTGCTAGAGTGAATGATGGCAGAGATATCTTTACTACGTAGTTAGGCTTAATCTTTTTCTTTATCTAATCATTGCTAGGGACTAGCAATCCTTAAGTTGGGGGGTGTGATAAAAGCACAAAAGATATGCATAAATACTAAGAATTACTTTTATTTAACTCAATTAACTCTTGAAACCATCATCATATCTACTATTGCGCGAGTTAATAATTTTATGCCATCAATACATCAAACAAGAAATTTTATACATCATTTTTTTGTCTCCTTGTTTTCAGGAACTTACAAGCATGAAAATGGAAGCTAAATCATTTAAAGTAGATGTGGAGAAGGTTAATGGGCTGCCTTCTCCTTTTCAACTAAATCCTTTTCAACTGGCTTCTTCATTTTTTTTACGTGCTCTCGCTCCCTCGTCCCGCTAGAGATATCTCTCTCCTATTCTTGCTCTACTTCCATTTTTCCCTCTCTGTATCCTTTTCATTTCTTTCCCGCAGATAATTTCGCGTCTTCAAGCGATAAATCCAAGCTGCGTCGCCCTTTTGTTCTAGCTTTCTATATTCCTCTCTCTCTCTCTCACATTTCTCTCTTTCGTGTCGTTTTCTGGAATTCGCCCCTATCTTCTTCCCGCTCTCCCTGTCTCTATCCGTCTTTCTCGTTCTTTCTCTCCTCTCTCCTGCGACTGCCCTCTCTCTTTCTCGTGTTCGTCCTCTTTCGATTTGTTTCTGCAGCAACATCTCCCTCAATCACAAAATCTCTCCCTCTTGTTCTCCCTACCTTCGCATGCCCTTGCTCTCACACGTATTCTCACCAGCCCTGGTGAATCTCTCTAGAATTCGCTCGTACGTTCACCTTGCTCACCCTTTAAACTCTAGTCCGCCGAACCTCATTCCCCATCTCGCATTCTCTTTCTCTCCCTTATTCTCGCAATCTCACTCCCAACTTCTCTCTCCTATCCCTTCCTTTCGCAGCTTCTATGCAAATCGTCCTCTACCGCACTTCATCTTCTACTCAATCCTCTTTCACAGTCATCTCTTCCTCTCGTTCATCCATCTTCGCATTCTGGTTTCTGCCTTTTCATCTTCCAGCGTACCTCTCTTCCCTCTCTCTCTTAATTTCACTTCTCTTCAACTCTCGAGTTCGCTCCCTCTCTCTCTCTCGTAACCGCGCATTCCCCCTTCTTCTGCTATATCTTTCCGAAATCCTCTCTTCATTTTCCTTCTTCATTCTCGTTTTCCATCTCTCCGTGATTCTTATTCCCAATTTCTTCTTCCTTCTTAATCTTACTCTCTATTTTTATTGTCATTCCTCACGTCTTCAGCTTCTATGCAGGATGCACTTCATCTTCCGCTCAATCTTCTCTCTAACAGTATGTGATGATTCTCTAACAGTATATGTGACTTAGGGTCTAGGACTCGCCTACCCGTAGGTTAGGCTTAACCGGCTATTTCCAGTCAACCTCAGCTCCATTGATTAGGCACGAGGGTTCCCACCACCGCATCCTGCATCATATTCTCACCAGCTCTGGTGAATCTCTTTAGAATTCGCTCGTAAGTTCTCCTTGCTCACCCTTTAAACTCCAGTCCGCCGAACCTCATTCCCCATCTCGCATTCTCTCTCTCTCTCCCCTATTCTCGCAATCTCACTCCCAACTTCTCACTCCCAACTTCTCTCTCCTATCCCTTCCTTTCGCAGCTTCTATGCAAATCTTCCTCTACCGCACTTCATCTTCCGCTCAATCCTCTTTCACAGTCATCTCTTCCTCTCGTTCATCCATCTCCACATTCTAGTTTCTGCCTTTTCATCTTCCAGCGTACCTCTCTTCCCTCTCTCTCTTAATCTCACTTCTCTTCATCTCTCGAGTTCGCTCCCTCTCTCTCTCTCGTAACCGCACATTCCCCCTTCTTCCGCTGTATCTTTCCGAAATCCTCTCTTCATTTTCCTTCTTCCTTCTCATTTTCCATCTCTCCGTGATTCTTATTCCCAATTTCTTCTTCCTTCTTAATCTTACTCTCTATTTTTATTTTCATTCCTCACGTCTTCTCTCTATTTCTAACCTTTTCTGACTCTACTCCTATTCTCCCTCGCTGAAAATCGTATTCGCGCAACCCCGTCTTTCTTCATTCCCGCTATCGCCTTCTCTCTTTGTTCCACCTCCTCTATCATCTCTCTCTCCCTCTCCCTTGATTTTCACCTGCAATCGTGTCTTTATTCTCCTAATCTTCCTTGCGGTCAAACATTTTCCTTTCCACCCTCTCTTCTTTCCCTCGCATTTTCTTCTTTCTGATTCTAAATTTCTCTCGCTAGATCTAATCCCTCTCAACTAACTCTCTCTCCTATTATCTCCGATTTCCCTCTCAACCGATTCATCTCTCGCCAGTCATTCTATTCAGCCCGTTTCTCACCCTTTCTCTCTACCTACTTCGCTTACAAAAATACCCTCTCTAACTCGTTGTTCTCTCCACTTCTCTCCCTCGCCTCACTACCTTTCTTTCCTAATTTCTCACCCTTTCAGTCCTTCTCTCTTTATTCTTTTCTCTCTTGCTTATTTTCTTATTTTTCTAGTTTAGATTTCTTTAACTCTTCCAACTAATTACTTTTTGTAGTCCGAGTTTAGAATTCGTCAATTACTGTCAAATTTCAGCGCTCACTGTTGATATCGTCATACCCTAGAATCCTTGTGGATCGACCTAGAAAACTATATGCCTTCGTTATTTCCATCTGGTTTTAGTTTTCTTGAGGATAAATAGTAAATTTTTAGGGCTTAAACACCCGACTACATCAAGCCTATTATTGACCATTTTGTTTTTCTCTCTTTTCCTATTAGCGAGTTCCAATCCTTTTGTTCGAACTTTCTTCGTTTGTACCAAACCGCTCACAGAATTAAATCATGTTCCACCCTAGGTCATTCATGCGTCTCATGTGGATGAAAGATTTTACATACATAGTAACTGATGATAGAAAGGTTCTATTAGGGAGTTCTTATATACTCCATATCTATTAGAGCACATGGTGTAGTTTGGTACAAAACGAGCTGGAAACTCGACCTATCGATAAGGTCAAATCAATCCTTCATTAATTAATTTATATGTTGATATAGATAATTAATCAAGATTGACCAATAAGTTCTTATTAGGCCTATAGAGTTATTAACTAGTGAGATATGTAGACCTAAAGCCTCACACACATAAGGTCTATCAATGTTTGTGGATATAGACATAATTATGAGGGTTTTTATGAACAATTTGCATACCAAATGTCTATAAATAGGAGGAGAATGACCACGGCTCAAGGTGCCTATGCAAGCCTTCTAAGAATTCTCTCTTTTCTTTATCTCTTGATGAAGAGCTTTGAAGAGGAGATCCAACCATCCAGATATCGTGTGGATTCTGCTAGAGGCTAGACATTTGAATAGCTTTAAGAACTCCTTCAAGGAAACTCAATAAGTATGTTTTCTCATATATACTAGATGATAGTATCATCTATTCTTGGAACTTCAATGTTTTGAATATCTGATTCAATGAATTCCGTTGCATTCAATGTTTTGATCAAAATTTAGAAAGTTAATCGACCTCAAAACCCAACACATTAGATAAGAATCATTAGTCTTATTCCCATACATTTGTACCCAATCATCCCTAATAGATTTTTCTGAAGTTTGTTGTGCATATAAATCATGAATAGAGGGTGTAATAATTTTAAACATTCTGGAAATGATAGCGTGATTGTAGATAGACCAAGTGATATACGAAGGGTCTTGTGCCAATGATGGATTATGTGTAAGAAATGAGAGTTTATCATGAATCTCATGGAGGTGTTTGTACTTAGTAAACCATACTAAATAGTTTTGTACAATCAAAGATTATGTCTGAGTATTTAAGTGTGCATAAAAGGATTTTAGGGCAGCGAGAAGACCGCATGAGCTTGAGCGACTATAGCTGGCAAGGGCAATGTTGTAGCCATGGAAGACATCTGATCACTAGAAGACAAAGGCTTTGCCATATGGAAAACAATAGAGATTCTCCACTTGAGAGGTAGAGAAAATCTTCATAGCCTAGGATAAGAATAGGCACAGTGAAAATGATAATTGGTGGAGGTGGAGTCAACTCACCGCAATACTGATTAGACATCCATGCTATTGAAATCTCCAAGCTTTAGAAAATATGAGTACTCTATCCATTCACTCCATGAGGCAAATTGTTGGCATCAAATAAATAATCGCTACCAACTGCCAAAATTAATTTGGCTTAGGATTAGCTGCATGTCGAAGAGAAATTGGTTACATCAAAGGATAATAATATGTTCCACTGAATAATAAATCAGCTAACCAAGTGTAATTTTTATTTGATGTTTTTTCACCTTCGCCCGAGAAAAGTCAACTACCTCAAAACTACTATATAAACAAATTGAGTAATTTTCTTTTACCATCCCTTTAGAATCTGATTTGACATTTGCTAAAATGAAATCTTCATTGAATAAAAAAACAACGAATATAATTGTCTTGGATTTGACATCTGCATAGGAGAAATTGGTGGTGTAAAAAAAAATTAAAATGGCAAAAAAATAGTTGATTGTCCCATTACACCGATGTCATAATGAGAGAAATATATATATATATAAGAAGTCTACTCTCAACATGGGTTGCCTATTTATAAGATTTGGAGGAAAGAGAAAGTATGACATAAAAATTTAGGAAATAAATATGAGAAAAAAACCTAATAAGAGGCAGCACTCGGGTCCTAGCAATGGTGGTGCAACCCTTTTGACAGTGGGGCTTGGATGCTTTCCCTGGTTACACATCACTAATTTTATGGACTTGAGTTTTAATCACAAAACGCTTAATTTTTGTTTGAATGAGCACATGATTTTATCTCATCACCATCCTTGATAACTAATAAAATGAGAACAATCAAATGCAGTTACTTTCCATGAACCTTGGGTCATTTGGAGAGTAACTGCATTATCTGTTGACTGATGACATCATCATGAGCTATCATGTAAAGACCATTGAGGAAGAAGAAGATTTAATATTTGCTCTTAATTGAAGACATTGGTTGAGGATAAGATGAAACTTTACCAAGAGAATTCATGGGTGAAAGGAGAATGACCACCCACTTGGCATTATACAATGGCAATTGACCTTTGAATGACTCTAAGAATTGAATTTTTATTGACCATTGACTGAGTTGACTTAAACCTAATCGACTATTGACATTGACTCATACATGTATATTAGATTATAATGTTTCTTTTGATGCATCCATTGTAGTATGCTATATTCATAGAGATAAAGAGAAAATGGATATAATGTTCTAAACACAATCGGAAGCTCTTGTTAGAGATAATATTTTCATCACTCTGATCTGAAAGTTCAATTTCTCTAGAGGACACCCAATGGGGATCAATCAGCTTGCCGATCTTCAGTACCTTCTCGCGGCAGGTTACATGCATCAGCCACCCACTGCAAATTATATCCTCCTCGAGGGGAATCCGGGTCTCGCCTGTCCACCACAAGTGAGTGATATCCATTCCATTTCAGCTTGCTTTTTCAGAAATTTCTTTCTGAATCGTCGTTGTGCCTTCTGATTGCCTCTGCACTCGGTATGTCAATGTCGGAGTTCAAATACAGAGATGTGAATCAATGTGATGGAGAATTATTTGAAAACATGAACACAAGGGTTCCAAGTGAACCTAGATATAACTTAAGAAAGAGATCTCATCCTCAAGAGCAACAAGAAACTATACTCGTCCTTACTCATGAGTTTGAGAAACTCATCATCCACTAAGTGAATGAAGAAGACCTCTCTAAAACATTGAAGAGAGTGTAGATTTAAAAGGGAATTATCTTCCCTCCTCCTCTTATTATACACTGATCCAAAGATTGACTTGGTCAAAGAATTTAATCCTTATCCTTAGTTACTTAGAATTCCTTGAATGGACCAAGTCAACCACCATCTACCTTGATATAGGCTCCTCTACATCTAAACCACATCCACTATATCATAGGTACCTTGTATAAATCAATGATCTCATAATTAGTAGGAAAATCTTGTTTTAAACTCCCTTATTCTTTGAAAACCACCCCTAAGTAGAAATTTAGAAGAGATCTATATGTGATAACTTATGAAAGAAAGCTATCTTCTTGCTCTAATTCAAGACAAAGCCTTTTGCATGAATAACCCATGCAAGTATGAAGATAGATCAACAACAAGAACAGTTAAATGTTGATAAAATGTCTGAAGAAAGATGCCACTAGAGAAGATTACAGCAAGAAGAGCTGTCCAAGGACCATTCTCCTAATTATCCAAGACTTATAACACATCTCAAGGCTGACGAGCCTACATCTTCCATTCTTCAGCCATTATAAGAGCAAAAGAAGATACTTAAAACCACTCATGAAGAGCATCAAGGAAACATGAAGATCTCCACATCTGAAGAAAAAAATGAGACTTAATTGTATTACCATCATAAGAGCAAAGGAGATTCATGAAACCGACTATGAAGACATAATTGAAGCTTCAACGATGACGATTACATCTTACATGACTGTCATCAACTGTTAGTAGATCCGGGATCACTCCACGTCGTCCTCCTCCTGATGATGTGAAACAGAGAAGATACATGACAACCTCCACGAAGATGAAGGCATTGGACTGTCATAAGAGCGAAGCAAAGCAAGAAATATACCACAATCACGTGAATTCAGAAGCCGATCTCATCAATCTTCTCGTCCTTCGTGGGATCTCAGTCATCATCATCACCAGCTGCTCTCTGCCCTCCTGTGCCTTCCCCTGGTGGATATCCAGAAGATAAGATACCGGGTCAACCCCAGTCAACCGCTTGTTCCTTAAACGATGTCGTTTTCTCTATTCTTACGACTACATTAAACGAAACGCTCAAACAAAGAGAGTATCGAGATGTCTCGAACCCGATCAGAAACCCGGAATGCATCACTACGATCCTACAACAGTCAACGTCACCCCATCCAAGAGGACTTTTCCACGTCGCAACAGCTGCCCAACAATCCCACCGACGATATAGCATCGGACGAGACTGATTTCGACGGACTATCGTCTTCTCGTCAACTTCCCGAATTAACGCCAAAGGATGCCAAGCCCAGTCAACCGGTCAACCCTTGACATCCACGATCTTACGCAACAGCGTTGGAATCACGAATGGACATGAAACCGTCACGAGAGGAAGCATAACTACCCATGCAACCACCTCAAGCGTCTCTACATGTTAATTTCCAATTCCCTCGTTCCTATAAGAAAGGCATTTTGTAAAAGAAAAGACAATTTTTTGATGAAATATTGGTTACCTTGGTTACGTTTTTACCCTTGTGTTCGTGTTCATCCCTGTGCTTGTCCCGCAATCTCTCCATCCAGAGTTCTATCTCCCTTTCCCTTTCTCCCTCCCGTTCTGTCGCTTTCAATCCTTTACCGTTAGAGATTAAAACGAGGAATATCCAGTTCATCGGAGCAATTCCAGAGCATCGGCTTAATCTCCAGATCAGGTATCTTCCTCTTCTCTTTTCCGTGTAATAGTTATATCTCATATCATAAGTCCAGCATTGACTTCTCCAAGTTTTATCTCCTTTCCGTCGCGTGACTGTTATCCGAGAACCCCTTTAAATACTTCTCTTATCTTAACATTATAATAATCAAATATTATATGTATTATCTTCCTATTCATTACATCGTATTACCGTATTATCCACGTTTTCCCTATTCTATAATTTCCATCCTATATTCTATATTTTATATTCTCTAATAAATGTCTTAATCATCTATATTCCTCTTTCCGAATTATCTCTTCCCACATCCTCACTGAACCCGTCTATATCCTACATACATATTATTTCCTCTCTACATTATATAATTAAGGGTTATTATCACCAGCTACCCCAACCTTTCCCCCGACCCCGAGATCTACCCCAACCTTTCAAAAAGCTAGTGAGATCTACCCCCAGCTGCTGACATGGCAAAATCGGACTCCACTGTGCATCGACGTGAAGTACACGGCGGAGGCTGATAGGATGGAAGCCACCTTCGCCGCCACATCAGCAGAGGAAGAAATTAAATCACGGCAAGAGAGAAAGGCAAGAGAGAGAGCGGCGAAAGAGGAGCTCTCTGGCGGCGAAGTGGGCAGCGCCAGAGGGCCCGCCTCATGGATGCTCCTCTCTCCTCCTGGCCCTAGGAAAACCCGTCCGATGTGATCAGCGCGGAGGAAACCGCGACAAATTGTTGCGAGTTTCCCAGCTTTTCGGAGGCCATGGGGCGCCGCTATATCTTCTCCGTCCCCGCCCCCGAGGAGACCATCGTCATCGGGTCTTCGAAATGGGTGGCTCATGCTGGCGGGCGAACTCTCCCGCGTCCAGGCTTTCAACCCCCTCACAAAACACAAGGTCTTCTTTCCCCCGTCAAGTTACTACCATTTCGGGTGCTTTCGCTCCGTCTAGAAAGCCGTCTTCGTGCCCCCAAAACCAGGCCTCGGCCGCATCAACTCGCCCCTTCTCGTCGTGATACTCCAGACGGGGGCCCATTCACTGGAATGCTCGGAGTTGGCCTTCGCCGCCCCAGGCAACGACATCTGGACGGATCTCCTAAACATTTTGTCCCCCGTGCTTGCGAGAACCAACTTTCAAGATATCGTGGCCGACGACGGGAAACTCTACGCGCTCGACGAGAGGAGCCACGTCCTGGTTTTCGACCTTGGAGGCGAGAAGCCCTCCTCTTCTTCGTCTAGGGTGACGGTGATGGTGATCAAAGTGAAGGCTCATTCTGATCCCCGCTGCATGAAGAGTCTCGCCGTGATCTCAGGCGAGCTGATCCTCGTCCAGCGGTGGACCTGCAAGGATCGCCCATTGGGGCTGACGAGGCCTGCCCACGTTTCGAGGTCTTCCGGTTGCGGGTGATGGAGATAAATCCAGCTCAGCAGGGGGTTATGGGAGCGACGACGTCCTGCTGCCATTTCTGCAAACACCTTGTGCTGCTTTTCTGTTTCAGGTAGTTAAAGTTTAATCGGGAGCGTTGGATGAAGGAGTTAAGACGGCCACGATGAGGCCACGTCACGGGCGACAGAGACGACCTGCAGAGGTCGTTGAAATGGCTCGCTCTCTCTCTCCTTGTCCGATTGGACAGAGTGTTTATAAAACACGCCTTAGTGTTCGATGAAATGCATCGCACGCGCGACAAGTTTTTCTGTCGATCGGAATCAAAGTAGTTGTTTGTTCAAACCTCTATCTCGATCTCTCTTACCTCTACAATCTCGTCGGAGAGAATCCGACAACATAGTACACATTTTTCTCCCAAAAGTTGGTATCAGAGCCTCGTGTTCGTTCCCTCGAAGAAGAGCAATGGAAAGGAAGTTCGCTGATGGTGAAATGGGAGCTGCGACGCCGTCTCTCAAGCTCTCGAAGATGAATTATCGGGTGTGGTCGATGACGATGGAGGTATATCTCGACTCTCACGATCTATGGCAGACAATCATCAGAGAGAATCCGACGAAGAAGAAGGATAGGCAAGCTTTGTCGGCGATCATGGGTGGCGTTCCGGAGGAGCTCCTTGGCATTCTCGATCCGAAGAAGACCGCGAAGGAGAACTGGGAGATTCTCCGTCAGCGGAATCTCGGGGTGGATCGGGTAATCCAATCACGCATCCAAGGATTACGTCACGATCTTGAGGTACTCACCATGGGCAAGGCGGAGACGGTCGTGGATTTTGCGATGAAATTCACACACATAGTCTCCGACCTACGGAACCTTGGAGAAACAATGGAGGAGAGGGAAGCTGTTCGGCGATTTCTTCGAGCTACCCCGGCCAAATTCGACGCCCTTACCTTGTCATTGGAGCAATATGGCGAGCTCGACAAGGAAAGTCTCGATGAGGTAATCAGATCACTTACCGTACATGAGTTGAGGCTCAAGGAACGTGAAACTCGTGAAGAGGAACAAGTTCTATTGGCAAACGCGATGGGTAAGGCAAAGATAAATAATGAGGATGATTCCTCATCGCGAGGCAGAGGCCGGCATCGCGGCCGAGGAAGAGGACGAGGTCGAGGCCGCAGACGAGGACGGAATCAAAGTGGTGAAGAAGAGAAGGATAAGAAGGCGTTTGACAAATCTGTAATCCAGTGTTACAATTGTCAACGCTATGGCCACTTTGCTTATGAGTGCAGAAATCCGAAGAAATCTCGCGAAGATAAGGCTTATGTGGCAGAAGCCACTCCGGCAGCTGCGGCTTCGGCGAGCTCATCCAATACTGTAGTGGCGACGTCATCCCTGCTTATGGCAGTCGTGGAAGAGGTGAGTGATCTCCTTCTTCATGGATCTGAGGGAGCAACCTCCGATCCCGCGCTTTGGTATTTGAATACCGGAGCCACCAATCACATGACCGGGAGGAAGGAATTCTTCAACAAATTGGTTGAATCCATCAACGGATCCGTGAAATTCGGGGATCACTCACGGATCCGAAATTGAAGGCAGAGGTGAAATTAAAGTGAGTCAGAAGGATGGGAGCAATCTCTGTCTCAGTAATGTCCTATTCGTTCCCAAATTGGAGGCAAATATCTTAAGTCTTGGACGATTGGACGAGGAAGGCTATCGGATGGTCATGGGAGAAGGTAAACTTACCATCTTTAATCCTTTTGGACAATTGTTTGCAGAGGTGCATAGATCTAGTGGACGGCTTTACCTGCTGAAGTTAAGTATCGTTGATCAATGTTTGATCACGACCGAAGCCACTCCCGAAGACTAGATATGGCACTCCCGCTTTGGACATCTCAACTTCCACACATTGAAGGAAATGTCAGCCAAAAAATCCATGGAAGGATTGCCTCCTATCAGCATTCCAAGGAAGGTGTGTAGAAATTGCATTGCCGGGAAAACATCATAGAACCTCATTCCCCAAGAAGTTAGTCTTCCAAGCAATTGAATCTTTGGAGCTGATACACATGGACATCTGTGGACCTATCTCACCACCGACCTTGGGAGGAAATCGGTATTTCTTACTTATTATTGATGACTTTTCTCGACTGATTTGGGTGGCCATGATACAACATAAATCAGACGCACTTGAAGCCTTTAAGAAGTTCAAGGCTCTGGCAGAAACTGAGAAAGGGGGGAAGCTGAAAGCAGTTAGAACAGACCGAGGTGGGGAATTCACCTCCACTGAATTCTCTAATTTCTGCATCAACAATGGCATAAAGAGGGATCTAACTGCTCCCTACTGATAACATGCATTTATAACTTGAATTCTTACCCTAATTAACTCACATTCATGCTTATTTTATGTGAATATGATGCATGTTATCATACTTTTTAGGAATTTTCTCCATTGGCATGTCATTTCACTAAAGTTGATATTTATGCATAAATTAGGGAATAATTTCATGCTTAATAGATGATTAATCTTTTGTTTAAATTAATAGAAGTTAATCTCTGTTATTGAATGAGTTTTGACTTTAGTAGATGTTTGGAAGGATGATTTTAGGATGAATTTATGAGAAATGATTTAAGTAAATTATAAGTCATCTTGATTTCTTCTTTCAAAATATATTTTAAATGACATGATATTAAAAAGAAAAGAATTTGTGATCCAATGGAGAAAATTTGGATTAAAAAGTTGTATTTTGAGAAATATGAAATTTTGAAGTTTTAGGCCCTTTTTCTGAATTTTATTTGATTTTTAAATTGAATTTCCCTTATTTAAAATCGCAAAAAGGGGTTTACTAACCTGCAGGTGATGACGTGGCGCGGAGCTGACGTGGCGAGCACAACGGGCTGACATGGCGCGCGGGACCACCGCGTGGGTGCCACGTGGCGCTCAGGCCACGTGGCAGAGCCACGGGTGGCCCGCGCGGGGCGCACGTGGCGCTGACGCGTGGCAGGAGGCCACGCAGACGGGTCCACGTGGGCGCCCGTGTGGGGCGCCACGTGTAAGGCAGGTAGGTGGAGGGCCCACGGGAATAGTGGGACCCTGGTAAGTTATTGGGGGCGGTAACGCGAAAGCGTTATGCCGCCCCCTAATTTAACCGCTCCGGCTTTCTTTTTTTCTTCCGTGTGGGACTATGTTCCCACACGGCTCTTACCTACGCAGGACACGTGGCGGCTCAACGGACGTCCGATCCAAGGCGTATCGCGTGAAACGCGTTGATGCGGTGGACACAAAGTCCACGCGATGTCATCAAAACACGTGCTTAAAGAAAAGTTTGAGTAACACCCTAGATGCGCGACACGTGGCAGAGCGAGGGGGCACCGATCGTCATCGGACGGCTGCAGCCTTTCGCGATCGGAGGCACTATGTGATCATCCGATTTTCATCGGACGGCCGCGATCGTTCGCGACCTTTTCGACGCACGTGGAGCCATCATGATAGGTCGATCTTCATCAGACGAATGCGATCTCCCGCGATGGGAGCACCGTGTGGATTGCGATCTAATCTTCATCGGACGGTTCAGAAGTTTCATGGAAGAACTCCACGATCGCGGTCTGGTCGAACCGTGATCACGGCGCGATCGAGCCGCGATCGGGGAGTTTACATGGTGGAATCGCTGCCAATCGAGCGGACGTCGATCGACGAATG
The DNA here is from genome assembly GCA_024174645.1 of Lemna minuta. Classification (NCBI taxonomy): domain Eukaryota; kingdom Viridiplantae; phylum Streptophyta; class Magnoliopsida; order Alismatales; family Araceae; genus Lemna; species Lemna minuta. The sequence continues at coordinate 452,964 of CM044115.1, read as the reverse complement.
ACCAGGACCACGATCGTGGCCCGATCGTGGCGCGATCGTGGCCCGAGCGCGGCTAAAATGCATGATATTCGGAGGCGAAATTTAAGCTGATTTGTTGCGGAATCGAAGCCACGATCCACGCCCAAGGAATCTCCCCCTCGACGCCATCAAACCGCCTCCACGATCACCTCAATAGCCCACGATTTCGAGCCCAATTTCCCCTTTAAAAGCATGTATTTCCTCCCTTTTGTTCTTCACTTTTGATCGATTCGTGAAGGAATTAAGCGAATTTCGAGGAAGATCTCTAGTTCATCGTGATCCCCCCGCGTTTAGACTCGATTGCGAAGCAACTGGAGCGGGATTGATCACGAATTTTTCCTTGATTTCATCGAATTTTCCCCTTGAATTCCGAACGTCCACGAGGAAGAATCCAAGCAAATTCGCTTCAATCCACGAGAATTGGAGCCCCATCCTTGCGGCAATCGGGTGAGTAGTGAGATTCGATCAATTATCAGGAGGTAATTTGAGTTTTTATTAGATTTAGAAGTTTAATTTTGCAAATTAGTTCATAGTGTTCTTCATTTTCCCCAAATTTTAGTCCAAAAAGACGCTGATTTTGAAAATAGGATATCTCTTTTATTATAATTCAAAATCACTTAATTTTGGTTTCATTGGATTCCTCTTTTCATCAGCTTTCCGTGGATAGCAAATTTATCAAATTCTGACTTCATTTGACCTTCCAATTTGACGTTTGACCAAGGACTGTTCATCTTTCATCAAAAGTCAAACGTTGACTTTCGGGGTCAATTACTTTTGATTTACAAATCAGAATTGATAATTTCGGTCTTGTTGGATTCCTCTGGTTCTTAGCTTTCTATTGACATAGAAATTGCAAGATTTGGATTTCATTTGGGCATTCAATTTGAAGATTTCCTCTGAGGTGTTAATTTTGGGGATTTTCTGATCATTGATTTTCAATAATTCATAATAAATCCACTTCTTATGCAAAAATTACGAAATATATATCAATAAATTGAATTTTCTCTCTAGTTTCCAAATATCTAATTTTCGTAATCTTCTGACTCTGTTTGATTCTCTGATTTTGCAGAATACCTACTATTGGTCAAAGTCAACCCTTTGAGTTTGACTTTTGACTTTTCTCTGTCAAATCCGAGATTTCAATTCTTAAAACTTCTTATTTAGCTTATTTATATCATTTCTATTCCTTAAATCTTATTTTCTCTTATTTAAAACTCCTTTTAAATCCAAGTTTGACCAAGTCAACTCTGCGATTAAAGTCAACCTTGCTCTCTGTGGATCGACCCGATACTTACCTAATACTTGATTATTATATCTTGTCTTTGTGAGTTCGGTTTTATCAATTTTGTTTGACCATCGTCTTTGTGTTTTAACGACGCACGAAAATGACACGTCACCTACTCACCTCAACAAAATGGGGTGGCCGAAAGGAAGAACAGGACTGTTATGTCTATGGTACGGGCTATGTTGAAAGCTAAGGACCTACCAAGAGAACTGTGGGGAGAAGCAGTCAATACGGCTGTCTACATTCTAAATTGGTCACTTACCAAGAGCTTGAAGGGTCAAACTCCTCATGAGAAATGGACTGGGAGGAGACCCTCAGTTGATCACATGAGAATTTTTTGATGTGTTGCTCATGTGAAGGATGCAAGGAAGCATCCAAGCAAGCTCGAAGACAGAAGTATGCCCATGATCTTCATTGGTTATGAACTTGGATCAAAGGCATATCGCTGCCTTGACCCAGTCAACCTCAAGGTAGTCATCAGCCGAGACATTATCTTCGAAGAATCAGAAAGGTGGACTTGGTCAACGCAAGGTGAGGGCTCTACTCCACTTACCTTCCGACCTAATTTCCTCTCTGAACAGGGCATTGAAGATCAATTTGAGTCCTCAGATGATGAAGAGGAGGGCTCAACCGAAGCAACCTCTCCATCTAACATCTCTGGAGAAATGGAATCTCCAAGATTCAGGTCCTTGACTGACCTGTATTCTGAGACTTCCCCGATTACCCAAGTGGAGGAAGTCCATCTCCTCTCAGGTGAAGAGCCGATCTCCTATATAGAGGCAGCCAGTGAAGAGGTATGGATGAGGGCTATGAGGGAGGAAATATCGGCAATTGAAAGGAATAACATATGGGAATTGGAGATTCCCCCACCCAATTGCAGGCCAATTGGATTGAAGTGGATCTTCAAATTAAAGAAGAGTCCACAAGGAGAAATTATCAAACATAAAGCCCGGCTAGTGGTAAAGGGTTACTCACAAAGGAAAGGAGTGGACTATGATGAGATCTATGCTCCAGTGGTCCGATTTGAGACAATTCGACTGCTAATAGCCTTGGCAGCATTGAAGGATTGGCAGATCCATCATCTTGATGTCAAGTCTGCATTTCTCAATGGGGAGATTAATGAAGTCATTTATGTGAAGCAACCGGAAGGCTTCTTGGTCAAAGGGAAGGAAGGGTATGTTCTACGACTCAAGAAAGCCCTCTATGGTTTGAAGCAGGCCCCAAGAGCTTGGTATTTCAAGCTCCATTCATGTTTGCTCTCACTCGGGTTCATCAAGAGTGCCTATGAGCAGTCACTCTACCTTAAAAGATCTATTGATGCCATTTTAATAGTAGGAGTTCAAGTCTTGCTGTCATCGAAGACTTCAAGACAGAAATGGCACGAGCCTTTGATATGAGCAACTTAGGCTCGCTTAGTTCTTACCTCGGAATTGAAGTAAAGCAAGGTAAGGATTTCATATTTTTGTCCCAAATGGCGTATGCACATAAAATCCTACAGCATGCCAAGCTTGGGGAGTGCAATTCGGCTATCACTCCACTTGAAGCTCGAGTGCAATTCACCTATGAAGAAGGCAAGTCCACGGTCAACTCCACCATTTATCGCAGCCTAATCGGCAGCCTGAGGTACTTGACACATACCCGGCCGGATCTACTATTTGTGGTGGGCATATTCAGTAGACAAATGGAACGTCCTACCCAAGAGCATTACATCGGGGTGAAGCGTGTACTGCGATACCTAAAAGGGATAGAAGACTATGGCCTAGTCTACAAGAAGGGAGATTTGAGGGGAGAGCTACTCGGGTACAGCAACAGCGACTTTGCAGGAGATAGCAACGATCAGAAGAGCACTTCAGGGCATATCTTCTTCCTTGGTGGGATGGCGGTAAGTTGGTCCTCCCAGAAGCAGAGCATAGTAGCTCTATCTTCGTGTGAAGCCGAGTATATTGCGGCAACTTCGGCCACATGTCAAGCTGTTTGGATGAGCCGACTACTTGGCGAAATAATGGGAAATGAAGCAATGAAGGCAAAGCTATTGGTAGACAACCAATCCGCGATCACTTTAAGTAAAAATCCAGTTCATCATAACCAGAAAAAACACATCGACACCCGCTATCACTTCGTGCGGCAGTGTGTCGAAGACAAGAAAATCGAGATTGAGTTTGTTCGATCGGAAGATCAATTGGCAGATATCTTTACTAAAGCTCTCGGAAAGGCGAGGTTTCTGGAGATGCGTGATCGGATCGGCATCCGCAGCACTCCTATGGAGGAGCTAGAGCATGGAGGAGATTGATGGAGATGCTCCAGCTCAGCAGGGGGTATGAGAGCGACGACGTCCTGCTGCCATTTCCGCAAACACCTTGTGTTGCTTTTCTGTTTCAGGTAGTTAAAGTTTAATCGGGAGCGTTGGATGAAGGAGTTAAGACGGCCACGATGAGGCCACGTCACGGGCGACGGAGACGACCTGCAGAGGTCGTTGAAACGGCTCGCTCTCTCTCTCCTCGTCCGATTGGACGGAGTGTTTATAAAACACTCCTTAGTGTTCGATGAAATGCATCCCAGCATAGTACACATTTTTCTCTCTTACCTCTACAATCTCGTCGGAGAGAATCCGACGACATGGTACACATTTTTCTCCCAACAGCGGGCTGGCCCGCAGAAGAGATGTAGGTGGGTGAAGACGAGAGATCTCGCCGGCCACGCCATCCTGCACTCGTCCGACGGCGTCCTCGCGCTCCCCGTCGGCAAGTATCGAGAGCTCACGACCGACTGCATTTACTCCGTCGAGGCAGACGAGATCAACGACAAGTGGACGTGGCTCACCGTGATGAACATCGATAGCAGGCCTATCCATTTTGAGCTGTATATCCACCCCTGCTTCCTGCTTCCCGTCCTGGTTCCTCCCGAATTCGGGGAGTTGAGAATTTTTACTCTGGTTTTTTTTTAATATTTTCGTTATGTTTGTCGATTCACTGAGCTAGCGCATTTGCCAAACCCTAACTCTCTCTCCCTCTCCCTCCCTCTCGTCTTCCTCCTAGCTCCAGTGGCTAGTGAGGAGAGAAAAATTCGAATGTGGAACTGTCCAACCGATTCGTCATTTGGTTCGTCAGTTTGCGAAGATTGACCCCTACATTGAAAGATAAATAAGTCATTAGAGGGAGAGAGAGATCGGCCTGTCTCTCTCTCAGAGCTGGGCAAGCTTTGGCTGAGATTTCAATCTACAAATAAAGGGCACGAGGAGAGTCTCCTCGCCTCCGATTGTTCAGATTCCAGAGGAGAATCTTGGTTGCCGCCCGAAAAGTGCCCAGTTTAACATCTTCAGCCAGATTCGTTGAACTCATTTATCCAAAAATTGAAGCGGATCTTGTAAATGAAAGCCCGTTGCACGATCAGAAAATCCTCCAAGAACCGAAACTTAATACTTAATAATCTAGATAAATCGACAAGCTCTGTGCTTCGAACAATTTCATTTGATTAGAAAAAGTAAAATTCACGCAATCCCGAAAAAGAAGGACTTGCTTTCCAATGACTATCTCGTTTAATGGGCTTCATCACCTTTGAATAAGATTCTCTTGAATTTTTTTGATTGTTCGGGCAATGATAGATAACTTTCACATAGATTGTTGTACCGGCGTGCCAAAATAACATGGCTTATTGTGCACCAGCATGATGCAAAGATTAAGCAAATTCCCGGAGCTCTCCATTTCTTAATTAAGCAAATTTCAGCCGAAGATTGCTCTACAAAAAACTACGATCACACGCGGTAGTTCTATGCACGCTGCTCCTTAAATTTCTACAAGAAAGTCCATCCGATGTGGGCAGCGGCGGAGGGCCCGCCTCATGGATGCTCCTCTCTCCTCCTGGCCCTGGGAAAACCCGCCGCTGCCCACTTCGCCGCCAGAGAGCTCCTCTTTCGCCGCTGTCCCCTCTACCCCTCTCTTGCCGCTCTGTCTCTTGACTTTCTCTCTTGCCGCGATTTACTTTCTTCCTCTGCTGATGTGGCGGCGAAGGTGGCTTCTGTCCCGTCAGCCTCCGCCGTGGACTCCATAATTAATACACCACACCCCACCACCCAACCACCCCAACCAAAACCCAACACCCCAACCAAAACCCAACACCCCAACCAAAAAAACAACCACACAAAACACCCACCCCACAAACCAACACCCCACCACACCAAACAAAAAAAAACACACAAAAACCAAAAACCACCAACCCCCAAACCCAACCCCCACACCCAACCAAACCCCACCCCCCACCCCACCCACACACACCACCCAAAAACACAAACCCACAACAAACACCCACCAACACCCCCCAACACCCAAACAACCACCAACCCCCCCACAAAACACAAACCAAAACCCACAAAAACCAAAAAAAAAAAACCAAAAAACCCACCCCCAACACAACACCCACACCACCCCAAAAACCCACAACCCCACACCACCCACCAACAAAAAACACACCCACCACCACAACCCCAACCAAAAACCCAACCAACCCACCCACACACCAACACCCACCACACCACCACAAAACGGATTCACGCCAGGGGGAAGGTATCTCGCCGACGGAGGGAGGAAGGATAGTGATAGTACGCCGAAAGCCACTTGAAGATATCGCTTTACATGTAAGGAATAGATAGAGAGAGAGACTAGAAAGCGGTGGCCGTCGATGGCAAATGTTGAAAATGGGAAGATCGAGGCTCCCGGGAAGTGGGCATTCACTTCACCCGGTGGGCATTCACTTCTCTTCAGCTTCTTCGAAGGTGAGGATAATGGCCGCCGCCTTGAGTTATACTTTTATTTACGATAATGAGGATGCTGGGAGGGAAAATAACGGCGTTGGCTTGCACCTGAGTCTGGCTCCTGCTGGGTCGTAAGGGATAAGATGATCGGTGGATTGTGTGTATCTGATTATGGTGTAGATAGATGTGTTTTTTTGCTCGGTGAAGACCGGTCCGGGAACTCCGTTCATCTCAGTGTTGGAGGTGAGGCCGGTAGAGAATTCAGTCTACAAGATGGTCAACAGCTCGCACTCCCTTGTCTTAAGAGAGAATCGAGTCGACTATGGGGGAAACCAGAGAACTAGGTGACAATCTGTCTTCTTGTCATTCACTCTCTTTATATTTTCCTTATTCTCTGTTGCGAGACAGGTATCCGCGGGACGGTTACGACCGCATATGGTTTGCGAGGGCGAACCGAACAGGATGGACGACGGTGAGCAGGGACCAGGAAATCAAGAGCAATGAAACTGGTACAGAATCACTTCCGCAGGTAGTTCTGAGAACAGCCATCGTCTACGAAGACTTGTCCTTCACCGTCACCGTGGGATCCGACGAGAAGATCGTCATCTTCTTGTACTTCGCGGAGCTGCAACTGATGAGGTCAAACGACACGAGGGAGTTCTACGTGCTCCAGGACGGCCAGCTATTGTATGGACCGTACAGACCGAGCTATTTACAGGGAGAAACGTTGTACACGGGCTTTCCTACGGGACTAGCGACGAAGTTATGCACGCTCAATTCCACGTCAAACTCAACGCGTCCTCCCATGATCAATGCACGCGAGGTCTACGGGTTGAAGCGACTGGAGTCCTCGCCCACGGACTCCGGAGACGGTCAGTTTCAGTCTCCCATCGATATCGTTTTGCTTTCCTTTCATTTTGCCGGATCCAGTGAGCGTAACGGGAGAAGCTTTACACTAAACAGGGAACGTGATCTCGAAGATCAAAGACGCGTACAAGGTAAAGAAGAACTGGCAGGGGGATCCCTGCCTTCCACGGGAGCTGGCGTGGGAAGGAGTGGGTTGCCGCTACCATACCATGGTGACTCCTCGGATTGTTTCTCTGTGCGTTATCTCGCCCCGAGAACACTAGTATTCAAAATGTTTAGCTTTGGCTTGGACTTACGAGATGAATACTGTTAACACTCCTAGGACGCGTAGAGGAGAAACTGGGCGACGCCGAACCCGCCGCCGGCTATCTGCCCACGCCAGAAGCAGCGCCGCCGCGGCAACTGAAGGTTCTCCGCGAAGAGTTGAGCCCCTCCGCCGCTCTCTCTTCTCCCCCATGATTTAATTTTTTTCCCTCGGCTGACACGTGGAGGCCAGGTGGCTTCCGTCCCCGGCCAGGTGGAGTCCGATTTTGCCATGTCAGCAGTTGGGGTAGATCTCACTAACTTTTTGAAAGGTTGGGGGTAGATCTCAGGGTTTTAAAAGGTTGGGGTAGATCTCGAGTCGGGGGAAAGGTTGGGGTAGCTGGTGATAAAACCCCTAATTAATATAGCTGGTGATAATAACCCTATAATTAATATAATAACCGTCTTTATCTATCTCATTCATCTCATTTAATTACACTCCAATATATTAATCTATTATCTTCGAAATCTCCATTCCGTAATTCCTCACTACTATACATAATTATTCCCTGCTGATATCATTTCATAGGTCATCCATTAGATTGAAGGATTATTACATAATTAGATCAGTAGATATTCATATCTATTTCTCCCTCACATATTCACACTCACATTCTCATCGATATACATAGCATCAATTCATCACAATGTGCGCGAGATCAGGATGCATGGATCGCAGCCAAGGAACGATGAGGAGCGATAGAAGTAGAATCCCAGAACCGTCCAAGGTGGATGGATTACAACGGCGTGGATTAAATGGAGAAGATGAGCGGCGGGTTCCACGGTCGTTTTTTTCTTTTGCTTTGTTCTTCTTTAAAAGGCCGACGAACGTTCGGTAAATGTAAGGTGCATACATTCTTCTTGAATAGTCAGTTTTTCTTTCAATCAGTGAGTGTGTGATTGGGTGAATCGCGATTGTGAGCAAGTGGTTTGTTCTAACAGATGACGACCACGGACAGAGGGTTATCTTCACGAAATGGCGGAGAAGTTGGGGACGGGGACGGGAAACTGGTGGATCTCGTCCATCCAGGGATTGTTCTTCTCGAGGGCGGGGTCGATGGTCCTGAGCGCCCTCCAGACGGCGCTGTTGCACTTGAAGCCGGAGCCGAAAGCAATCTGCCAGACGCGGTCC
>CM044115.1:387112-439612 GCA_024174645.1 Lemna minuta | reverse complement strand
ATTCTCCCAAAACGAGAACACAAGGGTTCCTATAGAACCAAGATATGCATTAAGGAAGAGAATCCTCATTCAACAATTTGAGAAACTCGCTATCCATGAAGTGAGTGAAGAAGACCTCTCTAAATCTTCAAAAGAGAGTGAAGATCCCATGGGGATTAATTTCCCTCCTCTCCCATTTATCAACTGATCTAAAGATTGACTTGGTCAAAAGAAATTAACCTTTATCCTTAGATACTTAGAACTCTTTGAAAGACCAAGTCAACCACCCTTTTTACCTTTGATATAGGTTCCTAATTGTCTAACCACCATATCATAGGTACCTTGTATAGTTAGAAATAATGATCTCAAGAAACATCAATAGGACACCCTTGTGATACATTCCTTCTCTCTTTGAAGACCAACTGTAGTTAGAAACTATAGAAGAGATCACATGAAGGTAAATAGTTACAAGAATACTTTCAAGATGAATCACACCTCAACCATCATAAAGTCATGAAGAACATTAAGAGGACTTCACGGTTTATGAGAATTATGAATATACCATTTGACTGATGAGGAGCAAGACTGATAATGATCAACGAGAGTCTTCATATCAACTTTCAACCACTAAAAATGCATTGCATAACATGAAGCCTTCCACGTCACTGCTGAAGACAGTCAGCATAGAAGAAGCTCGAAATTGAAAGCAGGAGATGGTCATCACTACCACCAACTGCATCAACCTCCCTTCCACATTTCTCAGCGTGCAACTGGAATCATCGCACTTAAAAGAACTTACCTTCCGACGGAAATCCAGGACTAAGGTTGACTATGACCCTTCACTCCAAGTAAGAGATCATCGAACGTATCACTGGAAAACAAGGAGAAAAACTTGTAGAGCTACTGCCATCAGCGAAGAGTTCTCAACTGAATCCGCCAATCGTTGGATAATTCCTAAAGCTTCCAGAGCTCCAACACCAGAATAATAGAAGTTCTTCACGGAACACCGTGGAAAAACCGACTTGAAGTGATAAAGACCAAGCTATGCGACGAGATAATTGTCGCATCCATAATCGTGAGGAAAGTTTCACTAACCTGCTAGCGGAGTGACAGTCAAAGCAATCAGCGTGTGGAATATGCGTTACGTAAACGATCGACTACGACCCTTGATAAAGCCGAAACATACTCGCGGAGAAAAACAACAGGATATCCCAGAACTTACCATGATGTCGGATCTACCGACTAACAATATTCGGTCACGTCCAAACCGAGGAAAGACTTCAACATTACGACACAGGAATAATTACAAGACAACCGGAGATTTGCGGTTCCAGAGTAACTGTTTATCGCGCACATAGCCTCCTCAAAATGTTTTTTCTCCATCAAGCATCAACTTAAGAGAGCTTACTCAAAACGCAAGACCGAAGTCTCATATCTTTCCTGCTTACGTGGAGTATTAAAAGCAATTCAACGTCACGAAGAGAACCCCACGACTTTCAGAAAGATAACTGTCGGTGCAACGATATCTCACGTCTCTTCGGTTTTCTCCATCCCTCTATATAAAACGACGAATGTAACAGAGATGCAAACAGTGATTATTATTGAATGAAAGTTGATCTTGGTTACCTTTGGTTACCCGTGTGTTCACGCTCACCCTGCATCTCCATCAATTCCGTCCCGCATCATCTTCATCGCCGAGTTCTATCTTCCCCCGCTTTTCTCCCACTCGTTCTTTCGCTTTCAGTCACTGTCGTCTGAGACTCATTGAGGAAATCCATACCGTTTGACGAATCCAGGAGCGTCGCTTCCCCACCAACTCAGGTAATCATCCTCAGTTTTTAAATAGTGATTTGGTTCATTTCCGAAGTCTATAAGTCCACATTCGTCACTCCGTTCTCCTCTCATTTTCACCACCCTTTTCATTTTCCGACGCTTTCTCACCTTCCCCGATTTCCCCTCATCTATCGCCCCCTCTCCCCATTTTCTATATTATAATATACAATATCCTCTTCCGTTATCTCTCCGACTACTTCACTTCTCTATCACTATTGATAATATGCATTTATAACTTGAATTCTTATCCTAATTAACTCATATTCATGCTTATTTTATGTGAATATGATGCATGTTATCATACTTTTTAGGAATTTTCTCCATTGGCATGTCATTTCACTAAAGTTGATATTTATGCATAAATTAGAGATAATTTCATGCTTAATAGATGATTAATCTTTTGTTTAAATTAATAGAAGTTAATCTCTGTTATTGAATGAGTTTTGACTTTAGTAAATGTTTGGAAGGATGATTTTATGATGACTTTATGATTTAAAATGGTTAATGAGAAATGATTTAAGTAAATTTTAATTCATCTTGATTTCTTCTTTCAAAATATATTTTAAATGACATAATATTAAAAAGAAAAGAATTTGTGATCCAATGGAGAAAATTTGGATTAAAAAGGAGTTGTATATTTTAAGATATGATTTTTAGAAGTTTTAGCCTTTTTATGATTTTTTATTTGAGTTTTAAAATGAATTGTTATTTAATAAAACCGCATAAAGGGGGAATTTACCTGTAGGTGCTGACGTGGCGAGCGGGGAAGCGGGCGAGCTGACACGTGGCGCGTGGGACCACCTCGCGGATGCGACGCGGCTCTGAGGCCACGTGGCAGGGCCGCGGGTGGCCCACGCAGGGCGCAGATAGCGCTGACGCGTGGCGGGAGGCCACGCTAACGTGTCCACGCAGACACCCAGGAGGGGCGTCACGTGGCATAGGGGTTCGCAAGTGGAGGGCCCACGGGTATAGTGGGCCCTGGTAAGTTATTGGGGGCGGTAACGCAAATGCGTTACCGCACCCCTAAATTTAACCACGCAAAATTAAATTATTTTCTCCGTGTGGGACTATATCCCACACGGTTCTTACCTTTTGCAGATGACGTGGAAGCATGGCGGACGTTAGATTCAATCAAAACAGCGGGAATCAAGACACACGTCAGTCATAGAGGAATGTCGGCCCAATGATTGGGCATGCATTTTGTTGTGCCTGACACGTCTAAAATCGAGACGTGTCAGTCAAGAAGGGCGGCAACCAATGAAAAAAAAGGAGGGATTTTATCCCGCCTAATAAGACAAAACGCATTTAATTCTCTCTTTTTCAGGAGCGGCGGTCGAGACGATGTGGACCAATGGAAAAAAAGACGGCCTTTTCACCGCCTAACAAGACAAAAATCCAGCGGAGACTCCGTGCGACGCATTAAATGCGCCGCAATTTAAGCCAACAGAAGCTCTGACAGCCGCATTAAATGCAACGCAGTTTCAACTCTGATGGAGGACCATGCACACGATCAGGCGACAGCACGTGCCGAGCCGGACAGCGCGCGAGTACTACCGCGCCGGAGCACCCGAGCCGATGCACGAGACCCCGGCTTCAAGTACACCGCGTGATGCGCCCTCCCGACGGGTTTTTCCCCATTTCTTGCTTTATTTGTTTCATGAGAACTATTTGTGTGTGTGTGGGAGGGTTTTTCCCATGTTTGGGCCCTCCCTAGTGCTTATGGGCCGGTCCTAGGCCCCATTAGAGGGGTTTAGCCCATTTTTTTGGGCCAAACCCCTTGAATTACGGGACTGCCCTTAGGGCAAACCCCTCTCTTTCTCTCTCCTATATAAGGGAGAGAGGAAGAGTATCGCGATAGAGCTGTTTTTGAAATGAAGAATGAAAATTCACGTTGATGTGACGTTTCCATGATCACGTGAGAGAGAGAGAGGAACCCCGATCTAGGGTATCCCGTGAGAGAGAGAGGGTAGGGGAAGAGGAAACGTGCCCAGGTCGCTGCCTCCCGCCGAGTCACCGCCGCCGTCTCCCCGCCTTGCAGAATCGCCGCCGACGTTTTCGCCCTCCTCTGGAGCCGCCGCCGCCGTTTCCGCCGCCAGCGCGCCAGACGACCGCGGTCGCGAGCAGTTCTTCCCCAGTCGGGATAGGAGAGGCGGGACGCGACCAGACTGCCGCCGTCCTGCAGAGCCGCCGCCGCCGTTCCGCCTTCCTGTAGACTCACTGCCGCCGCCTCTGCCATCCCGCAGTGCCGCCGCCCTTCTTCACCGTTCTGCAGCATCACCGCTGCTGAATCCGTTGTAAACGCGCCTGACGGTCGTCGCCCGCGTTTGCGTTTCCAGCCGTCACCGTTGACCCTCACGGGAGCTTCGCCGGCCCACTCACCGCCACGCCGTCTTCCAGTGCTACCCCGGATCGAACGCTTGCTCCCCACGCCGTCGCCGTGAACGCTGTTGCCCGGGTCGCCCACGCTCTCTCTTCAGGGCACGACGGGCTTTCCCGGCGTGGCCTCTCCCTGACGAAACGCGTTCGCCCTCGCCCAGGAGCCTTTCCGTCCGCTCGGCGACCCAGCCCGCCTCTGACCGCCGGAGGACTGCCGCCAGACCGGGGCAGTACTAGAACGCATCGCCAAAGGCTGTCAGACGCTGCTGCCGCTGCTCCTTCACGCCGGCTGAATCCGATCGATCACTGCCGCCGTCAACTGAGCCGCCGCGGGACTACGCTTGTTTGATTTCAGGGTAGATCGACGCTGGCGAGCCCCGTTGACCAGCCGTGACGCTGTTCGCCACCGCCAGTTAGATCGCTCGCGATCACCTTGTTCTTAGCGTCGACGGACAGGTCTGTCACTTCGGCCCCGATCATCGGGTCGTCCGACGCCACTGCCGAGCGAGGGATCCCGCTACTCGGACTCTCCTCGCCCTATAGTTAGTATCGTGATATCCTCTTGTGCGTATCTCACGACGGATCGTCTCTCTCCCGTGCAGGTTGGTGCTGCCCGCGTGCGAGGATGCTTCGGACCACTGCGATCTTCGGATCACGACGCCGTCTTCGATCGAGTATCATCACCTTCCCCAGTGCTGTCCGCGCTCGCTCCACCGCCGGGGCTAGCTGTTTTAGGTACCCTCACTTGCCTGGGTGGGTCGGGTCTATTCATCGGTTTCGCTCGAGATTTCATTCGTCGTACGGGTGCGGACCACTCCGGTTGTGGACTTCCACCGTGGTCGTTGGTAGACAATCTAACGGAACGTGGGGAAGTCGACCCATCGAGCGTCGCTTGGAGAGCTTCCCGGACGATACCCTAGGTCAGCTGCCGCTCCCTGTGTTTCTCGTTATTTCCAAATTTGCATCATTACATTTTTGTGCATCTTAGTCGTTAGTTAGCCCAGGCCCTTGTGTTGTAACACGAGCCGTCGATCCCGGCATCTGTCGTGTTACATCAAACTCTCTACGTGGCCGCTCTTGATTCGCTGAAAGCGAAATTGATGACGTGCCACGTCATTGATTGATACCTGCATTTAATGTTTGATTTTTTTATACAGGTCGTTGGATGCGGCGTGGACGGTCGTGATCCTTCGCGATCAGAAGCATCGCGTGGACACGTCGGGAATGTCTGATCTCCATCGGACGGTCGTGATCGTCATCGCGAGCTGCTCAACATCGGACGGTGCAGACAAGTCGTGGAAGAACTCCACGATCGCGGTCCGATCGAGCCGCGATCGAGCCGCGATCGCGGCGCGATCGAACCACGATCTCACATCTTTCATCGCAAAATCATTCCAATCGGATCCGACGGCGGCCGACCGAGATCCAGGACCACGATCGACGCCCGATCGTGGCCTGATCGTGGCCCGATCGTGCCACGATCGGGGCTCTTTATGAAGCGAAATTAAAGCCGATTCATCCCGGATTTGAAGCCACGATGCCAGTCAGTGCAAACCGCTCCCACGACGCCTTGATTCCGCCCCCACGAACGCGTCAATTGGCCACGATCTTCGGGCCAATTTCCCTTTAAAAGCATGTATTTCCCCCCTTTTGTTCTTCAACTTTTGATCGACTCGTCAAGAAATTAAGCGAGTTTCGAGGAAGATCTCTATTTCATCGTGATCCCCCCGCGTTTAGCGTCGATTGCGAAGCAATTGGAGCGGGATTGATCACGAATTTCTCCTTGATTTTATCGAATTTTCTCCTTGAATTCCGAACGTGCACGAGGAAGAATCCAAGCAAATTCGCTTCAATCCACGAGAATTGGAGCCCCATCCTTGCGGCAATCGGGTTAATAGTGAGATTCGATCGATTATCAGGAGGTAATTTGAGTTTTTATTAGATTTAGAAGTTTAATTTTACAAATTAGTTAATAGTGTTCTTCATTTTCCCCCAATTTTAGTCTGAAAAGACGCTGATTTTGAAAATAGGATATCTCTTTGATTATAATTCCAAATCACTTGATTTTGGTTTCATTGGATTCCGCTTTTCATCAGCTTTCCGTGGATAGCAAATTCATCAAATTCTGACTTCATTTGACCCTCCAATTTGACGTTTGACCAAGGACTGTTCATCTTTCATCAGAAGTCAAATGTTGACTTTCGGGGTCAATTACTTTTGATTTACGAATCTGAATTTGATAATTTCGGTCTTGTTGGATTCCTCTGGTTCTTAGCTTTCTATTGACATAGAAATTGCAAGATTTGGATTTCATTTGGGCATTCAATTTGAAGATTTCCTCTGAGGTGTTAATTTTGGGGATTTTCTGATCATTGATTTTCAATAATTCATAATAAATCCATTTCTTATCCAAAAATTATTAAATATATATCAATAAATTCCATTTTCTCTCTAGTTTCTAAATATCTACTTTTCGTAATCTTCTGACTCTGTTTGATTCTCTGATTTTACAGTACACCTACTGTTGGTCAAAGTCAATGCTTTGACTTTGACTTTTGACTTTTCTCTGTCAAATCCGAGATTTCAATTCTTAAAACTTCTTATTAGGTATATTTATATCATTTCTATTCATCACATCTTATTTTCTCTGATTTAAAACTTCTTTTAAACCTAAGTTTGACTAAGTCAACTCTACGATTAAAGTCAACCCTGCTCTCTGTGGATCGACCCGATACTTACCCAATTCTTGATTATTATATCTTGTCTTTGTGAGTTCGGTTTTAAAAATTTTGTTTGACCATCGTCTTTGTGTTTTAACGACGCACGAAAACGACACGTCAACTATCCACCGATATCAACACCCTCCTTTCCTCGTATTCTCTCTCGTTTCCCTTCAGTCCCTACTAACCGAGATTATCCACTATTAGATAAGCCCCGGTTGTGAACCCTTATACTATAATATCTCTTTTATCTTTTATCTCTATTTATTACTTCTTAAATATCACTCTATTATCCCTCTCACTTATCTACTTATTATAATCTTTATCTCTCTTACTACCTTCACTGAATTATAACTCTATCTATCACTGATATCATTTCATAGGTCCTAAAATTGTAGGATAACTATATCATTACATCATTAGGTTTTCTCATTATTTCATACATATCTTTTCACATCTTCATCATCACATCTTCACCTTCATACATAGCATATCCTTTTAAAGTATCCTATATCATATTTGGTGTCTAGACAGTTTGATTACTCGAAGGATCAAAAAATGATTTAGAATGTCGAAGAACATCTCAATTTATCAAAAATTTGGGCGTAACCGTCGGATTTGGTGTTTCATCATTGATTAACGGCTGAGATTAAACGCTAGGCTTCAAATTGTTATGATTAAGTTGTGGCTGTTGGATTAGAGATGGACTGTCGAGATTTTGCCATGTCATGCATGAAGAAGAAATGCATGAAACGTCATTCGTCCAATCTTGATCTAACGCTCCATATGCTTTTTCATCGATTTTAATCTCAGTTGTTATAACTCTTTTGATGAACAGCTGATATTAAATCATTTTTAAAACAATTCACCGACGAGTAGAAATGCGCCACGTACCCCCTTACCTTAAGTGACGATTGACGATCGCGATTTAATCCCGCAATCAGATGCTCCACGTGTTGCCACATCACCTGTGTACATAAAAACCTAAAAATAGTCTCACCTATGGAAAAGTAAAGCATATGCATGTGTATATAAGTAGACTGAAAATAGGGAGTTAGCAAAAATCCTTAACAGGATGCTTTCTTCTTATTTACACACGCGTGCGTGCGCGCACACGTGCACACACACGTGGACATAGACACATTGTGTGACACATGGCGGTCTCATATGTCACCAAGAGGTGACGTCATTTTCATTTGGCTCCACATTAGCTGCCACGTCAACACGCGATAAAATTTTTTTTATTGAATTTAATTCAAAATAAATCAAATTAAATTCATAAAAAATTCAAAAAATTCCAAAAATATCCCTAAAAATAAGAACATTCATAGATTTTAAAATACAACTTCAAATTAATCCAAAGTTGTATCATTAGATTAGAAATTAAATTATCTATTAGTCTAAACAGTCAAATTATTTAAATAACAAGAGAATACATTTTTATTTCTAAAATACACTTATTTCTCTTAGAAATTAAAAGTTAGAGAAATAAATGAGTATATAAAAAGCATTTTCTCGTATTATTTAACATTAAAACTCAATTGTGATCTCAAATACAGATGGGAATAATCTACTTTAAAATATATTCTTAAAAATGCATAATTATCCCTAAAATAGTGCATTTTGAGATTATCACTTAAAATTGCATGAAATGATAGATATGCACACAAATTATGATAACATGCATAAAAATGGAATGTTTAATGCCTTAAAGTGCATGTTTTATGCATTAATAATCATATAATTGCATGTTAAGATTGCATCTTATCATGCCTCCCAACTTAAATAATTTCTAGTCTCTTAGCAATTTACCATATAATCTCCCTAGAAGGTCTTTTCCACTTCTCAATCCTACTACTAAAGAGATGAAATTTATAAAAGTATGATTACTCTTCCTCATATTGTTGACCATAGTGATCTAGATTCTATTTCTAGGTTAACTTTTTTAGTGCATATTAGGGTAGTGCTCATCGGCTAATGCTCGAGTCTAATTCTCAATTGTGATTGAGGTGAGTATATCTAGGGTTTGATGCTATGGGGATGAAAAGATTCTCACATTCTCATAAGCAGATGTAATTCCTTACCCTCTTCATAGGTACTTCACTCTTTCCCTCCAAATGGAGGCCACTTAGTGCATTAGAATTCCCCTTAACTCGTCTTCCTCATATAGAGAGTGCAATTGCAAAGGGATTCCTATCTTTGCGATGCAATGTGTGAGGTGGCTGAAGAAAATAAAAAGATACTATTTCTAAGGGAATGATGTGGTTAAAAGCAAATATGCAAGTAAACAAAGAAGATTTTTAAAAACAAAGGTGGTACCACTTATGATAATTATACTCCCAAATAATGTGGATGGTTATGAATGATAGGGGTAGACGAAAATGTTAGAGATGATGGTGGAAGAAGAGATCTTTGCCTAACTTATTTTCCTTCTTTTCACTTCTTATTTCTCTCTTTTTCTTGCTCTTTCTCCTTCTTTTTTCCTTCTTTCTTCTTTTTTTAAAATAATTTCAAAATTTCAAAAGAATTTACATGAAATAAGGACATGGAGGAGTTTTGGTTTTTGAAGAGAGTATGTAACAAATGTGAAGTGTACTATAAAGGGATACGTTCATATGAGGGAAATATGGAAGAAATGTGATGGATTCTTGAATCACTTTGGAGTGTTATTTTGATGAGTGAAGTTAAAAAAATTTTGTAATTACTTCATTGGATTGAAAAGGATAGAACTCCAGGCCTAACGGAAAAATAGGTACATCAAGAATTGTGGTTCATTTGCACTCTTTTAGGGGGAAGTTCGGAATCGAGGAATTCTCACATTAAGCAATTTTGGCTTATGTAAGGTAGGGGATTGGAATTTGACATTAAATTCTCTTAAAAACTCTCCATTTCAATCCCATAGCATTTCAACCTCTGATTACTCATTTTTCCTTGGTGCGCAATAGATACCCAAACCCAAAGAAGTCAGCCTTTAAAATAATCCTATGGTTTCTCTAGATCACTTAACTTTATTACTCAAAATGTAATCATATGGGCTATAAGGTCCTCACTTCTACATCTCTAGTAGATAGAATCTAGAAGGTCAAGACTTCTAAGGTGGGGTAGAGTGGTAAAAATTTGGAAAATATGAGTTTTTAGAATGTAGAATTTTAAAATTTTTTAAAAAAATGGTTTTTCTAGGTCCTCACCCATGAACTAAAACTTTTCATTTCCTTCAATAAAATCTTCATGCTCATGAAAAAGATAGCAAAAATACCAAGCATGGCATGAAAAAAATATGAAAATATGGTGAGAAGAAAAGGGTTTAGAAAAATTCATTGATGCATTGATGCTCTTTAACGAGATTTTTTGTGCTTGCATCATCTCCGTAATGTAGTTCTTCTTCGACATCAACAAAAATAAAGTACAAAAAGAAAGCAAAAGGTAAGATAATCTTGGGGTGCCTTCCAAGAACACTAAGTTTAATGTCTTCGGCTAGATGAAACTCTAATAAAACCTACAATGGGGCGAGGCTGATACAATCGTCATGCCCTCGTGTACCTCAAGAAGATGTAGATTTACGGTATATGCTGGTGAGGGTGGCTCTGATGTGAGGTATGACTTCAGACGATGGTCATTTACCTTGAATTGTCTACTAGATGATGTCAGAGATGAGTATGGATCCACCCTCAAACAACTCCAGAACCATATATGGACCATCCCATCACGAGTGCAACTTCCCAGGAAAGAGCTTAAGGCAAGAATTGTAGACCCATACCTTATCGTTGACCTGAAAAGTTCTCCTGATGTGTCAGTCATGAAAGGCCTTCATCTTTTTTTTTGTTAAAATCTCCATGTTCTTGTACACGTTGTGCCTTAGCTCCTATAAATCCTAGAGCTGGAGAAGTTGTTGTTTCCTTGCTTCATCTAGAGATAAGCTGAGCTTTTTGATGGCCCAATAGGCTCGATGCTCAAGCTCAACTAGAATGTGGCAGGCTTTCTCCAAGACTAGCCAAAAAGGAGACATCCCGATGGGCATCTTCTCAGCCGTCCGCTATGCCCATAGTGCGTCGGGAAGTGTGTGCACCCAATCCTTCCCATTTGATCGAATAACTTTCTTTAAAATATTTATGACTTCTCTATTACTTACCTCTACTTGCCCATTCGCTTGTGGGTGGTATGGTGTGGTGACTTACGTATCGATTTAGTGTGGTCGTTGAAGCAAACGATTGTCGGTCAAACAAAATTTATAATTCTGAACTCACGATGATCTAAAAATCAGAAATCAAGTACGACGATGAGATCGGGTCGAACCACAGAGAGCACAGTTGACTTCTATCGAACGAGTTGACCTGGTCACACTTAAGTCTAATTAAGATTTTAATCAAATGAAAATGATATATTACTAATGAAAAATAGTACTAATTTATAGAGAAGATATTTTAAGAATTTTGAAATATTTGGAGAAGAAAAGTCAAAAATCAAGGTCAAAGAGTTGACTTTGACGAGAATTAAACTTTTTGTAAAATCAGAGAGGAGAAAGGTGAGAAAATATTACGAATTCAAAAACTAGAGAGAAAGTAGAGAATTTTGATATAAAGATCGTGATTTTTAGACAAGAATTGGATTTACTATGATGTATTAAAAATCAATAAACATAAAGTTCTTGAAATGAAGATCTCGATCAAAATCATTAAATTGACTTATCAAATGATATCCAAATCTAACAAATAACATATGAATATAAAGCTTATGATCAGAGAATTTGAGAGAAACCAAACTTATCAAATTTCACCTAGTACAGTACGAGTAATTGCTCTCGAAAGTTAATGCCCAAATTCGGATCGATTTTAAACAGTAGTTGGTCAAATGACAAATTGAAAGGACAAACCTTAGTGAAAATCAACGAATCAGATATCCATGGAAAGTTGATTGAGCCAAAAATTCAATGAAACCAAATTCGTTTGAATTGGACTTAAGATCAGGGAGAAATCCTTGTTGGGAAATGAGCAGAAATCCGCAATCAAATTTGGGCAAAATGACGAAATATCAGATTCCTAAACTCTAATTACTAATGTAAATCTAATATAAACTATCTAAATTGCAAGGATTACGAGGAAGTCACACTACTAATCTGGTTGATGCGAAGATTGAGCCTCAAATTGCTTTGATTAATGAGTATTTATCTCATTCCTTCTTCGTCGTGCTTTCGGCGTTTCAAAGGCGAATCCAAACATTTTCTCACAAAATTTTCATATTAACTTGCCTCAATCCATGTGCGATTGAGTCTAGAAGGCAAGAGAATCACGAAGAACTTAAGATCTTCCTCCAAAAATGCTTAATTTCTTTATGTTTCAATCAAAAGTAACATTTTAGGAAGAAAAAACATCGATTTATAGAAGAATTTATCGCAAAATATTCATCGCAGAAGAATTCATAGCCGTCCATTTCGCTGAAGATTGTTTGGCCACGATGCGTCCACGTCGCGTGCCATCAGTAGACCTCGATCCCACGACACAGGATCACTTCCTCGATTTTCACCATGTGATCTTCATCGGAGCGTCATCAAGTAGCCACATGTGGCTCTATCATTCGTTGAGTGTTAGATTGAATCATGACCATCGGCTTTCACTTAAGTGATCAACGGCTCTGAATTATGCACATGTGTATGATCGCAATTTGATGGACTGAAGTCCACGAAATCAACGCGCACCGATTTCTTTGCTTCAATCCAACGCTCCACGCATTGCCACGTCGCTTGCGAACTAAGGAGAAATATTAGTCCCACATAGAAGAAATAGAGAGAAAATATCGCATATATAAGGGAGATGGTCTTAAAGGCTTTGCATCGTCCATTGGGCATTAGTACGCCCCCTCTTAACCTAACTCCTGGGCCCATTATACCTCCAGGCCCAAAAAACATCGGTCGCGTCCTTCGCACCATGTAGGCACCCATGTGGGCTCGCATGGGTCCCTGTCGGCTCCCGTGGTGTTGCCACGTGTTCGCGCTGAGCCACGTCAGATCCGCGCAGGTCCAAGCCATATAAACCCTTTTTTTGCAAATATTTTAACTCTAAAAATTCTTTAAAAATAATAAAAAATTCTAAAAAATTCTGAAATTCTGAAAAAAATTCTAAAAAATTCATCGCGAAATATCTGAGCCGTCCATTCAAAGTTCATACCTTCATTTCTAGAACTCCTTTTTTACTCAAATTTTCTCCATTGGATTACAAATTTATTTATCTTTAATCTCATGCCACCTGAAATATAAATTTAAACAAGAAAATATGATGATTTCAAAATAATATTAAGTCAACCCCTCAATGTTGAATTTGATTCCTCCATCAATTTCTTCTTCTAGTCTCTTCTTTTAATCATCCGCTCAAGTGAAAATAAAATTAAGGAAAATGGTTAATTTTAAGTTATTTGACCTTGCAAAAGGTCAAACATTAATAAAACACATAATTAACCCTAAGTAATGCAAAATTGTGGACTTCAGTAAAATGACATACTGATAACATGCAAAATTGTTTGTCTTTGTCATCAATTTCAATTGCATTGTGGTCATTAAATGTCCCAAATCAGATATTATTTTGCATATTATCATGTTGATTATGCTTAGAATAAAGATTCCTTTCAACTTGAAAATGGAATAGATAGTTACAAATAACCAGTGATATTATGACAAATTAGAAGTAATAATTACCTTCGGAATAATTACTCTCACAACTAATTGTTTTCTGTTTACAGAATATTTTGTTTTACATCAAGAATTACTTTCATCAATCTCTTTAAATTTCTGTCTATGCTAGAAATGCCCTTAATGGGCTGATATGTACTAATAAATGTTCAAGATAGTGTGGACAGGAGATGCACGGCGTCAGGTGTGAACCAATCACACAAGGGAGTGATAGGTTGTGTACACGGCGAGGTGTACACGGCCAACTGCCAGCTTACCTGTTGAGTACGAGTACCAAAGTATGCAAGTCGCCCTCCACCAATCAGATGGAGGCAGACCAGGCGTTGACCAACCGTAGCAAAGAGCACTGACGCGCGTGTGGAGCGAGCCGCACCGAGGACCTAATAAACTCGCAGAAGAGGGGGAAAATCGTTGCGAATTCACGAGGGTTTCGATTTCTTTAAGAAGAGAGTGAGGAAACGGAAGAGGCGTCTTGATTTTTTTTCGCTCCCAATGTTCGATTGGCCTGGAGGACACAAGCGAGAAGATTGGATCAACGATTGCTGACAAGTTCAAGGATTTCGTCGAGTTGAAGACGTCAATTTGAAGCTTCGAGGTTAGTCGGAATCAATTTAGGTTTAGGAAATCGTTTCGTTTTCTTTTTCTTTCTACTGGAATCAAACTAATTCTTCTTTAGATTCGTAGACAGAGATAGATTCTTGTAGAAACAGATGTAATTTGTTCTTTCTTTGGTTCTTTTTGATTTCGATTTAAAACTGATTTTAGGAATTATATGCTCAGCATATTAATTTCGTTAAATCTTTCTTTTCTCGTCAAATCTAAGAAATTATTTACTGAATTTTCGTACAGAAGTTCTTCCCGATAGCAGGTATCAATTGTTTTGTTTTTTTTTTAAAAACATCTTGTTGCATTGAAATTAATTCAATTTTAGGTTTATACGATTACATCTTTAACTCAGTTAGTTTTATCATTTCTTTCTCTGTCTTCTTTCTTTGGCAGAAAACAAGAAGATATTAAAGCAATATAATCTTTCCTTTCTGTTGTTTCATGTTGTGTGAAGATCCATTTAAAAGATTCATATGAGCATTATATCTCTATGCGAATTAGACTTGATATAGGCTGAAGAGATTTAGAATCATGCAGAAATTACAATTAGTCTGTAGTATCCTTTGCATTTTTATTCAACATAGATTTTTGGTTTGAGATTCTTAGTTTGTTATTGCATGCATTGTTATCCTGTTCTTTTAAGTAGAAAATGAAATGAAAATTAAAGAAATTCAGTCTTAAGTCTCTTGTTTCCATTTTCATGGGTGAATTCATTTAGAAAATTGAGGTTAGTTTTCTGTTTTAGGGAAATTAGATATGCTACATTTTGAGATGGTTTTAAAATCAGATTGATTTTCTATTCAGTAGCTATAGTAAGAGGTAAAGTGATCATAAAATCAGAAAAAGACAATATCAAAAATTGAGAAAATTAAATAAGAATAAAACAGAATATAATAGATAAAAAATTGAAATTGAATTCTAGTATTAAATAAACAGAAGCTCTCAAAGTCAGAAGTTTTTAATCTTTCTTTCGAATCTTAAGTGAAGAAAAACAAACTTTGTCAAAAGAGTTTATTTTCTTTTCTTTAGCATAATAAGTGGAAAATGAGGAAGAATAGAGTGCAGGGAAATAGAAACATTCACAATTAGATAACTACTGAGTTTAGTTGGATGAGAAGAAGTTCTGAATTAAAAGAAAATTAGACTTTGTCATATCCTCCCTTGGATCGACCCCTTTTACTAAGCCTAATCTTCAGATAGCTAGGAGTTAAAGGGAAAAATTTCTTAGATAGACTTTCATTCATTAAGTCCAAATAAAGGCATAACGACACAATTAATTAGGAAAATTTGGACTCATCACATACTGATGGAGAAAATTCATAAAATTATGATAACATGCATCATAATTACATAAAATAAGCATTAATATCAATTTGATATGATAATATTTCAAGTTAAATATGCATGTTATCAGTGACGTGATGGTGTACTCCATATTTCTTCAATAATGCTTGGAAATGTGCATTATTGAAGTGTGAGCCTCCGTTGCTAATGATGGCCCTTGGACATCCGTATCGGGAGAAGAGGCATCTCATGACGAATCTTAGCACCTCTCGATAGCCCTTTGTCCTTGTGGGGATCGCTTCGACCCACTTGGACACATAATCCACCGCCACTATAATATACTCTTTCACGTCTAAAGATGGGAAAGGTCCCATGAAGTCTATCCCCCATAAATCAAAGATCTCCACCTCAAGGATCGGCCTCATTGGCATCTCATCTCGCTTGGAGATGTTTAATGCCGCTTGACATTATAGGCATTCCATGTAGAAACGGTGAGTGTCCTTGAAGATGGTGGGCTAGTAGAATCCGTTATGTAGGATCTTGTTTGTGGTCTTGCACGTGGCAAAATGTCCTCCACACATCGATGAGTGACACATCGCTAAGATGTCCCCTTGCTCCTCCTATGGGATTTATTGCTTGATGATCTGGTCGTACCTAGATGGATTAGAACTGGTTATTCGCAAAAGTAGTACTTGAGGTCATGGAAGAACTTATCTCACTAATGGCGATTCCAATGCTCTAGGATTAATCTAGTCACAATGAAAATGATGATGAGGGCAAACTAGGGAGCTTGGCTCGAGATGGCAAGGAGATGCTCATTGGGGAATGAGTCACCGATGTCTCCCAGCACTGTAATGTGGAGACATGATTAGTGGTCTTCTACTGAGTTTTCGTTGCCCTTCTTGTCTTTTATCTCCAAGTCAAATTCTTGAAGAAGCAGCACCCATCGTAGGAGTCGTGGTTTGGCCTCGTTCTTGGAGAGCAAGTGATGTAGGATGATTCAAAAATTTTAATGATGGGAATATCTATACGTAGATTATGAATGACGGATGAATGATTCTACGACAAGGTCATGAAGTGATACAACTTTAAAACCAATCCTACAATATGCAAGAAGATCTAGGGAAGATACCACTATGGATTAGAATTTATCTCAATATTTCTTCGGCTTGTAGTGATAAGATTGAGAATCAATAACATGAATCAGTCTAAGTTGGACTTACTATTATAGGATTCGAACTCTTAATCACTATGGAAGTTTAGAAGATGATTAGCTTGGAGTAGACTTGAAGTCAATGCCCCTGGACTCAACAAAAGATCTGGATTATCCTCGAGTTGCTCCTTTACTTTGAGATGGATGAAAGTAACAGCAAGGAGGGAGAATAGATGAGGAGGATAGAACTCGGATTTGATAGAGAGCATGAGAAAAGAGGGAACACACAGAGCACACAGACACAAATCTGCAATTAAGGAAACCAATTTCATTCAAACAACATCCGTAATTTTTTTACAATTGTCCCTTTTATAGGATGAAGAGAAGAGAGAAGTCAGAGTGAAGAGATGGGTCGATGTAGTTACACTCAGTTATTGGTAGCTACATCATCTTTTTGCGGGTTGCTTCATGTGTCTTCAATGCGTCAATGTTTGTAGAAGAATGAGATGTGGAATAACGTTGATCTTATGGTAATCTTGGAGGTTGTGTTGGCTATAAGGTTAATTACTTGATCGGTTGAAAGACATCAGACAAAGTCTTCATATTCTCTAAAACCGTGGAGGTCTTGCTTCCAATAGGGGGTAGTGAATGTCTAAATTCGTGACTTCAATCCTTGATTGTAACTTCCTCCCAGCTTAGTCGTCATCATAAATATTTTGACCAGGCCTTGACTTCGATGTTCTTCATATATGAGCTTTGACTTCATGTAGAACCCAATAATATCCACTTCTGCAAGTTACTGAAATATAGATCTCTCCTTTGCTTCTAACAAGAGGGGTTGATCAAAGAATTAAGGGAATTTAAAACAAAGATGTTTCCTATTGACTTTGAGATCATTTATTCGCACAAAGGTACCTATGATATAGTGGTTGGAGCTTGATTTATAAAGAAACCTATATCAAGGTACAAGGATGGTTGACTTGGTCCAAATATGGAATTCTAAGTGTTCTAGGGAATAAGGTTTAACTTTATATGACGAAGTTAATCATTAGATCAGAATATAATTGGAAAAGGAGGGAAGCTAAGTCCCAGTGGATCTACTCACTCTTTTCTTTTCTTAGAGAGGTTTTCTTTATTCTTTTCATGAATGGATAATTTCTCAAATTTTTGAATGAGGAAAAGAATGCTATTTTGTTGTTGTTGGGAATTGGTTCTCTTCCTTAGATCATACCTAGGCTCACTTGGAACCCTTGTGTCTTTGTGTTGAAATGATTCTTCATTAGCAAGTATTTTAGGGCCATATGATTAGTGTAGATAATGATCTTGCTCCTCAAGATGTACGACCATAACTTCTCTATTGCGTAGACCACTGCCAAAATCTCCTTCTCCGTTGTCATGTAGTTCATTTGAGCTTCGGCTAGGGTCTTGCTTGCATAACATATGGCCGTCGGCTTTTTCTCTATTTGTTGCCCCATGACCTCTCCTACTGCGTAGTCCAAAGCATCATACATAATCTTGAACGGTAAGTCTGATAACATGCATTTATAACTTGAATTCTTATCCTAATTGACTCATATTCATGCTTATTTTATGTGAATATGATGCATGTTATCATACTTTTTAGGAATTTTCTCCATTGGTATATCATTTCACTAAATTTGATATTTATGCATAAATTAGGATATTTTCATGCTTGATGAATGATTAGTCTTTTGCAAAGTTAAAATTAATAGAAATTAATCTCTTTTTGAATTGCTTTTGACTTTAGAGCATGATAATTTCAAGATGAAATAATAAGTAAGAAGAATTCTTAAGAAAGGAGTAAGTGATTTTTAATTCATTTTAAATTCTTCTTTGAAAGTATATTTTCAATGGCATAATATTAAAAAGGAAGAAATTTGTGATCCAATGTAGAAAATTTGGATTAAAAAGGAGTTATATATTTAAAGTTATGAATTTCTGAAATTTCTGCCCTTTTTCTGCCCTTTTTCTTATTTTTATTTGATTTTTAAATTGATTTTTCCTATTTAAAATCGTGAAAAAGGGGTTTTTACCTGCAGGTGCTGACGTGGCGAGGGGGCGCTGACGTGGCGCGCAGGACCACCTCGAGGTGCGACGCGGCACTAAGGCCACGTGGCAGAGCCCGGGTGGCCCGCGCGATGCGCAGGTGGCGCTGACGCGTGTCAGGAGGCCACGCGGACGGGTCCACGTGAGCGCCCGTGTGGGGCGCCACATGGCAAGGTAGGCTGTTAGGTGGAGGGCCCACGGGAATAGTGGGACCCTGGTTAGATATTAGGGGCAGTTACGCATTAGCGTTAAACCGCCCCCCTATTTATACGAGTTTTGTTTCGAAATTCTCTCCGTGTGGGACTATGTTCTCACACGGTTTTATGTTGCAGGTGATGTGGCGACACGGTGGGCATCGGATCTGAGCGGAAACCATCGATCGTGTGGACCCGAGTCCACGCGATCATCCATTCAAGCACGTGCTTGATTTGGAACTTAAGTAACTACGATCAGACAGCTCCTAGCTCGCCAAGTAGCGTCACAAGGAGCGCCAATCTTCATCGCCTCGTTGACGCCGTGCGATCGCGATCGGACAGCTGTGATCAAGCGAGATCTTCATCTCCATCAGACGGGGGATGCGTGGAGCTCTCTAGCGCGTCGAATCTTCATCAGATCACGGTTGCCATCGGACGGTCACGATCTTCATCGCGATCTTCTCACCAATCGGACGGCTGGTGGTGGAATCACCTCACGATCGTGGCGCACTGGATCGGCGAATCGCGATCGTTCATCCAGTTGGAGCTTCGATGGACGGTATAGATGATTCGTGGAAGAACACCACGATCGCGGTCCGATCGAGCCGCGATCGCAGATCTTTCATCATGGAATTGATTCCACAATGTTCAGAGGCATTAAGTGCTGGATCACGATCACGAGAAGCTCACGATCGTGGCCCGATCGTGGCTTCTTTTTTAAGCGAAAATTGGAGCTGACTCACCACCGATCGCGGCCCGATTCGTCGCGGAATTGAAGCCACGATCTATGCCCATGAAATCACCCCCACGATGCCTCGAATCCGCTCCCATGACCGCTTCAATTGCCCATGATTTTTGGGCCAATTTCTCCTTTAAAAACCAATGTATTTCTCCCTTTGTTCTTCAACTTTTGATCAATTCGTGAAGCAATTAAGAAAATTTCGAGGAAGATCTCTAGTTCATCGTGATCCCCCCATGTTTAGACTCGATTGCGAAGCAATTGTAGCGGGATTGATCGCAAATTCCTCCTTGATTTCATCGAATTTTCCCCTTGAATTCCGAACGTCTGCGAGGAAGAATCCGAGCAAATTCGCTTCAATCCACGAGAATTGAAGCCCCATTCTTGCGGCAATCGGGTTAGTAGTGAGATTCGATCAATTATCAGGAGGTAATTTGAGTTTTAATTAGATTTAGAAGTTTAATTTTGCAAATTAGTTCATAGTGTTCTTCATTTTTCCCAAATTTTTGTCTGAAACATTGCTGAATTTGAAAATAGGATATCTCTTTGATTATAATTCCAAATCACTTGATTTTGGTTTCATTGGATTCCTCTTTTCATCAGCTTTCCATGGATAGCAAATTCATCAAATTCCAAGTTTATTTGACCCTCTAATGTGTTGTTTGACCAAGGACTGTTCATCTTTCATTAGAAGTCAAACGTTGACTTTCGGGGTCAATTACTTTTGATTTACAAATCAGAATTTGATAATTTCGGTCTTGTTAGATTCCTCTGTTTCTTAGCTTTCCATTGATATAAACTGCAAGATTTGGATTTCATTTGACCATTTAATTTGAAGATTTCCTCTGAGGTGTTAATTTCAGAGATTTTCTAATAGTTGATTTTCAATAATTCCTAATAAATCCATTTCTTATCCAAAAATTACTAAATATATATCAATAAATTCCATTTTATCTCTAGTTTCCAAATATCTAATTTTCGTAATCTTCTGTCTCTGTTTGATTCTCTGATTTTACAGAACATCCATTGTTGGTCAAAGTCAATGCTTTGACTTTGACTTTTGACTTTTCTTTGTCAAATCCGAGAATTCAATTCTTAAAACTTCTTATTTAGCTTATTTATATCATTTCCATTCCTTACATCTTATTTTCTCTTATTTAAAACTCCTTTTAAACCTAAGTTTGACTAAGTCAACTCTACGATTAAAGTCAACCCTGCTCTCTGTGGATCGACCCGATACTTACACAATACTTGATTTTTCTATCTTATCTTTGTGAGTTCGGTCTTATAAATATTTTTTTTACCATCAGCTTTGTGTTTTAACGATGCGCGAAAATGACACATCAAAATGGTGTCGTTGCCGGGGAGCATGTGTTATTGATTTGATTGCTTGATTTCTTGGTTATATTTAGGTTTCTGTGTTCTATTGTTTACTGACCTGCAGAGAATTTATCAGAGCCTATCAGTGGTGGAAAAAGGTATAGCGAATTAAGATTACCTAATTGTGGCCATTATTTGACATTTTGGTGCAAATTTGGTAGTCTATTTTGTGTTTTTCACCTTATCGAGACGTCGATATTGATATATCTGAGATTCATCCTCTGTTATCAGTGACTTATTAGTAGTATTATCTTTATTGGTGTGCTTTCTGATATTGTGTAGCTTGATCTATCTTTTTGGTGGATTAAGTAAAACATTTTTCATTTGGACATCATCATTTTCGTCTCATCCTTTTCTGACTTTCTTATATATATATAGTTGCTGTTCTGTGATCTTTTGGCTTAAGATATGAATAGGCATCCTAGGAACAGAGGAGGACGACAAGGAAACCATAATCTGCGATCCACGAGGCATACAAGGAACAACTCCTTGTATGAGGACCTCTTCGACACATCCGTACATTCCATAGATCCATCGGAGGCTTCTGTTGATTCTATGCCAATCCTCGCCACACCAGAGCAAGGAGAACCTATGGACGGCCCTCTTCCTACTGAGGGAGTGAGACGACGCCTTAGTGATTACGCTAGACCGGTCGTCCAAAGGCAGACTACGCGAGTCAATGTCCCTCTTCAACGAGCTCCCAATTTTAAAATTGAGTCACATATTCTTGGCCTTTTACCTAGCTTTCATGGACTACCATCGGAGGACCCATATAGACATGTGGACGAATTCAGCCAGGTGTGTGAATTCAATCAATTCCACAATGTCCCCTCCAAGACGGTCAAGATGCGCTTCTTCCCCTTCACGCTTAAGGAAAGGGCAAAGGAGTGGTTTTTCACCTTGGGCCGTGAGTTTGCTTCATGGAGAGATATGGAAGACACATAATTCTATACGTACTACTCGGTAGGTAAGACTAGTGCTGTGAGACGCGCCATACGCGAATTCTCACAAGGGCCGGGTGAGGTTTTTTATGAGGCATGGGAGAGACTTAGAGATCTCTTGAGACAATGCCCACATCATGGTATACCTAAGCATGAGATTACTCAGATTTTTTATGATGGCTTAGGTGCACCTGACAGATATTTGCTTGATGCCGCTAGTGGAGGCACATTCATGAGCAAATATGAGGATGAAGCCCTCGAATTGATCGAGTTGGTGGCGGAGAATAGCCATCATCATGCGGCTAAATCCTTCGGTGGGCGGAGCACTCCCGCAAAGGGAGGGATGTTGGATGCGAAGGCGGTGGAGACAGGTATGCTTTTAGATAAAATTGAAAAACTGACCGAGGCACAGAATTTGATCATGGATTCGCTTAAGATCTGACCGGGTTCTGATGGCCTCGCTCCAGTATCACATAGCGATGTCTCTCCGCATTCACATTGCTCTAATGTTGAGCATGTCGAGTTGGATTGCCCCGTGACGGCAGTTCAAGGTCCATTTCCATTTCGGCCAAACCCTATATCATATGCAGGTTTGAGCCAAGCGGGTAGGTATCACCACCCGAATGAGGGTTATTCTAATTATAATAACCCATCTTATGCGCAGCAGCGGAGCGGGCAGCACACTTCATTTCGTCAGCCCTTTCAATCCACGCAGCAATTTATGGGGAACCCGAGGCAGACACAGTTCGCCTCCGGTTTTCCCCAAGTGGGTTTACCGTCACACGTAGTGTGATGTAGGATATTTCTAAAGTGGATAATATTCCTACAAATTAGGGAGGACCTATGAATTGATATCCCGCGAAGAATTGTATAATTAAGAGGATAATGTTGAGATAATTAGAATGTTGTGATGGGAAATGAATAGGAAGTAATTAGAATATGGAGATAAGATAGATAATAGAGAGTTTTAGGATGGATAATATAAGATAGAAGAATAGAAGATGGAATACGTGTAATGCTTATTAAATAGTGAATGTATATATAATATTTTAGTGAATAGGGATGATAGAAGGGATGATAAAAGAGAGAATAAGGATGTGGAGAGGACAATATAAAATATATATGATAGAAACGATGAATTCAGAGATTAAGAAGCATCTAACGTTGGACTTACGATTTTAAAAGGAACTATATCACGGAAAGAGAAACGAGAGAATGATACTTGCCTCGCGACATGAAGATGATGCTCTTGGAGTTACCGTCGATCCAAAGTTTTCCGCCGTTTGATTCTTGTTTTGAGGTGAATGAAAGAGGACAGAAAGGGAGGGAGAAAAGAGAGAGAGATAGACACTCGGAATGAGATTGCGGAAGGGAGACACGGAAGAACACGAACACAGGGGTGACAAGCACCGAAGAACCAATTTTCATTTCAATAATAACTACCGTCTTCGTTTACAATCGTCCATTTTATAGAAAATAGAGAAGATGGAAGTTAAGAGCGAAGAGGTGCGTCGGATCGGAATCGTGCGGTTGCGGGTCGTGACGCCCGCGGATAATTCCTTGTGGTTGCTCTTTCTTACGTGGATAGGAAGATATTTTGTTCCGCGTTGGTTGACCGGTTGAACCGATTTGGAGTCCGTTTGAACGCTTCAAGGAAGCCCTCTCGCCGTCGGAACACAGGTGGACGGATTCGGAGAAACGGAAACGAGTTCCTTCTTGAAAGTGCATTCTATGGGATGTGGCATTTCGGGGATGGTTTCCTTGTACTTCAGTGGCAGAGATCTTTCCTATAACGGTTTGCCGTCTTCTGCAGATCACCACGCCCGGCCTGCAGTATCTAGTCAGAGTAAGCTGAATTCTCCAACGTGCCTGCTTTCCGCGCGCAAGTTGAGGTGTTCGTGAGAGCTACGCGATGTCGACGGAGTAGGTCGAGTTTCGTTTTAAAGTTTCCGTCACGCAGATCGCTGCTGTCATTTTTCCTTGTCTTTGAAATCCCCCGTGGGACGGGTGGGCGTGTGGAAGGCCTCCATTTGAGACGTTTGAGTCTCGTAATCTTCGACACGTGGTGGAGTTACGTGGAACGACTCAGGGAAGATGTGGAGTCTTCTTTATGCCGTTGATATTGCATGCCAGTCTGACGCGTAGGAGCAGCTGCGATGCATCTCTTTAATTTTCCGCGTACGAACTTTTGCGCAAACCGCGTAAAGCTTCGTCAGTTCCGTCGATTTCCGTAATAACCTCCTGTTGACAATTCGCTTTCTTGGCTTTGACGGGTGTTGAATAAAGTTCGTCGGTAGATCCGACGTCATGGGAAGCTCGTGGAAATCCTGTTGTCTTCTCGCGAGCCTCCGTGATAACTTCATGTTCCTCGACTCGGGTTGTCAGTGACGGTGTCGGAATGATGATATTCATCGTGGCGGTCCTTCTTGTCTGGTCGCGATAGGGCAAGGTGCAGGGGGCAGAGAGCAGCTGGTGATCATAAAAACCCTGCCTCCTTCTCAAACGAGGTTGATCCTCTAGGATTCTTTCGGACGATGAAACATCTTCCCGAGGTCATGGATGAGATTCTGCTCATCGTGTTTGCTTTGTCCGTCAAGCTCTCAAATCGGCTTTCGTCCAAGGCATCAGACGAATCGCTGTTGAGTTCTCTCATGCCGATTTCCTTGTTGGCTGATTAATCTTTGACTCCATTCTTGACTCTGCTGTCGTCATACTTCTCAGGACCGTGGATATCTTACCCCCATCAGAAGTAGTTAGGGTATGTTCGGGAGGTCGTCTTGTCTCTCTTTTGTCTCATATCAGCAGGGGGAGAGGAAGTGAAAATATAGATTGTGATCTCCCGATGGCTTGTGACTGAGATGGAACTTGTCTAGATGAGTCTTCAGTAGATAACAAGCCAAATCCTCATCGTTCTTGTGATGGTAAGAAGGGTAATTTTCCTTTTCTCATTCTCTATCAATCATGAAGGCTTTGAGTAGGAGGGAGATAGTATTCTTCAGTATAAATGTCATAGGAGTGCTCTTTATGACTCTTTCCATTGGTGATAAGATAAAGATCTCTCCTATAATTCTACCTACGGGTGGTTTTCAAAGAGAAAAGGGAATATAACACAAAGGTGTTCCTATTGAATTTTCTTTCTTGAGATCATTAATTATAATTATAAGAGGTGCCTATGATATAGTGGATATGGTTTGGAAAATAAGGACCCTATATCAAGGTAAAATGGTGGTTGACTTGGTACATTCAAGGAATTCTAATTATCTAATGATAAGGCTAATTTCTTTTGACCAAGTCAATCATTGGATCAGTGTAAAATAAGAGGGTGAGGGAAGGTAATTCCCTTAAGATCTACACTCTCTTTCAATTATTTAGAGAGGTCTTCTTCATCCATTTAATAAATGGATAATTTATCAAGTTGGTGGATAAAGAGGAGGAGGAGGAGGATAGGTTCACTTAGACCCTTGTGTTCATGTAAAATAATTCTCCATCAGAAAACATACTTACAGGGTTTCCTTGAAGGAGTTCTTGAAGCTATTCAAGTTTCTAGCCTCTAGCGGTACCCACACAGTCTCCGGATGGTTAGATCTCCTCTTCAAAGCTCTTCACCAAGAGAGAAAGAGAATAAAGGAGAGAATTCCCACAAGGCTTGCATGGGCACCTTCAGTTGTGGTCGTTCTCCCCTATTTATAGACATTTGGAATGAGGTTTTTTTCATAAAAACCCTCATAATTATGTCTACATCCACCAACATCCATAAACCTTATGTGTGTGACCTTCTAGGTCCATATATCTCACTAGTTAATAACTCCATAGACCAAATAACACCTCATTGGTCAATCTTAATTAATTATTCACATCCACATATAAATTAATTTATCAAGGATCGATTTAACCCAATAGATAGGTTGAGTTGTCAGCCCGTTGGGTGCCAAGCTACACCACGTACACTAGGAGATATGGAGTATGTAAGAACTCACTTATGGAACCTTCCCGTCATCAATTACCATGTATGTATAATCCCTCATCCAGATTATACTCATGAATGACTTAGGGTATGGTCAACTGTCAAACCCTAATCGGTCACTCAAGTTCATACTGATGCGTGTAGAAATCATCGAGAACTCCTTCGATATTTCTACTACCTTGGCCAAGGATTTCATCGCATCTCATTCCTTTGAGTCAATCTCCTCAAATACCGAGGGTGGATGATCCCATCTTGATCACACAATCATCTTTGTGGACTTCATGTCGTATCCAATATATGACATCTCGTGACTAGGGATTCGTAAGTCATAATCAAAACACGATCATCCATCCACAAGATGTCTTTGGTATCTCAAGTCAAAGGATCACATACACAACCATGACATGAATCAACCTGATTGACAGTTAGGTATAATACCATTCAGGGATTCATACGGATCAATTCAGTGAACTCTTTCTCCAAAGAGCACCCACTATCTATCCTTAGTGTCTCCACACTGATGGCTATAGGATCAACCATACTCATCATATGAGTTGGATTAAATAGTGTTATTCTTTCCGAATAATTCGATGTCCTTCTCGAATATCCCATGAATATGAATGTTTAGAACATATGTTTAAAGACTAGTGATCACTATATTATGATCTCATCATAATTCCCTTAGTTATTGCACATGCTCATGGACTTAATTGCAAACATCACACAAGAATGACAATGAATAAATTTCATTTTAATGAACATAAACAAGATACATGGAAGTGTGATTGGCTTATAGGCCACATAATATCCATCAAATTCTACATATCACATGTCTATAAATAGGAGGATAATGACCACAACTCGAGGTGCCTATGCAAGCCTTCTAAGAATTCTCTCTTTTCTTTATCTCTTAATGAAGATCTTTGAAGAGGAGATCCAACCATCCGGATATCGTATGGATACTGCTAGAGGCTAGACACTTGAATAGTTTCAAGAACTCCTTCAAGGAAACTCAGTAAGTATGTTTTCTCATATAGACTAGATGATAGGATCATCTATTCTTGGTACTTCATTGTTTTGAATATCTGATTCAATGAATTCCGCTGCATTCTATGTTTTGATCAAAATTTAGAAAATTTATCGACCTCAAAACCCAACACATTCTACAAGAAATAGTAGTCTTATTCCCATACATATGAACCCAATCATCCCTAATAGATTTTTCCAAAGTTTGTTATGCATATAAATCATGAATAGAGGGTGTAATAATTTTAAACATTCTGGAAATGATAGCTTGATCATGGATAGAACAAGTGATATACAAAGGGGCTTCTACCAATGATGGATTATCCATAAGAAATGAGAGTTTATCATGAATCTCATAGAAGTTTTTGTACTTAGTGAACCATACTAAATAGTTTTTACAATCGAAGATTATGACCAAGAGTATTTAAGTGTGCATAAAAGGATTTTAGGGCTGCACGAAGACCGCAGAAGCTTGAGCGGCTATGGCTGCCAAGAGCAATATTGTAGCCATGGAAGACATCTGATCACTAGAAGACAGGCTCTGCCATATGGAAAACAACAGAGATTCTCCACTTGAGAGGTAGAGAAAATTTTCATAGCCTAGGATAAGAATAGTGATGTAGGATAATTTCAGAAATGATAATGTGTATGAAGATGAAGATGTCAATATGGGGAAGTGAGAGGAATATAATAAGAATATCTAGTGATGATAATTATGAAATAATCTTACAAATGTGTGAGGATCTATGAATGATATCACTGAGAAATAAGTTTATAATTTAGAGAATATATAGTAGAGAAGAATTCAGCAATTAAGAATAGAGAAGATAATAATAGTAACGAGGATGAGGTGAATGTGGAGAGGAGAGGTTTGATGGGTAGATATTTTATAATATTTAATGGATAGGATTTATTCTTATGATAATTCTATAATGTGGAGAGGATTTAGGTTTGGTAAGATGGAAGATTAGAATATATATTAGTGAGTGTATGGAGATGATGATGCGGTTAGAGGATTATGAGAAATACTGACATGAAAGTGAATGTAGTGAGAAGATATTTCAGTAGATGATATGAAGAGGTGGAAGTGGATTAGTTATTGAGAAAGGATATAATTATGATTGGGGATTATGTTTACTAATATTTCGGTGGTAGTATTCTTTCTTGAGGGTCTTGATTAAGTGGGTGGTAGTATTGTTTCTTGGTAGCCTCTCCTTGGAGTTTCCCGCGCTCTGTGCCAACTTCATTCATGCTTTAGCCTTTGTCATAATTTAATGGCTGTAGATATCTTCATGATCACTTGAGTGAAGTGTTAGCTTGATAATATTTGTTGACGAGGCTTCTTTATGTTTTTGATGATCTTCAATAAGTAGATGCATGGTTTTGCTCATGCAAAGCTTGGTCTTGAAGTAGAATGAAAGATACTTTCTTCCATGGGTCATTAAGATGGAGATCTCTCCTATGCTACTAACTAAGGGTGATTTTTAAAGAATAAGAGAGTTTAAAACAAAGTGCTTCCAACTGAATTTTGAGATCATTGATTTATACAAGGTACCTATGATATAGTGGATGTGGTTTAGAAATTAAGGAACCTATACCAAGGTAAGGGTGGTTGACTTGGTCCATTCAAGGAATTCTAAGGATAAGGGTTTAATTTCTTTTGACTAAGTCAATCTTTGGATTAGTATATATTTGGAGGAGAAGGGAAAATAATTCCCTTAGCATTTACACTCTCTTTAAATATTTTAGAGAGGTCTTCTTCATTCATTTAATGAATGGATAGTTTCTCAAATTTTTTAACAAGGAGGAGGATAGTGTCTTGTTGCTGTTGAGACTGAGATCTCTTTCATAAATTATATCTAGGTTCACTTGAAACCCTTGTGTTCATGTTTTGAGGTAATTCTCCATCAAATAGGCACAGTGAAAATGATACTTGGTGGAGGCAGAGTCAACTCACCGCAATACTGATTAGACATCCATGTTATTAAAATCTCCGAGCTCTAGAAAATATGAATACTATATCCATTTACACCATGAGGCAAATTTTTGGAATCATATAAATAATCACTACTAATTTCCAAATTCAATTTGGCTTAGGATTAGATGCATGCCGAGAGAAATTGGTAACATCAAAGGATAAAAATATGTTTCACTGAATAATAAATCAGCTGACCACTGAAATTTTTATTTGATGTTTGTTTTGACCTTTGCCCGAGAGTAATCAACTACCTCAAAACTACTATACAAACAAGTTGAGTAATTTTCTTACCATCCCTTTAGAATCTGATTTGACATTTGCTAAAATGAAATCTTCATTGAATAAAAAAAAAGAATATAATTGGCTTCGATTTGACATCTGCATAGGAGAAATTGGTGGTGTAAAAAAATATTAAAATGGCAAAAAAATTGTTGATTGTCCCTTTACACCGATGTCATATATATATCTATACATGATTATTGTAGGGAAAGTTTGTTATGATACCATGTGGTGGAATCAAAATAGAGGGCGCAGAAGTGATGCCAGACGGGTAGGTAAACCCAGCCGAGCCACGTAACAAAGGGGAAGCTGACGGAAGGTGAACTAGGCGAATTACTTATGATGAAGGATGATCACTCTGTGAACACGAAAAAGACATTCTCCTCGTACGTCTTCACTGAAGCCTCAATAGTGAGTTGAGTAGAGTCCGTCCGGGAAACCTCTAGGTCTGCGTCCACGCGGGCCTGGTTCCGCAAGTCGTCGAGGGTAGCTCAACGATCAATGAGACGGACCAGACCACGGTCTCAATCCACTCGTATCACCCTACTATCTTCCCTAGTCTAGGTCCCGACAGCGGAAGTAGTGTGGGAAGTACTGGGGAAAATAAAGGACTTCAAATTAAAGAAAGAGGATGTGTGCCTAACCTGCGGGGCGCTAGCCCAATCGGTCGTGATGGGAAAGGTCGTTCGTACGCGGCACAGACGGTCAGCAGAGGTAGGCCAAATCAGCGGTGTCGCGGTCGCGGTGGGATACTCAGCACAGAAGTAATGAAGGTGTATGCCGGAGGGGTGCGTAGGCAAGGGCGCGTGGGCGCACTAGCAGGGGCACATGGGTGCTCAAGTGGGGCTCGAAAGGGAAGGGCCCACCGAGGAAGCCCAAAAAGGGAGATTGAGACAAACGAGGGCCCGCTAAAATATGTACGGACTGATAAAGTTCAAAATGAGGAAAGAAGATAGATCCGCGCGCGTGAGCTTAGAGTGGAGGCGAGACGAAGTCCTCAAGCGGTGTAGTGAAACTCGACATCCTTCGTCTTCGCCTGTCGTGGTGGCTGGACGCGCGTGGGTGTCGGTGATGGATATTATGTGGCCTATAAGCCAATCACACTTTCATGTATCTTGTTTATGTTTATTGAAATGAAATTTATTCATTGTCATTCTTGTGTGATGTTTGCAATGAAGTCCATGAGCATGTGCAATGACTAAGTGAATTATGATGAGATCATAATATAGTGATCACTAGTCTTTAAACATATGTTCTAAACATTCCTATTCGTGGGACATTCGAGAAGGACATCGAATTATCCGGAAAGAATAGCACTATCTAATCCAACTCATATGATGAGTATGGCTGATCCTATAGCCATCGGTGTAGAGACACTATGGATAGATAGTGGGTGCTCTTTGGAGAAAGAGTTCACTGAATTGATCCGTATGAATCCCTGAATGGTAATATACCTAAATTGTCAATCAGGTTGATTCATGTCATGGTTGTGTACGTGGTCCTTTGACTTGAGACACCAAAGACATCTTGTGGATGGATGATCGTGTTTTGACTATGACTTACGACCCCCTAGCCACGGGATCTCCAAAACGTCATGAAGTCCTCGAAGGTGATTGAGTGGTCAAGATGGGATCATCGGCCCTCGGTATATGAGGAGATCAACTCAAGGAATGAGATGTGGTTAAATCCTTGGCCAAGGTAGTGGAAATATTAGAGAAGTTTTTCTCAATGATTTCCTACTCTCATCAGTACTAAATTGAGTGACGGATTAGGGTTTGACAATTAATCATACCCTAAGTCATTCATGAGTCTCATGTGGATGAAGGATTATACGTACACGGTAACCAATGACGGCAGGGTTCCATGAAAGAGTTCTAATATACTCCATATCTCCTAGAGCACGTGGTGTAGCTTGGCACCCACCGGGCTGGCGACTCAACCTATCGATTGGGTTAAATCGATACTTAGTCAATTAATCTATATGTTGATATAGTTAATTGATAAGGAGGATCAGTAAGTGATATTGGGTTGATAGAGTCATTAACTGGTGAGATATATGAACCTAGAGGGTCACACACATAAGGTCAATGGACGTCGGTGGATATACACATAATAATTATGGTTTTTGTGAAAATTTCACATTCTCAAAGTCTATAAATAGGGGGAGAACGACCATAATAGAGGTGCCCATGCAAGCCTAGTGGAACTTCTCCTTCCTCTTCTCTTCCTCTCGTGGTGACGAGTGTTCAAGAGGAGATCCGATCGTCTGGAGATTGTGTGGATACCGCTAGAGGTCGGACGCTTGAACGGTTGAAGAACTCTTTCAAATGATCCATGTAAGTATGAATTTTATTCCATACTAGATTATAAGATCACCTAGAATGGATGATGAGATCATCCATTCTTGGTGCTTCCATGATGTTGAATGTTTTGATTCAACACCTTCCACTGCAATCATTATTTTGGACAAAGATTTGGATAGCTTTTCGAGCCTCAGATCCCAGCAGTCGGCTCCTCCGGCGCCGTGGTGTTGTGCCTTGGTGGCGACGGGGGTCGTACGCCACCATGAAGGGGATAATGATATCACTATGAATGTGATCAAGCAACAAGAGGGAGGGTTCCCTTCGATACATCAATATGAGGATGCCCAATAAGGGAGAATGATATAATGGGTACGAGTGGACTGATACGAAGTTTACTCTGAACATGGGTTGCCTAGTTACAATATTTGGAGGAAAGAGAAAGTATGACTTAAAAATTGAGGAAATAAATATGAGAAAAACCTAATAAGAGGCAGCACTCGGGTCCTAGCAATGGCGATGCAACCCTTTTTGACAGTGGGGCTAGGGTGCTTTCCCCGGTTACACGTCACAAATTTTACGGACTTGAGTTTTAATCGTAATTACGCTTAATTTCCGAGAGCTCGGACCTTACTTTTGACCCCTAATTTTTGTTTCAATGAGCACATGATTTCATTTCATCACCATCCTTGAGAACTAATAAAATGAGAACAAACAAATGCAGTTACTTTCCATGAACCTTGGGTCATTAGGAGAGTAACTGAATTATCTGTTGACCGATGACATCATCATGAGCTATCATGGAAAGACCATTGAGGAAGAAGAAGATATAATATTTGCTCCTAATTGAAGACATTGGTTGAGGATAAGATAAAACTAGACCAAGAGAATTCACGGGTGAAAGGAGAATGACCACCCACTCGGCATTATCCGTTGGCAATTGACCTTTGAATGACTCTAAGACTTGAATTTTTATTGACCATTGACTGAGTTGACTTAAACCTAATTGACTATTGACAATGACTCATACATGTATTATAGATTAAAGATGTTTCTTTCTATGCATCCGTTGTAGTATGCTATATTCATATAGATGAAGAGAAAATGGATATAATGTTCTAAACACAATCGGAAGCTCTTGTCAGATATAATTTTTTCATAACTCTGATCTGAAAGTTCAATTTCTCTAGAGGACGTCACTCATGTTTGCCACCTAATGGGGATCAATCAGCTTGTCGATCTTCAGTACCTTCTCACGGCAGGTTTCATGCATCAGCCACCCACTGCAAATTAATCCTCCTCGAGGGGAATCCGGGTCTCGCCTGTCCACCACAAGTGAGTGATATCCATTCCATTTCAGCCTGCTTTTTCTGAAATTTCTTTCTCAATCGTCGCTGTGCCTTTCCGATTGCCTCTGCACTCGGTATGTCGATGTCGGAGTTCGAATACAGAGATGCGGATCAATGTCGGCGAGATCAGAATGCATGGATCGCAGCCAAGGAACGATGAGGAGCGATAGAAATAGAATCCCAGGGCCGTTGTCAATATAAAAGCAGCAGGGGACGAAAAGAATGAGGATGGCGACGACGGACAGAGGGTTATCTTCACGAAATGGCGGAGAATTTGGGGACGGGGAGGGGAAACTGGTGGATCTCGTCCATCCAGGGATTGTTCTTCTCGAGGGCCGGGTCGATGGTCCTGAGCGCCCTCCAGACGGCGCTGTTGCACTTGAAGCCGGAGCCGAAAGCAATCTGCCAGACGCGGTCCCCCTTCTTGATTCTGCCCTTCGCCTCCGTGTAGGCGAGCTCGTACCAGAGCGAGCTGCTGGACGTGTTCCCGAAGCGGTAGAGCGTCATGCGCGACGGCTCCAGGTGCCACTCCGTCAGCTGCAGGTTCTTCTCGATCTCGTCCAGCACCGCGCGCCCCCCCGCGTGGATGCAAAAGTGCTCGAAGGCCAGCTTGAAGTCGGGGATGTAGGGCTTAATCTTCATCTTTAGCAGCTTTTTCCCCGCTAGCGTGGCGAAGAAGAGCAGCTGCTCTGACATAGGCAGCACCAGCGGGCCCAGCGTGGTGAAGTTGGTCTTGAGCGCGTCGCCCGCCACGGCCATCAGCTCCTTGGACAGGGAAACTCCCAGCTTGCCTTCCGAGTCGTCCTCCTGGGTCACGCACCCGAAGCACTTATCATCCGCGCCCTTGTGGGTCCGGACCGTGTGCACCAGCTGGTACTTGGAACGGTGCCGGTCGAACCGCCGGTTGGAGAGCAGGACGGCGGCGGCGCCCATGCGGAAGAGGCAGTTGGAGACGAGCATGGAGCGGTTGTTACCGAAGTACCAGTTGAGGGTGATGTTCTCGGTGCTGACGACGAGGGCGTACGAGTTGGGGTGCACCTGGAGGAGGTCCTTGGCGAGGTCGACGGAGATGAGCCCGGCGCTGCAGCCCATGCCGCCCAGGTTGTAGCTCAAAATGTTGCCGCGGAGCTTGTAGCGGTTGACGATCATGGCAGAGAGAGAGGGCGTGGGGTTGAAGAGGCTGCAGTTGACGACGAGGATGGCCACGTCCTTGGGCCTTATGTGGGTCTTGGCGAAGAGCTCGTCGACGGCACCGAACATGACGGTCTCCGCCTCCTTGCGGGCCTGAGCCATGGACGGGTCGGGAGGCACGTTGAGCACGGCCTCGGGAAGGTAGGTGGAGTCGCCCAGCCCGGATCGCTCCAGGATCTTGCGCTGGAACTCTAGGTTGTCGTCCGTGAAGGTGCCCGTCAGGCGGGACCGCTCCATGAACACCTGGCGGGAGCACGTGCGCGAGTTCTCGGGCTTGTAGCAGGAGAAGTCGACGAGGAACACGGGGCGAGGCCGGGTGAAGAGGTAGAGGGTGGAGAGGATGACGAGCAGCGCGGAGCAGACGAGGACGGACACCTGGTTGAAGCGGAGGTGCTCCCACAGATCATCCAGGTCGCGTGGGGAGATCTGGGCGGCCACAACGCCGATCAGCGGGATCAGCACCAGGTACAGGCCGTGGGTGATCACGTGATGGTACCCCAGTTTCACGTACTTGAGCTTCACCGACTGCTTGAAGTCCGGAAGTCGCCGTTTCTGCCCCGGTGGGGCCGGCGCCGCCTCGGATCTCGGAGAAGCTACTGCCATGGCAGGTTGACGGGGGGCAAGGCTACTGCGGTTCGAAAGATTTTGATCGACTTAGAGACGGAAAGGAAATTCAGACGATAACGTGAACAGCCGACGCATTTAGAGCTCCGCAGGCGCGAGGTTGGAGGATTGATCAAGAATTGAGGGGAAATCGAAGAACTCTACGGAGGTTCAGCGAGAATTACGAGAAGAAAAATGGTTGTGCCAGAAGATTTCACAACCTGTTTCGTCTCGGCAAGAAAGAGCGCCCTATAGAAAGAGGGGAAAGGAGGAAGACCGTAGAACTCACCTGCTACTCAGAGTTTCCCGCCGCCGATCGGCTGCACGCTAATGCTAGGACGGAGATAAAGGCGACAGACAGCGCCAGTTCTCTCCCTCACTTTCGCTGTCTTCCCTCCCTCCCTGCTATCTCTCTCTCTCTCTCTCGCTCTGTGCCCTCCGGCCTCCCTGCTCTAGAGCTCCCCTCCGCGTGTCCGTCTGGTCTGGGCGGACAGGAGCGAGCCGGCGATGTAAGAGGGGTGGCGCTATTTGTGCATCCTCGCTGGGTTTAATAAAAAGGGTATTTGATTGTCATCCCTCCGGTCAATGCGCGTTTCTTTTTCAGTGTTTTGACCGTTACCTGCTCCAGACAGCTGTCCGGTTATCGCGGCGACACGCGGACGCGGACAGGTGCCGCTCTTAACCAGCAATTGACGGTCATATGCCTGGAAGCAGCCCCTTCTTACCTTTGCTGAGGTCGGAGGAAGTGGACTCGAATTTGCCAAGAAACAACGACCCATCTTCTTCCTTGTTTTCTTCTGCTCGCCGGCAGAACAGAAAAGGACTCGATTTCTTCCGCGTTACATGACGACAGTCCCACTGACCCCTCTCTGTCCCTCCCCCATATGGCAGAGAGAGAGCGCACTTGGACCGTCCCCTCCCCGATACAAAATTGACGCCGAATAAGGCACATCAGTTCGTCGATGGGTCGGCTCGGCTCGGCTCGGCGGCTTCGGAGGCAGCAGGAGGAAGGAGGTTGACCCAGAATAGTCAAAGTAATCAGGCTCGCTTCTGAACAGCGGGGCGGTCGTGGCGCAACTTCTTCACCTCCTTGTCGTGCTCCTGCGAGGACAATCAACCGGGCAGAGGCCTTTCTTTAACAGGAAAGAGAGCAAGGAACGGGGGAAACAGAAGCAGCGTTGACTGAATATGGAAAAAGAGGCAGTCACGAAGAATAAACGAAGAATGCGTGCATGAAGACGCGCGGACCTCGTGGAGCTCTCTCCACCAGCCGGCGGATTTCTCGTGCAACACCATCCAGTCCACCGCCATCTCGAACTCCAGCGTGTTCGACTGCGCGCAGTGGGATGTGGCCACCGCGTTCCTCTGAATTACATTAAGTAAATTAATTCGCCATTTTTTTCGCGCGGTTATTCAGAAGAAAAAGGCAACCATTTCTTCTCTATGCGATTGCGGCTTCATCATGTCGGCGACGTAGTGTCCGTGGAAGTTGACCGATTTCGGCTCCGACAGTGACCTTTGGTTGCGCATCACCCGCGCAATCAGAGGCCTGAGGATGAATAACCACGTGTCCCGATCAAATTGTAACGATCACGGGACACGCTGTTCTAGATTAAAGGAATAAGAAACTGAAAAGTAAAGATACCTGCCGTTGGAGAGCATCAACACGTTTTCCTTGAGCCTTTTGACTATCT
This sequence comes from Lemna minuta, assembly GCA_024174645.1. Classification (NCBI taxonomy): domain Eukaryota; kingdom Viridiplantae; phylum Streptophyta; class Magnoliopsida; order Alismatales; family Araceae; genus Lemna; species Lemna minuta. The sequence continues at coordinate 403,277 of CM044115.1, read as the reverse complement.
CTTCTGCGTCACCTTTACTCTTGCAGATGACTAACGCGCGGCCTGAAGAAGACAAGGGCAGAATTCAGGTTCCCAAAAAAGTTTTAGTGCAGAAGTAGAAAGCGCGGAGATAGTTGTTTTTATTTCTTTAAGCATACCGTAATATGGACTGGAAAACATGGAGAATTCTATCACCCTCGCGGTACATTGCTTTTTGAAGAAATGATAAATCAAATCCTGCAAATAAAAATAAAACAATTTCTGAGTCTGGAAATTGCACAGGAACCTCTTCTTGAGATAGACCCCGTGATTAGGGGGGTCAGAGTTTGAGTGACTGTGACAGACTACCGTACGTTACCACAAACTCAGTCGCCTATCTCTTGCGGTCAGGGCAATAGGTCTTTCAATGGACTGATTGTTCGACGTGTTCATCGTATACATCTGTAAATGGGAGAGAGAGAGAGAAAGAAGATGATGTCTCTCTTTATCTCTCTATCTCAAATAACTTTCGCAAATCTGGGCCGTCAAATTCGCCCGCTACGGTCCGGAGCCCAGATGTCTGCCATGGGAATGCAGGTGACAAATGCTGTGGGCAGTGGAACCTTTTGCCCGTTAGGGAAGCAGGGCCTATGCCATCCGTTCATAGCATAAGAGAAAGAGGGTGCGTGGGGTAGACTACCGCCTAGTCTACAATACAATCACAAGCAGATATCTTTGATTCGATGCTACTGCCATTCTCGTGATGATGCCAGGTGAGAACAAAGGAAGGCTCCTTGAGATATTATAGATCATTGAGTGTGAATACCCAATAAGCCAATTGACCAAAAAGGTCCTCTCGATACCATATAGTGGGTAACTCTTCCCGATTAGTGGATAGTGATGATCATTCATGATCACTCAAGTACCATAACGCCAACCTAGCCCACAATCAATGATGCACTAATTTATAAAAGCAGCTTGGAATAATCTTGAAAAATAAATTGGAAATCACAACCAAATTGGCATAATTTTTTCTTTTTTTAAGAAAAACCAAATTGGCATAATCTGGTGGTCCATAGTGAGTTGTGATCCATTGATCCAACAGGTCACAATTGCCTCAAGAAGTCCCTCTATCTTAGTTCTGCACTCTCTCCCTTGCTCACCATCTGCTGATGTTGCCACCTGCCACCGCTGCAGTCTGCTCTCTGTAAATGTGCATGTGTGGGCATTCGGACATGGACATTGCTCATTTTAAAGACAGCATTGTTTTCATCATTTGGAACAACAAATTTCTCATCAGTAAAATGAGGTTGCACCTCAGAGCTAGCGCTTTATTCTCTGCCTCTTGCCAACTCTGCGAGTAAATGATACAACCCCTACTTGAAACATACCCAAGAAAGAGGCAAGTGGGAGACTGCCTTGCAAGAAGAGACTAGTCCAAACTTATGTAGGACTAGTTAGTATTTCTGGATCATGTGCTGTAGAAAGCCCACGTTACAACCAGCTTAGTAGGAATTGAGCGGCAAAAAGGTTAAGCACTGGTCTTTGAATACAGAGCCTGGTCAATGGAAAGGAAGTGGCGAAAAGGAAGTGGAGAAGAACATCTCAAAGGCAACTAGGGTAAATGAACTTGCTTGTTTCATCGAAGTGATGAGTTTGTAAGCAGTATGAAGCATTACCAAAGAACACAGATATCAGTCATGTGGAACAGTTCACTACACAAGGGTGCTGACCATGACAGGTACTACCATTTGCCTCAAAAGTCATCCTCCTGGATAATTGACATTGAAGCATTGTATCACTTGTCAGATGCATCAATCTTTATCACATTTATCTGCATTATTTGGTCACCAATCTCTTGCTATAGCTAATGATGACCCTTATCTCTTCATGGGACAAGGATATATTCATTCACAGCTTACCTTTTCCCATGACCAAGTCAGTAAGTGCTATAACCAAAGCTTTTCTCATATTTTTTCCCTCTTTATTGCACCTTTCAAGATCTCAAATATAGGAAGTAGTAGGTTAGGGGTGTAAAAATGGAAATAGCAACTACATTCTTGCACCATTTTTTTAGTAAAATTAATGGATGATCACCCAAAATCGGTGATCACCCAATACAAGTACTTCTGCCCACCCAAGGGGTCACCTGTCCTTAACTGAAACCAGAGCACCCCTTCATCTTGGAGTTCTTCTCCATCTCGTCGCCCTCTTCCCAAGAAGTCACCCATCCCTGCACTACCCAAGCCTGAGCATGCTTACCTCTGGAGTTCTTCTCCACCCTGGTGCCCTTCTTCCTAGGAGGTCACCCATCTCTGCATTGCCCAAGCTTGAGCAGGCTTAGCTCTGAAGTTTGAGCAGGCCTGAGCAGGCTTGCCCAAGCTTGCTCAGATATCCAAGCCTGCTCAGATATCCGGTGTGTCATCTCAAGCACAGATTAATAGTCTAAAATAAATTACTGTAACATGGGCCATCAAGTCTAGTTAGGTCATGTCCGAACCTGCGGGTGGCTGATTTCCTCAGGCTGCAAGAGCTATTTGCGGATCGCCGACCTTCAGAGGGGCCAGATGCCTGAATCTGGAGCGAGCATCGGTTCTCTGCTCGGGCTGTGTACCATCGCCTTCGTGAGCAGGCGGATTCGGAGGACCCTGCCTTCTTACGACTGTGGCGTGGAAGAGCCGCCTCCCTAAGAATATATGTTTATTCGTCTGGCTTCTCCTCCGGAAGCGCTTGATGACGAGGTCTTATCGACAGCGCATGGCACCTGCGTCTGCGACTGAATGCGCTCTATGCACGGGGGCGGTGGAGGACTGCGAGCACCTTTTTGTCACATGCCCCTTCGCCTCCTCTGTCTGGCAACTAGCCAGGGTGGCCCAGATAGATATATCATCCTTTGAGGCTTTTTGGAGGTCCATTGGCAACGGACCTTATCGGCGAAAGGCAGAATGGCAGGGCATCTTTGCCATTCTATGGTCCATGTTAGAGATATAGTTCTCTCTCTCTCTTCTATAGACTACTGGGTCATGTTCTATAAACCCATTAATCCGTTATATCTTCCTCTCTCATCTAGGGTATATATACCCCTTTATGTACACTCTCCGTGTAATGTTAATATTCTATCTTCTTACCCTCTCAAACCCTAGGTAGGGTTCATCATGGTATCAGAGCACATCTCAATCCATAGGCAGGGTCTGACATCAACCCTCCCTCTGCTTCCGCTCTTGGGATCGCTGTCTGACGACATACTTCTCCATCGCGATCTTCTTCCGCATGATCTTCTTCCGCGCGATCTTCTTCCGCGCGACATACATCTCCGCGCGATCTTCTTCCGCGCGCGACCCGGCGACCTCCTCACCTTGCATTCGTCCTGCTTCAACTTTTTCTGGGATCAAGCGTGCGCGATCTTCTCACCTCGCGTGCGTCGGCCACCTACTTCTCCGATCTTCTCTCCGCACGCGACCCGGCGACCTTCTTACCTCGCGGGCGTCCTGCTACGAGCTCTCTTCTCGCACGGCCTGCCTCTCCGTGCCCGGTCGTCCCTCTGCGCTGTGCTCCGGCTCGTTTACGATGGCTGCTGCTTCATCACAGTCAGGTGCTACGTCGTCTTCTGTCCCATCCGGCGAATCGGGTGCTCTAAAACCAGAATCCTCCCCTGCTCCAGGTATTTTTGACTTCACTGATGCAGACTTTTTGGACAAACCTCTGTCTCACAAGGTCACACATCCGCTCCCGCCCGTTCCGGAGTCCATGCGTCTCAATGGACTGAATTTTTTAAAGTGGCAACGGTTCGTCGAGACCACCTTGAGGTCTCGTCAACTCTTCATGCACTGTACAGGGACACCTCTGACTGCCACTCACCCTTACTACGCAGCATGGGACGCCGAGGAACAGTTTATTCTTGGTTGGTTCGTGACTCACTCTCTCACCCCGGAATTTCATGATTGCTTTCCTCATCAGAAATCGTTCAAGGGCTTCTAGGATCAAGTTCATCATTTATGTGGCCGGGGTGGCGATTATTGGATGTTGTTCAGCCTGATTAGTCGGGCTCATGCCTTACGCCAAGGGAGCCTCTCTATTTCCGAATATGCGCTTGCTCATCTAGCTCTGTGGGATGAGGTGGACCAATACTTGCCGACGGATAATCCTAAATGCCGTTCCTATCAGAACACTTTGTTGACCCGCCTACTCGGATTTCTCAGTGGACTGAACCGAGAGTACGATGACATCGTCGTCAAGCCCCTCCGCTGCAAAGATGGGTTTCCCAAGTTGGCCGACTTAATTAAGGAACTCCAAGAGGAAGAAAGTCACTTTCTCCTCCACGGCTGCGCTCCTATGGAGACCACTCGAGATTCCTCCGCTCTTCTCACGCTAACGACCTCTTCGAGAATTCTTGGACAGACTCCTTCCGCCTCCAAGGGGTCATCTTCGGCCGACATTGTCTGCTCTCATTGTCGTCGTGTGGGGCACACTCGGGATCGATGCTTCAAACTTCACCCTGAACTTGTTAGGAAGAAGAAAACATCGTCCAAGGTGCTCCTTACCCAGGCTGACTTGTTTGTCTCTGTTCCTAGCAGTTCCGCCTCTTCGTCCAAGGCTGACGGTTCCGTCACGACTATGGAATAGCTCCAGGCCAACTTTGCTCGTCTCAGCGCTCAGCTGTCCGCTATGACTGCTATGCATACTTCATCTTCCACCTCCCTTTATTGGTGCGTTTTCTTCCTCCTCTTCGGATATATGGTATTGTGGACAGATAGCCCTTAGCTCCCCGTTGGTTTCGGATACGACTTTGGTTCTGGATTCCGGGGCTATCGAACATATGACTCCGTTCAACTCTCGGTTTGTTTCGTATCAGCGACATCTTGGGGGTCGGACAGTCTTTACTACTGCTGGCACCCGTCTCCCGGTGGCGCGGATTAGTGCTGTATATGTCGCCGGTTTGGGCGTTGTTCATCATGTTCTTCATGTTTCCGTGTCTCCGAGCTATACTTTTGTCACTGCAGCGACTAGTCAATTCTGTTTTATGCTCATTTCACCTCAAACCCTCATGGCATGTTTCTATCTGACAAGGTGGGGAGGACTACATCGATTAGGCGGGCGAATGGACTGCTGTTGCTGAATACAGGGGACCGGTCACAGTGTTTTACGATGCAGCACAGCATTCGTTCGATGGACAAGCAGCAGCGTGGTCGCCTCTAGTTGACTCATTAGCGGCTGGGGACATCCTCCTTTTTCTACTCTTCAACGTTTATTTCCTTCGATATGTACGGGATTGGATCTTCAAACCATTGTTTGTGAAGCCTGTCAGTTGGCTAAACATCGTCGTGCTTCTTTTCATTTGTCACCGTCTCATACATCGACCCCCTTATGCCGTATTCATAGTGATGTCTAGGGCCCGGCACCGCAAAGCAGCTTGAAAGGTCAGCAATATTTTCTGATCTTTGTTGATGAAGCTAGTCGGTACACGTGGACTTATTTGTTGACAGCCAAGTCCGAGGTTGCGTCGACAGTTCGGCATTTCTATGCTATGATTCACACTCACTTTGGACGTGGTATCCAACGTTCTCGCTCCGATAACGCTCGGGATTTCGTGAAATGCGGATCTTGCTTTGTATTTTGCTGAGCGTGGTATTCTACATGAGACCTCTTGCATGGCTACTCCGGAACATAATGGTATGGTCGAGCGTCGTATCGGCTATGTGACATCGACGGCCCGCACTCTCTTGCTAAATTATCACGTCCCGTGGACCTAGTGGGGTGAGGCAATCTTGACGAGTACTCATCTTGTCAATCGTCTTCCCTCTCAACAGCTGGCATTCACGAGCCCTATTGATCGGATGCATGCAGCCTTCCCCGACATTCCTCTACGGACCGGCCTTCTACCGCGTATTTTTGGATGTACTACCTATGTACACGACCCGTCAACTTCTCTAACGAAGCTCGATGCACGCGCACTTCGGTGCGTGTTTGTCGAGTACTCTTCTCTCCAAAAAGGGTATAAGTGCTATCATCCGCCCTCTTGACAATTCTTCATCTCGGCAAATGTCACCTTTGCCGAGTATGAACCCTTTTTTGGAGCCCGCTCTTCCTCGTCTTGACTCCCGCTAGACGAGGCTCCTTTGGCTTCCCCCTTGGAGCCCCTTCCGTCTGTGGAGCCCACTGCTTCGTCTACTTCCTCCCCTTGTCCTGATCCGTCTCCTCTTAACTCCTTCTCACCCCCAAGAGCCGTCTTCGGTCTTACCTTCAATTCTTCCCTCATCTCCAAACGCATCTCCTGTTTCTCCCTTCGATGAGATGGCTCCTTCCCATCCTGGTGAGGTGTCTTCATCCTCTCCTTGTGACTCCTTGGCTTCTTCCTCTCCTCTGCCTTTCCCTTCTCCTTCCCCTGCTGAGTCGTCTTCCTCCCCTACTACTCCACCTCTGTCATCTCCGGATGATGATGATCAGTTGGGATGGCCTATTGCTCTCAAGAAAGGGGTTCGTCAGTGCACTCGCACACCTCTTTACCCCCTCTCCCACTATCTTTCTTTCGACCGGCTGAGTACCCCCTACCAGTTGTTTCTTACTTGCATCGAGTCGGATCTCATTCCACGTCGCTTAGCCGATGCTATCGTTTCTCTTCATTGGAAAGTTGCGATGGACGAGGAGATGCAATCCTTGCTCAAGAATCAAACTTGGGAGGTGGTTCTGCTACCTTTAGGCAAGAAGGCGGTAGGGTGCAAATGGGTCCACACCAAGAAGCATCGTGCCGATGGTACTCTTGAGCGCTACAAGTCTCGGCTCGTCGCTCGAGTGTTCACTCAGTCTTATGGTGTTGATTATTTCGAGACTTTTGCACCAGTGGCGAAGATGGAGATAGTATGTATTCTTATCCTCTTGCAGCCCATTCTCGCTGGACTATCCTTCAGTTTGACGTCAAGAATGCCTTCTTTCACGGCGACTTGATAGAGGAGGTGTATATGCCGCATCCCCTTGGCTATTCTCTTGGACCATCTGGCACTGTCTGCCGACTGCGCAAGTTCCTTTATGGCCTCAAGCAGTCGCCGCGGATGTGGTTTGGTCGTTTCTCCTCTGTCATGAAGACTGAAGGGTATGCCTACAGCAATAGGAATTCGTCTCTTTTCTTTCACCACAGTTCGTCTGGTGTCTCCATTCTTGTGGTTTATGTTGATGATATTCTTATTACGGGGTCTGATGCTGATGAGACTCGTCGTCTTAGAGCTGCCCTGGCCAGGGAGTTCGAGATTAAGGCCTTGGGCCCTCTCAGATACTTTCTTGGTCTTGAGGTCGCTTATTCATTCAGCGGTATTTTCGTCTCCCAGCAAAAGTACACCGTGGACTTGCTGAAGCTGACTGGTATGGCAGATTGTGCACTTGTTCGTACTCCTATTGATCCCAATGTTAAATTGGGAGCCGGGGAGGATTCGTCGCCTGTCAACCACAATCAGTATCAGCAGTTAGTGGGTAAACTTCTTTATCTGACGCATACGAGGCCGGATATTAGCTTTGTTGTTCATCTTCTCAGTCAGTTCATGCACGCTCCCCATGAGATTCATCGACAGGCCGCCCACCGGGTTCTTGCTTACCTGAAGGGCTGCCCCGGGAAAGGTCTACGTTTCTCACCGACCACAGATGAGACGGTGCGGGTCTCCACCGATGCGGACTTCGCTGGGTAGATTATGGATTGCCGTTCCACTACTGGATATTATATTTTTCTTTTTGGCAGCCTGGTGACTTGGAAGAGCAGCAAACAGGACAAAGTGTCCCTGTCGAGTGCTGAGGCCGAGTATCGTGCACTTGCTGATGGGGCTTCCGAGGCCCAGTGGGTCCACGGTATTCTATCAGCCCTTCGGGTCCAATATCGTGAACCGATTCATTTTTTCTGCGACAAGAAGTCGACGATTGTTTTAGCCAAGAATCCGGGTCAGACGGGTCGGATCAAACACATGGAACGTGACCGCTTCTTCTTCAAGGAGCGGATGGACGAAGGCCTTTTTGATCTCGAGTTGGTTCCGTCATCTGACCAGGCTGTTGATGTTCTGACTAAGGGGCTGCCCAATCCTCTCTTATTACATGCTTTATCCAAGCTCAACATGGACAACGACATCCATATCTCGCTTGCGGGGGGGTGTTAGAGATATAGTTCTCTCTCTCTCTTCTATAGACTAATGGGTCATGATCTATAAACCCATTAATCCGTTATATCTTCCTCTCTCATCTTGGGTATAAATACCCCTTCATGTACACTCTCCGTGTTATGTTAATATTCTATCTTCTTCTCCTCTCAAACCCTAGGTAGGGTTCATCAGTCCATATGGAGTCACCGTAACGAAGTCATCTTCAGGGGACGCTCCCCCTCAGTCAATGCCATCCAGCATGACGCGCGGGAACTTGCAATACTATGGAACCGAGGCGGTCTCGGCCCCTCGACTTTTGTACCTATGTAGCATGATTTTGCAATGCGTCATAATTTCAATGGCAATTGGGGGGCCCATTTCTAGAGGGCACTTCTTCCTTTCATAAAAAAAAAGTCTAGTTAGGTCATGACCTCCTACCTTGTCAAGGGATGCTCGGTCTTCAGCAAACAAATTGATACTAGGTATATTATCTTGGTGTATAAGTCGGTGGTAAATCCTCATGGGCAGTGACAGTGCTGGAATTGAGCAAACAAAGCCCTTGTACAAACACTTTGTCACTAAAGATACAGATAAACTCAAGTACTTCATAGTCATCGAATTAGCTAATTAGCAATGCTAGAGGCACTTTCCTGTAGCAACTGTATAAGATTTATAGCAAGAGACAGGACTAATGAGTTGACAATTTGAAAACTTTCTAGAAGAAACACGTCACAACTTCTGGCACACCAAATCTCTAGTTTTCAAGGAAACAAATTGAAATTTGCAACCAAATGCAAAACTAATCGCCTATATCAGTAATGTAATTAAAACCCCTCGTCCTAATGGCCATTTAAGGAGGTTAACAGGGCTGGATTCCCCAAGTCAGGGTTCCCCAAAGCAACTGGCGTAACCTACCTTACTAAGGTTAGCTCTTCTCTTTAGAGAATACCAAACACTTACTAAATACAGGATAAAAATAAATCATTAAATTAAAACCTCTATCTCCTCGGAAGTATGCACTGAGTCAAAATTTTCAATCACCAAGAGAGTTCCTTGTTCTCGAGCTGTGCGCACTTGCTTCTCCCATGGCTGCATATCAATTGATAAGGAGTAGCATAATCTTAGCCAAAATAAATAACTTTCAATCTAAAATCTTGAAAAAGACGATTCCACTCACGAGACCCGTGAACCACTTGCTTGTCTCCTGCATTTTCAGACACAGAGTTTCAGATGAATATTTTGCACGTTATTAGTAGGCATATGCACAGTTATCTTCAATGTTGCAGTTGGTGCATCAAAACACAAGACAACATCTATCTTGAATATAATTTTTTTTAGAAAAGAAAATCTTGAATATAATTATCTCAAGGAATCTTTCAAAATAACATCATCCTCTATCTCACAGTTGATGGGAAAACATCGTGATAGGAAATCAAAACAAAGAATCTCACCGCTCCAGGTCTTCTGGCCACTTCCTCAAATTTGTCAAAATTCTGCCTCTGCTGCAAGGATACATCGGGGATTGAAACAGATGGCCTCAACTTCTCACTCTCCACCTTTGATATTCGCTTTTCTTTGGTTGCATCTGTTGCTTTACTGCTCTTTTGCTTTGTGTAAGCATCCAGGTTTTTCCTTTTCTTGAAACTTGAATAATCAGGTGCATCCTCATGTCGTGAAGTTTTCATCTCTGAACGGAAATCTGGTTTTGACATGGATGGCCTTGGTTTCCCACTCTCCAAACAAGAAAATTCACTCTCCTGCTTTGATATCCTCTTTTCTTCTGTTGCATCAATTCCTTTACTGCTCTTTTGCTCTATAGAAGAGTCTGGGTGTTTCCTTTTCTTGACGCTCGAACCATTAGGTGCCTCCACCGGTCCAGAATTTTCAGCCTGCACACCAATCATTGGATCGATAGAGTGGATCTTTTCTGGAACAACATCAGCTACAGGAGAAGGCTTCTTTCTGGCTCCATTCACGTGAGATCCTTGAGGGGTACTCTTTTCGATGGAATTGAAAATATATTTAGCTGAAATTTAGAAATAGCGAGTCATGAGGGAACGTTAAGACCAACTGAATGAAGAAATGAAAAAACCTTCCACTCCATCGATAGTCTCCCCGATTTCATCAGATATTCTAAATAATCCAACATCGAAGGTACGATAGAAGATATAATCGGCTAATTTCAATTCTTCATCTGACGGCTGAGGATTCCTCGGGTCGTGGGAAGTGCAGACAACGTTGCACTTACCAGCAATGACTTCCTGAGAGAAGAACAAACAGTAAGATTATCAATTGACCAAGGAGGCCGCATATTGCAATTAACAAACAACGTGCAAATCTGAAGATTCAAATGCACATCTAATCCAAATTGTTTAAGAAGAGAATTCAGAACAATAGGCCAGAGGATTGAAGTGTTCACAAAAAATATTTCAGAGGATTGAAATATACCAGAGGATTGACGTCGGAAACACCGACCCCCTGGCCGCAGGCCAAAAAGAGCTCGTTCTGGAGAGGATTGTCCTTTTCCCCCAAAAAATTGCGGATTTCGAGGGGGCGGAAAAACCAGAGGATCTTAACTCTCTTGCGGTTACCCAGCTGCTCCCACATCTTAATGAGCTTGCCGATGAAGGGCTCCGGTTCGCCCTCTTTGTGGAGGTAGACGGAGTCGTACAAGGAGTACCCGATACCGTCATAGGTGAAAGAAGAGTAAAATTGCACGTTTAACTCTTTGCCGCGCCCCCTTTTTTGGCCCCAGGCGAACTGGACTGGTTCCCCGTCCGCTTTACCGGGCTCGGCCATGCCCGAGTCCAGGCTCCGAGAAAAAAGGGAGCTCAACTAGGACGAAGCATGAAGCCTAAAAAAAAGGCAAAAGATGAAACGAGCAAGGCTGAAGAAGAGGCAGAAGATTCCAGATCCCCGGAAACATGAACAAAAAGGCAGGAAATGAAACGGAGAGCGGGGGATGGGAGGGTTCGAGTGGTTCCCGACGTTCGGACGGCTTCTTGACCTCGGAACAGCTTCAAATAGGAGCCGTTGGCTAAGGAGCCCGAGAGACAGGAATGCAGAGAAAGGGGTCGGCCGGCCGACGGCGCTCTGAAGACTCTCCGCCGGCGACGCGGCAACGGCAAGAAGTGAAACTCTCCGGCAAATCAGTTTCCCGAGGGCAACTCATGAAAGTGAAAAGAAGGGAAGCGAGAGGCAATTTCCTTGTCTTCGCGCCCAAGCGGCCTGCCGTCTGGAAGACTTGACCTTAACGGTCAGCAGCCAGACAGAATGGGCTGCAACAATGGCCAGTGGGCTGGTTTGATAACAGTTGCCCGCCGAAATCCATCGTGACCGAAAGAGAGTGTTTCTCTATCCGATCGCTCTTCCCTCTCTCCTGCTCTCTCTTCCTCGCCCACTCCCCATTCCAGGAGAGAGAGAGAGTCTCAGTATCATCCCCATAGAGACCGTCGTTAGCTTGAGCAATCGCCATTGACTACTGCTAGGGATGATAATGCCATGCAATAATGACAAGCCAAGCAGGAGTCTACTCTTGAAGATAATATGCATTTTTATACTTCTCAATAATTGTTAATCGATTTTAATGCCAACTTCATATCATTTTAGCGCATATTATCACGAAGTTTATACATTTCTGTACATCACGTCATGATACCTAAGTTGTCATTTTTAAATAGTTTGATCTTGAAATTTTAGATTAAGTTTTTTGCCCTTTTCTTAAAATCAAACGCTTTCAAATATAATAATATTTGTGGGTTTGATTATTTCAATAATCAAGTGACCTAAAGGAAGAAGACATGAAGAAAGTCTATTAAAGTCAACTTTTATTTTTGACTTAGTTTAATTTTTAAAATTAAACTATCAATAATTCTTAGCAGTTTTGTTTTTATTCATTTTTAAATAGCATGATGATCTAATATTCCTTGAAAAAAAATTGAGTTTTTGATGTGTTATCAAATATTTCATCGAAAATTCCTTCTTTTTGAAAGTTGCAAATTTTCTATGCTCATAAGATTTTTTTTTTACTTTTGTGATTTCATTTCATGTACCTTTTATCACCCCCACTTTACTCTTTAATGAAAATCTCACAACTATCTACTCGTGATATTCCTAAGATATACAAATCATTGAGGTAATCACAAGATATTTCCCTTTACTATCTATTCTTAATATCGCATTCTAGTTCTCATGGATCTATCTGTATTAAAATATAGACGATTGAAAATTTTGAGTGATGAATCATCAATTGCAAAGGTGTTAATTTCAAATTAAAATGAAGTACTTTGTTTACTTAATTATTATTTAAATGATAGGATGAGTCAAGGTCAAACACAAAGGGAACAATGTTTCATCTCAATGTTATCTAAAATTTGGTCAATCAAAGGGAAAATTAAGGCAAGTTATAGAAATAATAGATTTAGATAGAAAATGAAAATTGGAACCCACCTAATCAAATATGAAACATTCTCATTAGAATTGGAGGAAACAATTAAGAGAAAATCTTATTGAAAAATAATGAATAAAATCATAGATAATCCCTAGAAATTTTTTATTCCTAAATAAAATTTTAATGCCTATCCAAGGTTTAATTAAGTGGTTCCCCAAGGAAAATAATCTTATTGGCATCAAATCAGATAAAGACATGATATAATTAAGGATGAACTAAGGATTTTCATCTAAATTATCTAACGAAAGTTGAGAATTCATAAGATGAATTTTCAGCAACCCAAGGATTTTCTTTTATGAAATTTATGCACTGAATCCATGTACAAAATGCAATATAACACTCTCAAATCATCTAGACATTGCAAGGACAAAATTTTTAGCACCAATTTAACTCCAAAATCCTATAATGCTTGACATTTTTTCCTTTTAGTTTGTCAAATTTGAAAAATAAGAAAACTCAGGAATTTCATCTATCTCAAAATGAAAAATCTTTCAATGAAATTTGTGCTATATTTCAAATATTTAATCATCTTGATTATCATTTCATCTAAAATATGAAATTACAAGAGAATTAGCATGTTAGATATATAAATAGTTTGACTCGAATAGTAAAACTAGGTCTATTAAAGAGTTGACTTTGATGTCATTAGCATGTGTATCTCCTCTTATAATTTTTCCTTTCAAAGTATCTCTCCCTATCACTCTTTGATAGGCGTAAAATTATGGTCATTGAATGCGTAGGTTCACATATCAAAAATTATACTCAACTCCTTGAATTTGTTTTTGAAATTTAGAATAGTGACGAGTCTAGGTCGAAGCCACGGGGAGCAAGGTTAAAAGGTTAAATCAAGGAATTTTTTGGCATTTTTAGATTAAGAATGCAGAAATGATCAATGAAAAGAAAAAGATGTACACATGAAATGAAATGAACTGATCAAATGCCTCCAAACTCTTTTAAAAGATTGAAAACCTTTGATTGACAATGAAAAGTGATTTTGGGGTTTGAAGATATGAAAATGCTAATGAAAAGATGGAAAAGCTCGATGGAAAAAGGTTATAATCAAAGGATTCAGTTAAAATATACTATAATGATGCTTTCTAAACCAAAACACATCTTCGAGAGCCCCCATATTTTTCCAGGACTTGACGTCTTGCATCCAACATGAGGAATAAATAGAAAAGAAAATAAACAGACTAGAAATGATGTTCCACACATGAATAATGACTAATCGGTGCCTTCTTTCCTCCTGGCTTGCTAATGCTAGAGGCACACAATGAAACATGAAACCCTAATTTTTTTAATATTGGAATTTAAATCAGACATAATAGATTTGTAGAGCTTGAAATAAAAATCATGAAATAAAATTTCTTCTCCTAGCTCCTTTGAGATCAGATATCATGATTTAAATTTGGAGTGTTTTTAGTTGTTGAAAATTCCTTAAAAATCACTTTGATTTTATCACAACCATTTTCATCATTTTGATCATCAAAAAGGAATAGATTGTGACATGTGTCACGTTTTGGTTTATCAAGAAGAGAGGGAAATGTTGGGTGGAATCTAGGCCATTGGATCTTCTTTCATAAGTGCATAACACTCCATATTACGCCATATCTTGCCTCCATATTCATCGCAAATATCAAATACATCAGGGTTAGTTTGGTGCATTGGATCCAGTTATCCATGTATCTCTATGAACCACGTGTTGCATCGAAGAGGAAAGATTCGATTGACTCGGTCGACCAGATTAGAGGTCACATATGCATGCCACGTGTCCTACACATAAAAACAAATAATTATTCCCACATGGGCCAAATTAAAAGTAATAATGTGCTATATATACACAGCCCATTTAAGACTAAAATATAAAAAATAGATTTAATAAAACTCCCTTCTCAGTGCCATGTGTGGACTGACTAGGCGCCACATGGAACCACGCCTTCACGCCACGCGTATGCACTGCCACATTAGCGTGCCACGTCAACACATGAAAATAAAATTGGTTTTCTAATTTAAAAAATTCCTTAAAATTCTTAAAAAATAGAAAAATCATTCAAAAAATCATAAAAATTCCTAAAAATTCATAAAATAAAAAATAGAAAAATAAGGAAAATTACGATAAACCCCTTGAAACTTAAAATATTCACATCTTTTCATAGAAAACTCCTTTTTGGATAAAATTTATGCCATTTTAATCCTTGTTCTGATTTCTTTTCTATCATATCACCTGAAATAAAACAGTAAAATCACAAAAATGGGAATTTTTGAATTAGAATCACTTGTCCTCTTCATTCCTTATCATTCTTCATTCATACCTACAATCACAAAACTCATAACACATGATTAAATCATCTTGTTTGACTTTGGAAAAGATAAAATATCAAAGATGCAAAATTAAACACAAATTCAACTCATGAAGGATATGATATGATAAATGTAAAAATTTCATCAAAACATGCTAGTATGCATAATAATGATGTGAACTATGTTTTCCAATCATCAAAGAATAATGAATTAAATGCCCAAAAGTGCATGTTATCACTCTCATTTTCCTGTTATAAATATGAAATAGTGGGAATGAATTGATAATTCAAATACATCAACAAAATTGTAGCAAGGGTGAACAAATCAATTGCACCATGAGTTAGTTGAATGCATAACAATCTTGATGTGACCAAGGTACATAGTTTTTTGATTGCCCATTTGGGAAATGCTTCTTGTAACCATGAGGGCTCGACCATTGTCTTTGGACATTGGCCAAATGTTCAATCTTTTTCTTTCCCTCTTCTCATCTAGGATCCAACTAAAATATGGTCCGACATCAGGAGAAATCTTGCAAGAGTCATAGCATTGTACTACATGGATGAAGAAAGAGATCAAATCATTGGGATGGAGAAATTGTTTGTGCAAAATTTCTTACGAGTCTTTTTGGACTTTTGCACCATCATCTATATTATGCACTTGGTACTCCTATCAAAACCATGAAATTGTCATCATCGATATGGACATAATTCTTATAACTAATCTATCCCCTTAGAAAGTGATAATCCCTCAACATTTGAGAATAATCATTTTGTAGGTGCACTTGTTGCTCTAACCACTTCAAGTGAATGTGGCTGCACTCTCCCTTTGTCTATGAAAGGGCATCCTCTTTTATTACAACCACTTCAAGTACCCTTCATGTTCCTTTCCAATGTTGATTGTTGATATAATTGGTACCTCTTAAAGTCATTCAATTGTTGAGAGGAGTGATTCACCATAATCATAATCACATTACAATGTATCATGGGTAGATCGCTGTGTGATACTACAAAGGTATTTTATAGATCTCCCGGCTCTTCAAAAATGTTGGAAGAGATTGCGAACAACTCTGATAATTTCTCCATAATCAATGTAAACAAGTCATATAACGAAGGGTATCTTGAACACCCGGTAGCTCTTTTGTGTCCTAGAGTAGCTGATAACATGCATTTATAACTTGAATTCTTATCTTAATTAACTCATATTCATGCTTATTTTATGTGAATATGATGCATGTTATCATACTTTTTAGGAATTTTCTCCATTGGCATGTCATTTCACTAAAGTTGATATTTATGCATAAATTAGAGATAATTTCATGCTTAATAGATGATTAATCTTTTGT
>CM044115.1:277656-386612 GCA_024174645.1 Lemna minuta | reverse complement strand
AAAGAGGTATAAGTGCTATCATCCGCCCTCCGAGCACGTCTTCATCTGCGGCAAAATGCTGCAGCTGCGGGAGTATGAGCCCTTTTTGGAGCCCGCTCTTCCTCGCCTTGCCTCACGTGGGCGAGGCTCCTTTGGCTCTCCCCTTGGGGCCCTTCCGTGCGCTGGTGCCGAGCGCCCGCCTACCACTTCCTCCCCTCGCTCCTGATCCGCCTCCTCTTAACTCTGCCTCACTCACGGCTCGCCTTGGTCGACCTTCACCACCCTTCCCTCATCTCCAAACGCATCTCCTGCTTTCTCCCTTCGAGTAGAGATGAAAAGCTCCTTCCCATCTGGTGCGAGTGTCTTCATCCTCTCCTTGTGACTCCTTGGCTTCTTCCTCTCCTCTCGCCTTTCCCTTCTCCTTCCCCCGCTTGAGTCGTCTTCCTCCCTACTACTCCACCTCGTCATCTCTGGATGATGATGACTGGGTTGGGATGGCCTATTGCTCTCAAGAAAGGGGTTCGTCGGTGCACTCGCACACCTCTTTTACCCCCTCTCCCACTATCTTTCTTTAAATGCTGAGTACCCCCTACCCGGTTGTTTCTTACTTTGCATCGAGTGGGATCTCATTCCACGTCGCTTATGCAGGTGCTATCGTTTCTCTTCATTGGAAAGTCGCGATGGACGAGGAGATGCAATCCTTGCTCAAGAATCAGACTTGGGAGGTGGTTCTGCTACCTTTAGGCAAGAAGGCGGTAGGGTGCAAATGGGTCCACACCAAGAAGCATCGTGCCGATGGTACTCTTGAGCGCTACAAGTCTCGGCTCGTCGCTCGAGTGTTCACTCAGTCTTATGGTGTTGATTATTTCGAGACTTTTGCACCGGTGGCGAAGATGGAGACAGTACGTATTCTTATCCTCTTGCGGCCCATTCTCACTGGACTATCCTTCAGTTTGACGTCAAGAATGCCTTCTTTCACGGCGACTTGACAGAGGAGGTGTATATACCGCATCCCCTTGGCTATTCTCTTGGACCATCTGGCACTGTCTGCCGACTGCGCAAGTTCCTTTATGGCCTCAAGTAGTCGCCGCGGATGTGGTTTGGTCGTTTCTCCTCTGTCATGAAGACTGAAGGGTATGCCCACAGCAATGGGAATTCGTCTCTTTTCTTTCACCACAGTCCGTCTGGTGTTTCCATTCTTGTGGTTTATGTTGATGATATTCTTATTACGGGGTCTGATGCTGATGAGACTCGTCGTCTTAGTGCTGCCCTGGCCAGGGAGTTCGAGATTAAGGCCTTGGGCCCTCTCAGATACTTTCTTGGTCTTGAGTTCGCTTATTCATTCAGCGGTATTTTCGTCTCCCAGCAAAAGTACACCGTGGACTTGCTGAAGCTGACTGGTATGGCAGATTGTGCACTTGTTCGTACTCATATTGATCCCAATGTTAAATTGGGAGTCGGGGAGGATTCGTCGCCTGTCAACCACAATCAGTATCAGCAGTTAGTGGGTAAACTTCTTTATCTGACGCATACACGGCCGGATATTAGCTTTGTCGTTCATCTTCTCAGTCAGTTCATGCACGCTCCCCATGAGATTCATCGACAGGCCGCCCACCGGGTTCTTGCTTACCTGAAGGGCTGCCCCGGGAAAGGTCTACGTTTCTCACCGACCACAAATGAGACGGTGCGGGTCTCCACCGATGCGGACTTCGCTGGGTAGATTATGGATTGCCGTTCCACTACTGGATATTGTATTTTTTTTTTGGCAGCCTGGTGACTTGGAAGAGCAGCAAACAGGACAAAGTGTCCCGGTCGAGTGCTGAGGCCGAGTATCGTGCACTTGGCTGTGGGGCTTCCGAGGCCCAGTGGGTCCACGGTATTCTATCAGCCCTTCGGGTCCAATATCGTGGACCGATTCCTTTTTTCTGCGACAAGAAGTCGACGATTGTTTTAGCCAAGAATCCGGGTCAGACGGGTCGGATCAAACACATGGAACGTGACCGCTTCTTCTTCAAGGAGCGGATGGACGAAGGCCTTTTTGATCTCGAGTTTGTTCCGTCATCTGACCAGGCTGCTGATGTTCTGACTAAGGGGTTGCCCAATCCTCTCTTATTACGTGCTTTATCCAAGCTCAACATGGACGACATCCATATCTCGCTTGCGGGGGGGTGTTAGAGATATAGTTCTCTCTCTCTCTTCTATAGACTAATGGGTCATGATCTATAAACCCATTAATCCGTTATATCTTCCTCTCTCATCTTGGGTATACATACCCCTTCATGTACACTCTCCGTGTTATGTTAATATTCTATCTTCTTCTCCTCTCAAACCCTAGGTAGGGTTCATCAGTCCATATGCAGTCACAGTAACGAAGTCATCTTCAGGGGACCCTCCCCCTCAATCAATGCCATCCAGCATGACGCGCGGGAACTCGCAATACTATGGAACCGAGGCGGTCTCGGCCCCTCGACTTTTGTACCTCTGTAGCATGATTTTGTAATGCGTCATAATTTCAATGGCAATTGGGGGGCCCATTTCTAGAGGGCACTTCTTCCTTTCATAAAAAAAAGTCTAGTTAGGTCATGACCTCCTACCTTGTCAAGGGATGCTCGGTCTTCAGCAAACAAATTGATACTAGGTATATTATCTTGGTGTATAAGTCCGTGGTATTCTCCTCATGGGCAGTGAGAGTGCTGGAATTGAGCAAACAAAGCCCTTGTACAAACACTTTGTCACTAAAGATACAGATAAACTCAAGTACTTCATAGTCATCGAATTAGCTAATTAGCAATGCTAGAGGCACTTTCCTGTAGCAACTGTATAAGATTTATCGCAAGAGACAGGACTAATGAGTTGACAATTTGAAAACTTTCTAGAAGAAACAATCACAACTTCTGGCGCACCAAATCTCTAGTTTTCAAGGAAACAAATTGAAATTTGCAACCAAATGCAAAACTAATCGCCTATATCAGTAATGTAATTAAAATCCCTCGTCCTAATGGCCATTTAAGGAGGTTAACAGGGCTGGATTCCCCAAGTCAGGGTGCCCCAAAGCAACTGGCATAACCTACCTTACTAAGGTTAGCTCTTCTCTTTAGAGAATACCAAACACTTACTAAATACAGGATAAAAATAAATCATTAAATTAAAACCTCTATCTCCTCGGAAGTATGCACTGAGTCAAAATTTTCAATCACCAAGAGAGTTCCTTGTTCTCGAGCTGTGCGCACTTGCTTCTCCCATGGCTGCATATCAATTGATAAGGAGTAGCATAATCTTAGCCAAAATAAATAACTTTCAATCTAAAATCTTGAAAAAGACGATTCCACTCACGAGACCAGTGAACCACTTGCTTGTCTCCTGCATTTTCAGACACAGAGTTTCAGATGAATATTTTGCACGTTATTAGTAGGCATATGCACAGTTATCTTCAATGTTGCAGTTGGTGCATCAAAACACAAGACAACATCTATCTTGAATATAATTTTTTTTAGAAAAGAAAATCTTGAATATAATTATCTCAAGGAATCTTTCAAAATAACATCATCCTCTATCTCACAGTTGATGGGAAAACATCGTGATAGGAAATCAAAACAAAGAATCTCACCGCTCCAGGTCTTCTGGCCACTTCCTCAAATTTGTCAAAATTCTGCCTCTTCTGCAAGGATACATCGGGGATTGAAACAGATGGCCTCAACTTCTCACTCTCCACCTTTGATATTCGCTTTTCTTTGGTTGCATCTGTTGCTTTACTGCTCTTTTGCTTTGCGTAAGCATCCAGGTCTTTCCTTTTCTTGAAACTTGAATAATCAGGTGCATCCTCATGTCGTGAAGTTTTCATCTCTGAACGGAAATCTGGTTTTGACATGGATGGCCTTGGTTTCCCACTCTCCAAACAAGAAAATTCACTCTCCTGCTTTGATATCCTCTTTTCTTCTGTTGCATCAATTCCTTTACTGCTCTTTTGCTCTATAGAAGAGTCTGGGTGTTTCCTTTTCTTGAAGCTCGAACCATTAGGTGCCTCCACCGGTCCAGAATTTTCAGCCTGCACACCAATCATTGGATCGATAGAGTGGATCTTTTCTGGAACAACATCAGCTACAGGAGAAGGCTTCTTTCTGGCTCCATTCACGTGAGATCCTTGAGGGGTACTCTTTTCGATGGAATTGAAAATATATTTAGCTGAAATTTAGAAATAGCGAGTCATGAGGGAACGTTAAGACCAACTGAATGAAGAAAATGACCTTCCACTCCATCGATAGTCTCCCCGATTTCATCAGATATTCTAAATAATCCAACATCGAAGGTACGATAGAAGATATAATCGGCTAATTTCAATTCTTCATCTGACGGCTGAGGATTCCTCGGGTCGTGGGAAGTGCAGACAACGTTGCACTTACCAGCAATGACTTCCTGAGAGAAGAACAAACAGTAAGATTATCAATTGACCACGGAGGCCGCATATTGCAATTAACAAACAACGTGCAAATCTGAAGATTCAAATCCACATCTAATCCAAATTGTTTAAGAAGAGAATTAAGAACAATAGGCCAGAGGATTGAAGTGTTCACAAAAAATATATCAGAGGATTGAAATATACCAGAGGATTGACGTCGGAAACACCGACCCCCTGGCCGCAGGCCAAAAAGAGCTCGTTCTGGAGAGGATTGTCCTTTTCCCCCAAAAAATTGCGGATTTCGAGGGGGCGGAAAAACCAGAGGATCTTAACTCTCTTGCGGTTACCCAGCTGCTCCCACATCTTAATGAGCTTGCCGATGAAGGGCTCCGGTTCGCCCTCTTTGTGGAGGTAGACGGAGTCGTACAAGGAGTACCCGATACCGTCATAGGTGAAAGAAGAGTAAAATTGCACGTTTAACTCTTTGCCGCGCCCCCTCTTTTGGCCCCAGGCGAACTGGACTGGTTCCCCGTCCGCTTTACCGGGTTCGGCCATGCCCGAGTCCAGGCCCCGAGAAAAAAGGGAGCTCAACTAGGACGAAGCATGAAGCCTAAAAAAAAGGCAAAAGATGAAACGAGCAAGGCTGAAGAAGAGGCAGGAGATTCCAGATCCCTGGAAACATGAACAAAAAGGCAGGAAATGAAACGAAGAGCAGGGGATGGGAGGGTTCGAGTGGTTCCCGACGTTCGGACGGCTTCTTGACCTCGGAACAGCTTCAAATAGGAGCCGTTGGCTAAGGAGCCCGAGAGACAGGAATGCAGAGAAAGGGGTCGGCCGGCCGACGGCGCTCTGAAGACTCTCCGCCGGCGACGCGGCAACGGCAAGAAGTGAAACTCTCCGGCAAATCAGTTTCCCGAGGGCAACTCATGAAAGTGAAAAGAAGGGAAGCGAGAGGCAATTTCCTTCTCTTCGCGCCCAAGCGGCCTGCCGTCTGGAAGACTTGACCTTAACGGTCAGCAGCCAGACAGAATGGGCTGCAACAATGGCCAGTGGGCTGGTTTGATAACAGTTGCCCGCCGAAATCCATCGTGACCGAAAGAGTGTTTCTCTATCCGATCGCTCTTCCCTCTCTCCTGCTCTCTCTTCCTCGCCCACTCCCCATTCCAGGAGACCGAGAGAGAGAGAGAGGGAGTCTCAGTATCATCCCCATAGAGACCGTCGTTAGCTTGAGCAATCGCCATTGACTACTGCTAGGGATGATAATGCCATGCAATAATGACAAGCCAAGCAGGAGTCTACTCTTGAAGATAACATGCATTTTTATACTTCTCAATAATTGTTAATCGATTTTAATGCCAACTTCATATCATTTTAGCGCATATTATCACGAAGTTTATACATTTCTGTACATCTCGTCATGATACCTAAGTTGTCATTTTTGAATAGTTTGATCTTGAAATTTTAGATTAAGTTTTTTGCCCTTTTCTTAAAATCAAACGCTTTGAAATATAATAATATGTGTGGGTTTGATTATTTCAATAATCAAGTGACCTAAAGGAAGAAGACATGAAGAAAGTCTATTAAAGTCAACTTTTATTTTTGACTTAGTTTAATTTTTTAAATTAAACTATCAATAATTCTTAGTAGTTTTGTTTTTATTCATTTATAAATAGCATGATGATCTAATATTCCTTGAAAAAAAATTGAGTTTTTGATGTCTTATCAAATATTTCATCGAAAATTCCTTCTTTTTGAAAGTTGCAAATTTTCTATGCTCATAAGATTTTTTTTTACTTTTGTGATTTCATTTCATGTACCTTTTATCACCCCCACTTTACTCTTTAATGAAAATCTCACAACTATCTACTCGTGATATTCCTAAGATATACAAATCATTGAGGTAATCACAAGATATTTCCCTTTACTATCTATTCTTAATAGCTCATTTTAGTTCTCATGGACCTACCTGTATTAAAATATAGACGATTGAAAATTTAGAGTGATGAATCATCAATTGCAAAGGTGTTAATTTCAAATTAAAATGAAGTGCGTGGTTTACTTAATTATTATTTAAATGATAGGTGAGTCAAGGTCAAACACAAAGGGAACAATGTTGCATCCCAATGTTATCTAAAATTTGGTCATTCATAGGGAAAATTAAGGCGAGAAGTTATAGAAATAATAGATTTAGATAGAAAACAAAAATTGGAACCCACCTAATCAAATATGAAACATTCTCATTAGAATTGGAGGAAACAATTAAGAGAAAATCTTATTGAAAAATAATGAATAAAATCATAGATAATCCCTAGAAATTTTTTATTCCTAAATAAAATTTTAATGCCTATCCAAGGTTTAATAAAGTGGTTCCCCAAGGAAAATAATCTTATTGGCATCAAATCAGATAAAGACATGATATAATTAAGGATGAACTAAGGATTTTCATCTAAATTATCTAACGAAAGTTGAGAATTCATAAGATGAATTTTCAGCAACCCAAGGATTTTTTTTTTATGAAATTTATGCACTGAATCCATGTACAGAATGCAATATAACACTCTCAAATCATCTAGACATTGCAAGGACAAAATTTTTAGCACCAATTTAACTCCAAAATCCTATAATGCTTGACATTTTTTCCTTTTAGTTTGTCAAATTTGAAAAATAAGAAAACTCAGGAATTTCGTCTATCTCAAAATGAAACATCTTTCAATGAAATTTGTGCTATATTTCAAATATTTAATCATCTTGATTATCATTTCATCTAAAATATGAAATTAAAAGAGAATTAGCACATTAGATATATAAATAGTTTGACTCAAATAGTAAAACTAGGTCTATTAAAGAGTTGACTTTGATATCATTATCATGTGTATCTCCTCTTATAAATTTTCCTTGCAAAGTATCTCTCCCTATCACTCTTTGAAGGGCATTTTTAGATTAAGAAAGCAGAAATTATCAATGAAAATAAAATGATGCACACATGAAATGAAATGAACTGATCAAATGCCTCCAAACTCTTTTTAAAGATTGAAAACCTTTGAATGACAACAAAAAGTGATTTTGGGGTTTGAAGATATGAAAATGTTAATGAAAAGATGGAAAAATGGAAAAGCTCGATGGAAAAAGGTTATAATCTAAGGATTCGGTGAAAATATATTCTAATAATGCCTTCTAAACCAAAACACATCTTCAAGAGCCCCTATATTTTGCCAAGACGACGTCTTGCATCCAACATGAGGAATAAATAGAAAAGAAAATAAATGGACTTGAAATGATTTTCTAGACATGAATAATGATTAATCAGTGCCTTCTTTCATCCTGGCTTGCTAATTCTAAAGGCACACAATGAAACATAAAACCCTAATTTTTTAATCTTGGAATTTAAATCAGCCATGATAGATTTGTAGAGCTTGAAATGAAAATCATGAAATAAAATTTCTTCCCCTAGCTCCTTCGAGATCACAAGATATCATGATTTAAATTTGGAGAATTTCTAGTTGTTGAAAATTCCTTAACAATCACTTTGATTTGATCACAACCATTTTCATCATTTTGATCATCAAAATGGACTAGACTGTGCCATGTGTCATGTTTTGGTTTATCGAGAAGAGAGAGAAATGTTGGGTGGAATTTAAGCCGTTGGATCTTCTTTCTTAAGTGCAAAACACTCCATATTTTGCCATATCTTGCCTCCATATTCGTCACAAAATATCAAAAACATCAGGGTTAGTATGGTGCATTGGATCCAGTGATCCATGTATCTCTGTGAGCCACGTGTTGCATCGAAGAGGAAAGATCCGATTGACTCAGTCGACTGGATTAGAGGTCACATATCTTGGATATGATTGGTCACATATCAAAAACACATGTTGCATGTGTCCCTTCTCAGTGCCACGTGTGGGCTGACTAGGCACCACGTGGAACCACGCCTTCACGCCACGTGTTTGCACTGCCACATTAGCGTGCCACGTCAACACATGCAAATAAAATTGGTTTTCTAATTTAAAAAATTCCTGAAAGTTCTAAATAATTTTAAAATCATTAGAAAAATCATTAAAATTCCTAAAAAATCATAAATTCAAAAAATAGAAAAAATAAGGAAAATTATGATAAACCCCCTAAAACTTAAAATATTCACATCTTTTCATAGAAAACTCCTTTTTGGATAAAATTTTTACCATTTTAATCCTTGTTCTACTTTCTTTTCTATCATATCACCTGAAATAAAATATTAAAATCAAAAATATGCGAATTTTGAATTAGAATCACTTGTCCTCTTCATTCCTTACCGTTCTTCGCTCATACCTACAATCACAAAACTCATGAACACATGATTAAATCATCTTGTTTGACTTTGGAAAAGATAAAATATCAAAGATTAGAAATTTAACACAAATTCAATTCACGAAGGATATGATATGATAAATGTAAAAATTTCATCAAAACATGCTAAAATGCATAATAATGATGTGAATTTTTGTTATAAAATCATCAAAGAATAATGAATTAAATGCCCAAAAGTGCATGTTATCACTTTCATTTTCCTGTTATAAATATGAAATAGTGGGAATGAATTGAGAAGTCAATTACATCAACAAAATTGTAGCAAGGGTCAACAAATCAATTGCACCATGAGTTAGTTGAATGCATGATCATTTTGTGATACTATAAAGGTATTTTATAGCTCTCCTGGCTCTTCAAAAATGTTGGAAGAGATTGCGAACAGCTCAAATAATTTCTCCATAATCAATGTAAATAACCCATCAAGGTGCACTCTTAAGTCCATCAACAATGCAATTGCAAATGCACTATTGTCCCTAAAAAATCCTTCATATTGCATAGTCTTTGTAGTCATTATACCATCTACAGCCTAAAGAGATACGTATTGTTCACTTGTCAAATTGAACCATTCTGAAACAACTATTAGTTTCCTAGGTCTGCAATATAAAAGCCATGACAATCTTAAATACTATCAAACAAAAAATGCAAGGAGAATCTTAGTATGGGTGAGCGATGGAATCACTTTATTTGGTTGTTGAAAGCACACTTCCTCATGTCAAATTTTTTTCTAAACTCACTAATTTGGAGAATTAATTACTAATTGATTAGGATAATTGTGAGTAAGGGTTGAATCTATGGAGAATTATGAAAAAAATTTAAGATATATTTAAAATTTGATCAAATTTTACAATGAATTGGCGTGAGAAATTAGGTAAATTGATATTTTACAAAGAAGACTTAAATAAAAATCCACAGAATCTGAAATCACTCAATTTGGATTTATATTCGTGGAGAAATTAAGGAGCAAAATAAGGAGAGAAAAATTGTGTGCAAAGAGAGAGAAGATGATAAAATTTCGTTAAGTTAAACTAATCAACGAATCGAAACTAAAATATAATGGTATAAGACGAAAGATTAGGAAGAAACATAAAATCTAACCCAAAATCATGCTCAAAATTATCTAATTTATCACTGGATCAAGGCATTTTATTCTGTGTTTCAAAAAACAAAAATTCGGAGTTCAAGTGGCCAATTCTTCCATCTCCCTCGACAAAGTCTTGATTTCAAGAACTCCATGGACATAGAAATGAGTATAGAAGAGGAAGAAAGGAAGAGATTTAAGGATTTTTCTATCCAATAGGTTCGATCAATCAAAAATCCAAGAATGATTTACACTATCGAAGAAGGAGAGTATAGATAGATGAAAATTGGGCATGGCCATTTGATCTGCCTCTTCATCTTCAATCAATGGCTTAGATGTAACGCTCGGAGTCGAATCGATATCTTTAAGTCGTGACTGTCAGATCTTCATCTAAGCGCCCAAATTTCGTCATGTTATCATGTGTACACGAATCATTATATAACTATCATCATTTGATGTTCATCAAAAGCTCTAGATGCATACACGTGTCCACAGGAGTCTATTGGGCACAATTAATCTCACCCGTTATAACTCCTCAAATGAATGGCTGATATCGTGTAATTTAGATAAAACACATCATAGTCGAATTGTGATGCGCCATGTACCCTTCTTGACTGAGTGAAAGTCAACGCCTCTTATTAAATCATGAAATACGACGCCTCTTGTTGTGCCACATCACCTGCTTAGAAAAAAAGAGAAAGATAGTCCCACAGAGAAAAAAATCATAGGAATGTTTGCAAAGAAAGCTCATGTGAATCCCTTAGTTAGCTTATGCCCTAGAAAAGGACGCTTAACACAAATTATGTGCACCACGTGTGCACCGCATGACATGCACACACGCCGCCACATGTTAACATTGCAAGCACACATGCCACATCATCTGCCACATCAATGTTCCCATAAAAACCCTTTTTTAATATTTTAATTAAAATAAATTTAAAATAAATTTAGAAAAAAATTCAAAAATTTCTAGAAAAAAATCCCTAAAAAAATTAGAAAATTCATAAATTTTTAATATACAACTCTTTTTTTAATCAAATGTTTGATCGAAAATTAAATAATCTATTATTCTAATGATTTAAATTTAAGAAATAAAAGGAGATTAAATTTTTAACTAAAAAATATTCATTTTCTTTGAAAAACAAAACTATAAAAAATAAATGAGCATGTATATAAATATTATGTCTTATTATTTTCAATTAAAACTTAATTATAATCTCAAATATAAAATGTGCATAATTTACTCTAAATTTTCATCTTTTATTCATGCATTTTTATCCCTTAAAATAATGTATTTTGATATTATAATTTAAATTACATCGAATGATAAATATGCACTCAAAGTATGATAACATGCATAGAAATAGAATGTTTTATGTCTTAATTTGCGTGAATAATCATGAAATTACAAGTATAAGTTACATGTTATTGGTGATATTTAGTTGCCTATTGTAGGATTTGCTCATCCTGATGATGGTATTGAAACGGATATTAGTCTTAAATATCATCATCTTATCAATCAATATCAAGTGCTATTTGATGTTTTCCTTGTATTTGGATGTCAAATAATATAGGTCGAGAAATATTAGAGTTCTTTCTAATATCATCATCTAATTAAGTCACAATTGACGAGATGAGACCGCGAGTTATACATAATTTCTCATTTTATTGTCCAACTTGACAAAATCTTATGGTCTCAAAGTCAACTTGGTTCTCCCAAGAGTTCAAACCTTATTCACTCTAATACCAAAATATTCATCCAATTAAGTGAATTTGGTTTTTTTACACTTGATTGTGTAGTATCAACAACCCCATGCTTTTGGATTGTCAACGAGCTTAGCGAGTAGTTATGTTTTAAATCTTTTCGTAATTTAAGGTTTTGGTAATATGCACTTTCATACTTATTTTAGAATTTTAGAGGGGTTTAAGTATTTTTCTTTTAAGGTTATTACTTTTTTAGTTTATTGACTTTATTAATGATCTAGGTAATAGGTAACTAGGCATAACTTATACATTTATTCATTAATCAATTAATTGTTTATTTGTATCTAGTATTTGTATAAGATATTAGAGTCTAGATGATTGTTGATAACATGCAATATTAACATGATAAACATGATTATTAATGCAAATTAAAGCATAAAACATTATATTCTCATGCATGTTATCATACTTTGAGTGCATTTCTATCATTTCATGCAATTTTAAGCTATAATCTCAAAATACACTAAATTAGGGTTAATTATCATGAATTACAGATAAATGATTTTATAACCTATCCTTAATTGAGATTATAAGTGATTTTTAAAGTTAAATAGTGAGATAAATCATTTTTATAAACATTCATTTAATTTTCTAAAGTTAAAATCTTAAAGAAATGAATGTATTTTTGAAATAGAAATGAAATATTTTGTTATTAAAATTTTTTGACTTTTTATAATGATAGATAATTGAATTTCAGAGCCAATGAAAAAAATCTGAATTAATTGGAGTTATATTTTGAAAGTTAAGAATTTTCTATTTTTTAGGGATTTTTCTGGATTTTTCAGAATTTATTTTCGATTTTTAAGAATTTAAAATGATTAAAGGGGCAAAAAAAGGGGGTTTTATTTTTCACGCGGGACCCACGTGGGTGCGGCGTGGCATGCAAGGCCATGTGGCGAGCCACTCCGGCCCACGCAAGCGCCAGTGTGGCGCAGAGGTGACACGTGACATGCATATTTGTATATACTTGTAATATTAGGGTTATAGTACATATAAGCATTCCATAATCGGAATTTAAGCTAACCCTCATATTCGTCGCCTATTATATACCCGATGCTTCTCTTTAATTTAACACAGGATGTTCAATGCGCAGGACACGTGGCCGAAGGAGGAGAGCTAGATCAAACGGAGAACGATCGAAGCGCGTGGATCGTGTGGACTCGCGGTCCACCGAATCTCATCAAGCGCACGTGTTTTAAAGAGGGAGTTATAATGGCTCAGATTTAATCGCGCGAGATGCATCCAGGGCATCGGATCGCGATCCAACGGTGGCGATCAAAAGTGTTTTATAGCGCTTATCCATGCGGCTTGATCCTGACGCTCCATCAAGTTCCAACGGCTATGATATAATTGAAACGGTCCACGATGGACCGTTTTATCATAACCGTTGATTAAAATAATCGTACGGTTAAGCCCAATTCGCCTATAAATTAAGGTGTTCTTCGATTTTGTAAAATATTCTTAGATGATTTCATCAAATTGATCTATCTACACCCCTCCATCCTTGAATCTCTCGCTTCTAATCTCTTCTAGACTCGTTTCCGCGTCCACTGAGTGATTAAAAGTGAGATTTCGTCGATCGATTAAGGAGAATTAGTCTCTTGAACACCGATGCTCGCTTTCGCAATTGCAGAATGAATAGCCTCGATCCGGCGATTAATTGGATCGTTTCTATCGTTATCTCAGGTTAGAATACGTGTTTTCCCTCTAATCTATCGTCATGTACCATCAATTTGTAATTTAGGATCGTAATTTAGTTTAATTTTATTTTTAATTTCGGTTTGAGTTCTTCCAATTTTTGGAAATTTCATCTCACTTTGCTCTTTGATTTCTCCGTGATTACTAATCCAAATCAAGTAATTTTTGATTCCGTCGATACGTCTTTGAGTTATCTTTCTAAATCTACCATTTTGCCTATTTTCCATCACCAATTCATCGTCCGATTTGATCATTTTCCAAAAGATCTCTCAAAAATACCTTATTTCCCTGTAGATTCGACCCTTATTTACCATTATACCCCTCAATTCAAATTATTTTCATAAAATTAGTAAGTTTGGATTTATTGTTGACATGAGACTGTGTGAAATTGACGACCTCGCGGTCTCATCTCGTCAATTGTGACTTAATTAGATGATGATATTAGAAAGAACTCTAATATTTCTCGACCTATATTATTTGACATCCAAATACAAGGAAAACATCAAATAGCACTTGATATTGATTGATAAGATGATGATATTTAAGACTAATATCCATTTCAATACCATCATCAGGATGAGCAAATCCTACAATAGGCAACTAAATATCACCAATAACATGTAACTTATACTTGTAATTTCATGATTATTCACGCAAACTAAGACATAAAACATTCTATTTCTATGCATGTTATCATACTTTGAGTGCATATTTATCATTCGATGTAATTTAAATTATAATATCAAAATACATTATTTTAAGAGATAAAAATGCATGAATAAAAGATGAAAATTTAGAGTAAATTATGCACATTTTATATTTGAGATTATAATTAAGTTTTAATTGAAAATAATAAGACATAATATTTATATACATGCTCATTTATTTTTTATAGTTTTGTTTTTCAAAGAAAATGAATATTTTTTAGTTAAAAATTTAATCTCCTTTTATTTCTTAAATTTAAATCATTAGAATAATAGATTATTTAATTTTTCGATCAAACATTTGATTAAAAAAAGAGTTGTATATTAAAATTTATGAATTTTCTAATTTTTTTAGGGATTTTTTTCTAGAAATTTTTGAATTTTTTTCTAAATTTATTTTAAATTTATTTTTAATTAAAAATATTAAAAAAGGGTTTTTATGGGAACATTGATGTGGCAGATGATGTGGCATGTGTGCTTGTAATGTTAACATGTGGCGGCGTATGTGCATGTCATGCGGTGCACACGTGGTGCACATAATTTGTGTTAAGCGTCCTTTTCTAGGGCATAAGCTAACTAAGGGATTCACATGAGTTTTCTTTGCAAACATTCCTATGATTTTTTTCTCTCTGGGACTATCTTTCTCTTTTTTTCTAAGCAGGTGATGTGGCACAACAAGAGGCGTCGTATTTCATGATTTAATAAGAGGCGTTGACTTTCACTCAGTCAAGAAGGGTACATGGCGCATCACAATTCGACTATGATGTGTTTTATCTAAATTACACGATCTCAGCCATTCATTTGAGGAGTTATAACGGGTGAGATTAATTGTGCCCAATAGATTAAATCTGAGCCATTATAACTCCCTCTTTAAAACACTTGCGCTTGATGAGATTCGGTGGACCGCGAGTCCACACGATCCACTCGCTTCGATCGTTCTCCGTTTGATCTAGCGCTCCTCCTTCGGCCACGTGTCCTGCGCATTGAACATCCTGTGTTAAATTAAAGAGAAGCATCGGGTATATAATAGGCGACGAATATGAGGGTTAGCTTAAATTCCGATTATGGAATGCTTATATGTACTATAACCCTAATATTACAAGTATATACAAATATGCATGTCACGTGTCACCTCTGCGCCACACTGGCGCTTGCGTGGGCCGGAGTGGCTCTGCCACATGGCCTTGCATGCCACGTCGCACCCACGTGGGTCCCGCGTGAAAATAAACCCCTTTTTGCCCCTTTTTTTAATCATTTTAAATTCTTAAAAATCGAAAATAAATTCTGAAAAATCCAGAAAAATCCCTAAAAAATAGAAAATTCTTAACTTTCAAAATATAACTCCAATTAATTCAGATTTTTTTCATTGGCTCTGAAATTCAATTATCTATCATTATAAAAAGTCAAAAAATTTTAATAACAAAATATTTCATTTCTATTTCAAAAATACATTCATTTCTTTAAGATTTTAACTTTAGAAAATTAAATGAATGTTTATAAAAATGATTTATCTCACTATTTAACTTTAAAAATCACTTATAATCTCAATTAAGGATAGGTTATAAAATCATTTATCTGTAATTCATGATAATTAACCCTAATTTAGTGTATTTTGAGATTATAGCTTAAAATTGCATGAAATGATAGAAATGCACTCAAAGTATGATAACATGCATGAGAATATAATGTTTTATGCTTTAATTTGCATTAATAATCATGTTTATCATGTTAATATTGCATGTTATCAACAATCATCTAGACTCTAATATCTTATACAAATACTAGATACAAATAAACAATTAATTGATTAATGAATAAATGTATAAGTTATGCCTAGTTACCTATTACCTAGATCATTAATAAAGTCAATAAACTAAAAAAGTAATAACCTTAAAAGAAAAATACTTAAACCCCTCTAAAATTCTAAAATAAGTATGAAAGTGCATATTACCAAAACCTTAAATTACGAAAAGATTTAAAACATAACTACTCGCTAAGCTCGTTGACAATCCAAAAGCATGGGGTTGTTGATACTACACAATCAAGTGTAAAAAAACCAAATTCACTTAATTGGATGAATATTTTGGTATTAGAGTGAATAAGGTTTGAACTCTTGGGAGAACCAAGTTGACTTTGAGACTTCATAAGATTTTGTCAAGTTGGACAATAAAATGAGAAATTATGTAAAAGTTTTTTTTTCAAAATTAGAAGAGTAGAACTTTCTAATTAACCATTCTTCCAGCAGTTTGAATTCAAAGAAGGGAGAAATCAAAGAGAGAAGTTAGATAGAAAAGTCACACATTAAGAGGGATAAGTAACATTTTTTTATAAAATTCTTTTCTAGCCATTGTTAGCGCCCGAAATATATATTTTTTATTCCATGAACATTATAAGTATGGATTTTAATCTATACTAGATTCTAAGATCATTGGTTCTTGGTACCTTAGTGTTTTAAATGTTCAATTTAATGCATTCCGCATAGTTTGATGTTTTGATCAAAAAATTGAAAGCCTATACAACATTAGATCCCAACAACAACCTCGTGATGGGATTTTAGTTCAATAGGCTCTCAATTTTTTATCAAAACATCAAGCATAGAAATATACATTAAATCAAACATTCAAAACATCAATATAGATTAAAATCTGTACTTATATGGCTTGTTAAAGGAGTTCTTGAAGTTTATGAAGTATTTAGTCTTTAGTGGTACCCACATGAACACCAGACTATCAAATTGACGAGCGATGAAACGTGCGGTCGTTGTAACACATGATCGTCAGTAAAAAAACATAATATAATTCCAAACTCTCGATGATTTAAAAATCAGAAATAAAGTACAGCGATAAGATCGGGTCGAATCCACAAAGAGAACAGTTGACTTTTATCGAAAGAGTTGACTTGGTCAATTTCAAGCCTAATTAGGGTTTTTGAGATAGGAATATGCTATATAATCAATGGAAATAATACTAATATTTGAGAGAAGATGTTTTTAGAATTTTGAAAAATGTTTAGAGAAGAAATGTCAAAAGTTAAAGTCAAAGTGTTGACTTTGACCCTACTTTGACTTTCTATGAAGTCAGAGAAGTTAAAGGTGAGATAATGTTACGAAAATTATATTTTTAGAAACTAGAGAGAAAGAGAAGACTTTTGATATAAAGATTGTGATTTTTATATCACAATTGGATTTACTGTGATTTTTCAAAGTCAATGGACAGAAAATTAAGGTTTTGGTCAAAATCTTTTAATTGACTCGTCAAATGTTATCCAAATCTAAAAAATCACTTATGCATAGAAAGTGTACAATTAGAGGATTACAAAGACTCCAAATTTTGAATTTGTAGTAATAGCCCTCGAAAGTCAACACCCAAATTTGAATTGCTTTTGAACAGTAGTTGGTCAAGAGGCAAATCAAGATTCACGAAAAGGTGACTAAACAAGAAATCCAATGAAATCAAATTTGTAAAAATTGGACTTAAGATCAGCGAGAAATCCTTGTTCAGAAATCAACAAAAATTTGCAAGGTAATTTGGGGAAAATGAAAAATTTTTAGTTCTTAAAACTCTAATTAACCGTCTAAACCTAATCTAAATGATCTATAGAGTGAGGATTATGAAGGTATCACACTACTAACCCGAGTAACGTGAAGATTGAGCCTCAAATTCCTTTGATTGCTGTAAATTTCTCTGATTCCGTCTCCGACGTGATTTTGGCGTTCAAGGGACGATTACCAAACATTTTCTCACAATGTTTGTGAATTTCTTACCTCAATCCATGTGCGATTGAGTCTGGGACGCAAAGGATTCTTGAAGAACTCAAGATTTTCCTCAAAAAAATGTTCAAATCAATGTTTAATCAAGAGTTATAATTTCGTAAGAGAGAACATAAATTTATAGAAGAATTTAATAATTTAAATCTGGGCCGTTCAATTTCTTTTATGAAGTTGGACGACTTAGATGAGGCCACGTCGCATGGGAGAAGTGGGCCACGATCCCCACGATGCGGGCTCTACCTTCTCCTTCATTTTCGTCGTTTGATCTTCATAGGAGCGTCCACAAATTGCCACATGTCACTCCAACATTTGCCGATCATGAGATTAAGTCCTAGCCGTTGGATCTCACTAATGAGATCGACAGTCACAAATTTCTCATGTATTTTTTATCGAGATCTGATAGACCGAGATCCAGCAGATCAATGTGCACCCTTTCACGCTCTTGATCTGGCACTTCACGAACTTCCACGACGCCTACGAAATGATAAAAGAAGTTTAGCCCCACATGGAGAAATTTAAAGCAAATTGACACCTTTATAAGGGGAAGCCCTTATAGCTATCGCGTCACCCTTTGGGCCTTATGACACCCCCACTATCCTCTACCCGATACTCGGGCCCATTATGCCCGTGGGCCCAACCTGCTTAGCCCACTCAGCCTTCACACCACATAGGTGCCTGCGTGGATCCGTGCAGGCCTAGCTAATGCTGCCACATGTCAGCATCGCCACATCAGCACCACACGGGTCCCTCACCAAATAAACCCATTTTTTGTATTTTGGCCTTTAAAAATCCTGAAAAATCAAAATAAATTCCAGAAATTCATAACTTTCAATTTAAAAGGCCTTTTTGACTCAAATTTCTTTTCATTAGATCACACATTTCTTCTTCTTTAATCTCATGCCACTTGAAATACAAAAATTTTCAAGAAAATATGATGAACTAAAATAATTCTAACTTGACTTTAAAAGCCAAATTAAGTCCACCCCCTAAAGTTGACTTTTGATTCATCCCGTCATTCTCTTATTCTAATCTCTTCTTTTAATTATCGACTAAAGACCTAAAATTCAACTCAAGGAAAATGGTTAATATCAAGTTGTTTGACCTTGAAAAAGGTCAAACATCAATAAAACACATAATTAACGCTAAATAATTCAAAAATGTGGGTTTTAATGAAATGGCATGCCAATGATGATAATGTCATAAAACTATGATAACATGTATCATAATTACATAAATTAAATATCATTTAATTATGATGAAAATATGAGCTAAATATGCATGTTATCACAAATCTCCTCTTCAATGCTCTTCACAAAGTTAGAAAAAGAAGAAAGGGGAGAGTTTTTTTTGTAAGGTTCATATGAGCACTATTAGTTTTAGTCATTCTCCTTATTTATAGACATTAGGTATATGAAATTTTCACAAAAATCTCATATTTATGTATATATATATATATATATATATATATATATATATATATATATATATATGAATTATATCTTATAATATGACCCCTAGATCCATGTATCTTTCAATAGCTCCATAGGCCCAATAATACTTATTGTTCAACCTAATTAATTAGCCCTTACATGTATGACCCTTTAGATATATATATATATATGACAAAGTGAATCCACGCAGTCATTGAATACATGTAGATAAGCGTCAAAACATTTACCAAACTCACCAATTTTAAATATTAATTACGACATAGATAGCATAGTAGTGAATAAGGGTCGAATCCACAGAGAGTTAGGGTATTTTTGAGGTATTCTTTGAAATTTGATCAAATCAGATGATGAAGTGAGGTGAGAAATTAGGGATTTTTATAGATTTGGAAAGATAACTCAAAGAAGAATCCACAGAATCAAAAATCACTCGATTTGGATCAAGATTCACGAAGAAATCAAAGAGCGAATTAGGTAAAAATTTCTAAACACGACGATAGATAAATTCAAAATTAAATCTAAAATTAATCTAATCTACGATTCTAAATTACAATATAATAATACATGACAAAAGGTTTGGAGGAAAACACATAATCTCACCCGAGATAGCGATCAAAATGATCCAATTGATTGCTAGATCAAAGGCTTTTCATTCCGTAATTTCCAAGACGATCGTTGGCATTCAACAGGCGACTTCTTCTTATTCTTTTGATTAAATCTCACTTTCAACCACCCCATCGATGCGGAAATGAGTCTAGAAGAAGAAGAAAGTGAGAGATTCAAGGATGGTGGTGTCTAGATAGTTTGATTACTTGAAAACATCCTAGAATGAATTACATCGTCAAAGAACATCTCAATTTATAGCTAATTTGAACGTAACCGTTGGATTTAGCGTTTCATCCTTGATTAACGACTGAGATGAAATGCTTGGCTTCGAATCGTTACGGTTAAGTCACTTCCCTTGGATCGTATATGGACCGCCAAGATTTTGTCTTGTCACGCGTGAAGAAGAAACGTGTGAAACGTCATCCATCTGATCTTGATCTAATGCTCTGGATGCGTCTTCATCAGTTTTAATCTCAACCATTATAACTTCTTTAATGAATGGCTGAGATTAAATCATTTTTAAAATGATTTGCCGACGAACATCGATTATAAATTTTTTTTATTCATTTTAATTCAAAATAAATCAAATTAAATTCATAAAAAAATCATAAAAATTTGAGAAAAATCCCTAAAAATTAGAAAATTCATATATTTTAAAATACAACTTCAAATTAATCCAAATTTATTTATTTTTATTATAAATTGAATTATCTATCATTATAAAAAGTCAAATTATTTAAATAACAAGAGAATAAATTTTTATTTTAAAAATACAGTCATTTCTCTTAGAAATTAAAACTTAGAAAAATAAATGAGTATAGAAAAATTATTTTCTCTTATTATTTAACATTAAAACCCAATTATAATCTCAAATATATATGGGAATAATCTACTTTAAAAATGTATTATTAAAAATGTATAATTATCCCTTAAATAGTGCATTTTGAGATGATAACTTAAATTTACATGAAATGATAGATATGCACTCAAAGTATGATGACATGCATAAGAATGGAATGTTTTATGCCTTCCACCATTAAAATTTGAATTAATAATCATATAATTACATGTTAAAATTGCATGTTATCAATATATCTTATCATTTAATAACTCAATAAACCTAATAACAATTATTGGTTAATCTCATGAATTAATTAAGGATTGATTTAAACCTATTGACAAGTTGAGTTCCTTTCTTGTTAGGACCTAAGTTATATCACATGATCTAGGATATATGGGTGTATAATAATTCTATTATATAACCTTGTCGTCATCGATTCTGAGGTTGATAAGCCTTCCAACATTTTGATCAAGACATCGAGTGCAACAAAATATGTTGAAGATGATATTCAAAACATTGAGACACTAAGAAAAAATGATCCTATCATCTAATATGTATAAGAAAACATACTTACAAGGTTCCCTTGAAGGAGTTCTTGAAGTTATTCAAATGTCTAACCTCTAGTGGTATCCACACGATCTCCAAATAGTTGCATCTCCTCTTCAAAGCTATTCACCAAGAGAGAAAGATAAGAAAGGAGAGCGTACGCAAGATGAAGTAGAAGAGGAAGTGGAAAGGAGGATGCAAAGAGACGAGAGCTTAGACAAGAGGAAGTAGAAGAGGGCAGGAGAAAGAAAAGAGTGGGGAAGATGAGAGGAAGAGAAGAAGTAGAGATTTCTCCCTCTCGTGTGCATAAGAGAGGCACGAGAGAGGGAGGTTATGGCACAAAAGAGAAGGAAGAGGGGAGGAAGATAGGGGATCTCTTCGTCCCCCTTATGCAAACACGTGCATGTAGGAGAAAGGAAAGGAATCTCCTTCTCCTCTCCCTTATGTGCACACGTGCGCACTTAGGAGAGGAGGGGAGATGAGGAAGTAGGGGAGAATAAGAGAGAGAGAGAGAGAGAGAGAGAGAGAGAGAGAGAGAGTGTGTGTGTGTGTATGTGCGTTTTGAGCTTTCTCTTTTCTTTTTTTTCTCTAATATTTTATATTTTATTTTT
Source organism: Lemna minuta (assembly GCA_024174645.1). Lineage (NCBI taxonomy): Eukaryota > Viridiplantae > Streptophyta > Magnoliopsida > Alismatales > Araceae > Lemna > Lemna minuta. Next base: position 364,825 of record CM044115.1, on the reverse strand, counting down.
ATTTTTTTAAAATGTAAAATTAATTTTTTATTGATTTTAATTTCTATAAATTCATAGAAAAATTCTTAAGAAATCTAAAAAAGTTTCAAATTCCTCATGGAAATAAATTTATTGAATAAAATTGATGATAAAATGTATTTATAAATATATTCATGTCATTAAAGGCATTTTAAATTAGAATTTCATTATATAATAACAGAAGACTATATTCTTGATGAATCAATGTTATTAAATGCTCATAAAATATTATAAGTTTATGAAAAATAAAGAATATCCTTTTAAATGTAAGGATTATCATTTTAATCAATTTAAATCATGATAAAATGTATTTATGATTATATTTTTAAAAAGAAGTGCATAAAATGCATGATATTAATATATAAAATTTAATGTTAAGAAGTGTATAACTTGCCCCTAACAAAGGACTTTTCTATCAACACCATGATTGTATTATTATTGAGGCCTATTCTGATGTTGGGCATGTTGGGGACAATGGAGGTTGGAAATTGATTACGGGGTATTGTACATAGTATGGAGATAATTGAGTTAATTGACCCTTCTGAAAACAAAAGTTGGTCTCTTATTTTAATACATAACCTAGTATTGTGTTATGGCTGCAAGTGAGATGGTATGACTACAATTTTTTCAAGAAGACTTGGATATCACGATTCCAACATCTATATAAGTGTGCGGTGATAACGAAGATGGTATATTTATTGTTGGAAACCTTGCCTTTCATAAGAGGATCAGACATTGAAATCGATACACTTTATCTACAACAAGGTGTTCACATGAGTCATTTCAACACGGCTTGTGTCATCAATAGACCAAATTGTCAACATTTTTAATCAAGAGCCTCATTGATATATTCAATCATTATTTGGGATCCAAATCGCACATCTTTGATCTGTATGCTCGACCTGGGGACGAAGTGTTAGATATAACCCATTAGAGGGCTTAGCTCATGTTAGTGACATTAGTTCGATATCTCTCACTTTCTCTTCTATAAATATAGGCTTGCAATATCTTTTTATTTATCAATTATCATTTAGTTTTACTATTCATGTAAAGTTCTTAGAAAAAGTAGGGAAAAAAAGCAATTCAAAATGTAAAAAAAAAAAACCTTTTTCAAATTTTTTAATTTTGGAAGTCATTTTCTTATTGAGAAATATATCTAACAATATTCTATAATATACGACTATATCCTTTATCCCTCATCATCTGCTCGTGTTCTATAGCCTTGGTCATGTAGTTCATCATCATCCTACATATTTTGATATCCATCATCTAGCACCCAAAATCAGATACCAAATGCCTTGATATTGGATATCAAGACAGATATCACAGAGCAATCACTAGCCTCTCGGAATGGAGTCAACATTTTGCTGAAGTGCAAAACAATCTCCAAATCAACCACTCAAGTTTAATGGAATATCTCCAAGTCATTGCTGGTCCATCAAACATGTCTTTCTTCTTTCTGTATGCTCCGACAAACAACGACCAGTCAGTTGAGTTTCATCTTGTTTTCACATTTAGGATGAGCTAGTTGAAATTCAACAAATTGTCTCATATGTTGAGCATGACCTTTCTATACAGCTCCATGCATAAAACTTTGTATTTCTTGCTACACTCTGGTCAGGAACCCGTGTGAACCATGAGCTACCCTGCAATATCACCAAGCGAGAAAGGTATATGGGGAGTTTTGTTGAAGGCTGAAATTCGCTTTGCTCCTTGGTTTATCAATCCACCCGCCTTAGTCTTGATTTTGCTGGTATCATCTGCTGCAATCCCAAATGCTTGTGAAGATAAATGATATGGATGAACATTCAAATGATTCGATGAATAGTAAACACTGCAGATGAAGAAATCGAGAAAATGTGGAAGAAGATGAAGAAGAATATGTTGGTCAATTAGAAGATGCAGTGTACCTTTGTTCCGCGGTCGTGTCGTAGCGTGACTTCCGTGGAGGTGACGAAATTACCACGAAGTTGCGGAGGCGTCGAGTCGTTGATGTGGAATGAGTTAATGTCAGATTTAGGGCAATAAATGAAACAGAGAGAACAGAGATTAGGGAAAGCAATGAAGAGAAAAGGCGGGAACTCGACTCATGGATTCCTGGAAGACTAACGAGGCTTCGGGAGGCGATATGGGCGGGGCGCTTTTGACACGAATCGAGGGGGCGTCTGATAGCGAATTCAACACGACTATTCCTCGGGCAACGGCGAGCTACAATTAGATCCCCAAGGAAGTCAAACATGAGGCCACTCCCACAGATCGCAGAAAGACGGGACGATAGATAGTCAGGCCATCACCGCGGAGGACAGCGAGTCAGACTGGAAGGCGAGACACATTCCGCCCCCCGCCGAAAGAACCCGAAGTCAAAGGCTTCACCCTGGGTTGTGGCGGGATGATCTGCCCTACCTGTAAGAGATCAATTCGCCGTCCACCTTTGATGTTCCAACGAAGTCCCCTTTTTTGGGCCATTAGAAAGGAAAGCGCAAGTCTAACGACGCACGAAGAACTTGAAGTTTTCCCTGCTGCAATTCCCTTCCTAGTGTCGGAATTCTGGCCACAAATGAGTTTGTGGGTTTTCGCCGTGATGGTTTCCTTTTTTTTTTAATCTATTCCAGATCCAGTCTCTCCTCCTTTCTCTTCCCTCGAAGCTGGACTTCCCTCATCCAAGACTTTACTTTAAGTGGAAGTTGACCCCACGGATGGCCAGATTGTCGTTCCAATTGGCTATCCCGCTGGAAGAGCAGTTTTAACCATCTGAGCTCGTTAATCGGAATGCTGAATCGACTTCCCTTCTGATCCAAACTTCCCTTCTAGAGTCTGAACGGGCTAACTCATCCTTTGTTGCTGTCTTCCGCTCGCATCTTCCACTTGAGTCTCCCAAGCATCTGACACGAACCTGCCGAGCGCCAGTTGCCTGCCCATCCCCTCCGCTACGGCGTAAATCTCCGCACACTTCGGATGGGCCGCGTCACCCGCTACGAATTCGTGGATTTTTCCCCTCCGTCTCCACAAAGCTGCATCCCCGGCGTCTTCCTCACACCCTTGTCTGCAATCTGATCCCTCACCCGCCTCACCTCCTCCCACCGTCCACATCCACCATCAGACTTCCGCCAGCATGGCGTAAGCCGCCCCGTCGCGAGGCTCCAGCTGCAGCAGACGTTCCGCGGCCTTCTCCGCCATTTCCGCATCGCGGTGCAGTCTGCAGGCGCCCAGAAGGGATCCGAGCACGATCGAGTTGGCCTTCACCGGCATGCTATCGACGAGCTCCAGCGCCTCTCGGAGAAGACCGGCGCGGCCAAGAAGGTCCACCATGCAACCGTAGTGAGCCACCTCCAGGTTGATCCCGTGAGCGCGAGCCATGTCGAAGAATAGGCATTTCCCTTCGTCGACCAGTCCCGAGTGCGCGCAGGCCTGGAGAACTCCGACGTATGTGACCCCGTCCGGCTTCGCCCCGCTCAGGAGCATCTCTTGGAACAAGCGAAGCGCTTCCTCCCCCCGCCCGTTGACCGCCAACCCGGTGATCATCGCCGTCCAGGTGAACTGGTCTCGTCGCTTTGTCCTGGAGAAGAGCTCCAGAGCTTTCTCGACGGCGCCGCATTTAGAGTACATGTCGATGAGCGCGTTGACCACGGCCAGGTCCGCGTGGATCTTGCTCCGAGCGACGTAGATCCTCACCCACTCTCCAGCTTCGAGGGCACCCAAATGCGCGCACGCGGTGAGAACGCCGGCGATGGTGAAGGCGTCCGGCTTGATACCCGCTTTCTGCATTTGGCGGAACAGATCCAGAGCCTCTTTGAACTCGTTCGCCTTCACGTACGCGTCTATCATGGCAGTCCAGCTGATGAGGTCCCTGTTCGGCATTTCCTCGAAAAGAGATCGCGCGCGATTGAGCTTTCCTGAGTCGGCAAAGCCCTTGATCAGGGAAGTCCAGGAAATCACGTCCTTGACCTTCATCTCATCGAACAATTTGTGCGCGGAGCTGATCTCCTTGCACTCGGCGTACATGCAGATGAGGGCGTTCTCCAGCACCAGATTTCCGGGCACCAGCTGCGCCGCCCCCAACTGGCGATGAATCCTTCTGCCCGAAATGAGAAGCTTCAGTTTAGTGCAGGCAGATAGCGCTAACAGAAAGGTGACCGAACTCGGGCTCTTCTCCTTGTTCATCTCGTCAAACAGCTCGAGAGACTCATGGTATCGACGATTGCGGTTGCAGCCGGAGATCATGGCGTTCCACATGACGACGTCCCGGTTTCCGCTTCGGTCGAAGATGGCTCTGGCAGCGGCCACCTTGCCGGAGAGGCAGTACGTATGTAGGAGCGCATTCTGGGAGAACGCGTTGGAGGAAAGTCCGAACTTGTGCGCTTGCGCGTGGAGACTCTCTCCGAGCAGGGAAGCGGTCTCGCGGGTGAAGGACTTGAGCAGGAAGGGGAGCGTGTAGCCGTCGGGGTGGAGTCCTCGCCGCCGCATATCCGAGTAGGCGAGCACCGCCGACTCGGCAGAGTTGCATTCCCTGATGGCCGCGTTCCACAGGAAGAGCTGCGACGCGTTGGCGCATTTGTCGAGCAGGTGGCGCGCGTGGTGGTTGCTTCCATTACCGAATCTACAGCGGCGCATTCACCCAAGACAGATGAGAGAGTCATAAGTGGGCCCAGGCCGGCGGGGGAGAGAATTGTAGCCGTCCGGCTTCCGTTTCAACTTTGAGGAGGCGTCCGAAAATATCTGCCACTGACCGTAGACAACAGAGCCGGGCGGTGACCGTAACTTGTTGCACGTGACTTACACGGAACAGGGAGAAGCTTTTGGAACTATGCAGGAGATCGCGTCACCGCGTGGCTCTGACGTGGTCCGAAGATTAGCGTCTACAATCATCTCACGGCGGAGGTTTCTGTTGGGTAACCTCACCGCGGATCCCAGGTATCGGAAAATATCTCCGTCTGACGGCTGAGCAGGGAGTAGAGAGTAAATATTAAAGAGGGATTTAGTTCGACCGTCCAAGTAATAATTCTAAAATTCTAAAATCCAACGCGACGGGTTCAAAGGGCGCGCGTCGTCACTCGGGTGGGTAGATCCCCAGCGAGGCCCGGGTCCGTCGGTCCGCTGGCCGCCCGGGAATCGCCGAAAAGCTCTCGGCTTGCGTTGCACTGCTCTCTGGCTTCTTCTACGGGATCCCGTAGTCTTTCTTTTATACCCTTGTGTTCTCTCTCCCTATTTAACCCTGTTATCCCCGACTGACGCCGCCGCTGGCCCTTCACCTTTCTTTCCCGTGGGGAGAGACGCCTTCTTTCTCTCTCCGATATCTCTATACCCGTCCCTTCCGCGAGAGCAGGAGGAGCAAGAAGCCTTAACGCTGCCATGGAAGCTTCAGCCGCCTTCCGCAGTGGAGGGCTTTTACTCCCCTTATCCGCGGCCCCCGCGCCGAGGAGGGGTTTCCCAGGGTTTCTCCGCTTCCAGCCCTTGAAATCATCTTCCGGGCCGCGCCCAGTCGTCAGGCTCCCCTTGCCCCCGCTTCGCTGCTCCACCTCCGAGAATTTTCTCTCTTCAAAACCTGCCCCCGCCTTTGAGCGTCCACTTCTCTCCCTCGGCGACGGCTACATCCGCGAGGGATTCCGGAGGAGGGAACGGAGGGAAGGAGGCCGCGGGGATCTCCAGACGTGCCACGCCGGCGGAGTCGCCGTTGCTTCCGTGGGTGACGGCGGGGTGGCGGAGCCGAAGAAATTCTTGGGCGTGGAGGTGGTGACGCTGAAGAAGATTATCCCGCTGGGGCTTATGTTCTTCTGCATCCTCTTCAACTACACCATCCTCCGAGACACCAAGGACGTGCTCGTCGTCACGGCCAAAGGCAGCAGCGCCGAGATTATACCCTTCCTCAAGACCTGGGTCAACCTCCCGATGGCCATCGGCTTCATGCTCCTCTACACCAAGCTCTCCAACGTCCTCTCCAGGGACACTCTCTTCTACAGCATCATTCTCCCCTTCATCGCCTTCTTTGGCGCCTTCGCTCTTCCTCATGTACCGCTCCGTGACGCCATCCACCCCACCGCTCTCGCCGATCAGCTCCTCAACTCCCTTGGTCCCAGATTTCTGGGTCCGGTCGCAATTCTGCGAATTTGGAGTTACTGCCTCTTCTACGTCATGGCAGAGCTCTGGGGAAGCGTCGTCATCTCCGTCCTATTCTGGGGTTTCGCCAACCAGGTAACTCCGAATTTATCCATCTCCCTAGTTAAAGAATCAGGGTCTTTATTCAAGGGGGTTTAAAAATCCACCTATTTGCGTTTTTGATGTACCGGATCTGAATTTCCTTTTTTGGTGGACTTAGATCACGACGGTGGATGAAGCGAAGCAGTTCTATCCCCTGTTCGGGCTGGGAGCGAACGTGGCCCTAATCTTCTCCGGGCGCACTGTCAAGTACTTCTCCAACTTGCGGAAGAATCTTGGCCCCGGCGTCGACGGCTGGGCTCTCTCCCTCAAGGGAATGATGAGCATCGTCGTCGTCCTCGGCCTCGTCATCTGCGCCATTTACTGGGGCGTCAACAAGTTCGTCGTCAATGACCCCTCTCTCCCCAAAACCGAGCGCAAGAAGAAGGTGCGTGAGCCTGTTATCCGCTAATATTCAATGGATCTGCAATGCGAATGGTTCGTTTTATTTACTATGGTGCGTTCCTCATTCAGGAGAAGAAGCCGAAGCTCGGTATGAAGGAGAGCTTGAAGTTCCTGCTTTCGTCCCGATACGTGAGGGACCTCGCCACTCTCGTCGTAGCTTACGGCATCAGCATCAACCTCGTGGAAGTGACGTGGAAGTCGAAGCTTAAGGCACAGGTAATTAATCAGGACCTTAACGTCAGAAGTCAAGACTCAAAAACCTTTGACTAATGTTTTTCTTTTATGGTTTTGTAGTTCCCGAGCCCGAACGAGTACTCGGCGTTCATGGGCGACTTTTCGACGGCAACGGGGATCGCGACGTTCACGATGATGTTGCTGAGCAGGGTGATTCTTAGCAAGTACGGCTGGGGAGTGGCGGCCATGATCACGCCCACCGTCCTGTTCTTGACCGGAGTCGGATTCTTCTCGCTCATCCTCTTCAGCGAGCCGTTGACGCCGCTTATCGGCACGATAGGGTTGACTCCGCTCCTCGCCGCCGTCTATATCGGCGCCCTGCAGAACATCTTCAGCAAGAGCGCTAAGTACAGCCTCTTCGATCCCTGCAAGGAGATGGCCTACATCCCGCTGGATGAAGAGACCAAGGTCGGGGACTGATCTCCTGTCCTAGACGTTGATTGCACGCTCACCGTTCGACGTAACGCCGCTAACTAGTTTCCTCTCGTTTATTTCCTTTGTGAGCAGGTGAAAGGGAAGGCGGCGATCGACGTCGTATGCAACCCGCTGGGCAAGTCCGGCGGAGCTCTGATCCAGCAGTTCATGATCTTGAGCTTTGGCTCGCTGGCGAACTCGACTCCTTACTTGGGAGGTATTCTGCTGATAATCGTGCTGGCCTGGTTCGGGGCTGCCAGGTCACTGGACTCGCAGTTCTCTCCGCTGGCCAAGGAGGAGCTCCACCGGGAGAAGGAATCCTCTTCCGTCAAGAAAACCGAGGAGGTCGAGGCGGCGACTCCTCTTCTCGCCTCGGAACAGAAGACAGAAGATAACGGCTCGGCTGCCGCAAACGGGGCGGCGCTCAAGGTGGACGCACCGGCGGAAGATCCGTCGGGGACGTCTGCTCCGCAGGCTTAGAAGGAGGAGTTAGCCTAGGAATAAGGTGTTGCAGCTAGCGAGCGGTTGGAAAATTTTTGTTTGGTTTCAAATCTTTTTCCTTTTATTATTGATCTCTAAATAAGCATTTGGTTGAAACTCTTCATATTTGCTATTGAATTGATTGAGTTTTTGATCTCGTCCCCATTGATTGAACCTCATCGCCCTCGCCACCATCAACCAAAAAAAAAAACGATCACATCGAGGAAAGAACCTCGACTCCATTTTTGCAACGAAGATCTCGTGATCCACGCTTTCCTCGTCGACCTGCCGCGGCTCACGCAGATGGCTCCCTCGATTCACTCGTTCTTATAGTTAGCATCTCCCTGAAATTCTCACCTTTTCCATTCTCTCCACGCCAGCCATGGAACCTCAGGTGACGGTCCTCTGCAAGCGCACGGCCGTGAGCAGCGAGTCAATGCGCCCGTTGGACCTCCGGCTGCTCTCGGCGCTCGACCGCGCCATGGAGCACTACCGAATCCGCGCCGCGTACTACTACGCGCGCTGCCCACCCCTATCCGGCATCGGCAGCAGCAGCGGCGAGCTCAAGGAGTCCCTCGCGGAGGTGCTCAACAGCTTCCGCACCGTGACCGGGCGGCTGCAGAGGACGGAGGACCGGCGGTGGGCCCTCGATTGTAACGACTCGGGCCTCAGGATGGTCGAGGCCACGGCCGAGGGCAGCGTGGAGGACTGGCTCCGGGACGTCGACCGGGACAGGGAGATGAAGCTCATCTTCTGGGAGGACATGTACGAGAAATACACGCGCTTCTGGTCTCCCTTCTACGTCCAGGTGAGCCCTCAGAGAAGAACCCTTTCTCTCTTTCTTTCTTTCTCTAAGAGGAGGGGAAGATGATTAAAACTTGATAGCTCGTTCTGTGGCAAAGCTGACGCGGTTCCAAGGAGGAGGGCTGGCCGTGGGGATAAGTGGCTCGCACATGCTGGCGGACGCCGTCAGCGTGGCGGCGCTGGTGACGGCGTGGGCCGACACGAATCTCCTCGGCAAGATGCTCTCGCCGCCGTGCTTCGAGCCGCTGCTTCCTCCCCCTTTAGCCGGGGACGACTGGCCGAGCCGGCATCTCGTCGACTCGCTGCCGCTAGGGGAAAACGAGGCCGAGAGCACCAACGAAGGCGGGTTCGCCACGGCGTCGTTCGCCTTCTCGGACGCGGCTGCGCGATCTGTCCTCGCCGCGGCTGGGGGGTCGAGTGTCTTTGGGGCTCTCGCTGCGCTCTTCTGGACCGCGATCAGCAGAGCCAAAAAGGGGAAAGGGAAAGAGAAACAAGGAAGCCTCGTGGACATGGCCGTGTGCGTGGACGCGCGCGGAGCGCTCAACCTGAGCAGGAGCTTCTTCGGGAACGCCACGGTCTTCGCCCCAGTCCATGGCGGGAACGTCAAAGAAGGAACGCTCGCGGAGGCGGCGAGAGCGGTGGCCGACGCCGTGAACGAAATCGATTATCAAGGGGTGATGCAGTGGCTAGAAGAAGGAGCGGGGGCCGTGACGAGCTTGTGCGGGACGCCGCTGGTGTGCGCCAACTGGGAGGGCTTGAACACGTACTCCGCCGTGTTCGAGCGAGGAGAAGGGCCGCTGCGAGTGTCGTACCATCTGGAACCCGTGAGCGAACAAGGTCACGTCCTGGTGATGCCGCCGTCGGCTCCGGAGGAGGAGCCCTCGCTCGCTCGGCTGGTGGCTGTGACCCTGCGGGCCGCAGAGTTGGCCAGACTTCGCGAAGACGGAATCGTACTCGGCTACCAACCCTCGGTGATCCCCGAGTAAGTCCGAAATTTGAGTGCCCATTAGGATTTCGGAGGGTTAGCGGCCCATTTAGTCCAAAAGGGCAGGGACTGACACTATCTTGGCGTGATTGTACAATAAGAAAAAAGTGAAGGGTGAATTGTAAAATAAAGAATTTCTGCTCGGAGAGCAAAAAGATCCGAGAGAAATGTTTCAATTATTGTAAAAGAAAGAATAAATGAGGAAATAATTCTTGATCATTCTTATTGACATTCTTGAATCGTTGCACCCCAACAGATTAGAATGCTTTTGCTTCGAGCTTCTTGGATCGTCGAGAGAAGAGCATGACGATCCTTCCTCGGGAGATGCTGATCAAGGAAGAGCAATTCTAAATTGCTGAAGATAGAGTCTTTCTTAACTCAAGGAGAGGAAGAGAGACTGCATGAAATTTCTAAATTCATAGATCACACTAAGAGATAGAGAGTAGATTTATGGAATTTTCAACCAAAGAGACACGCTTGTATCTCCTTCCTATGCTCAAGTCTTCACCTTCTCGTCTCTTTGACTTCTCACACCGCCATCTTTGTCTTACCACCCTGTCCCCTTCATCTTCCCATCCTCTTCCCCGGACATAGGGATGCTGGAAGGATGACCCAATAGGGCCAGCTCATTAGTGCATTAGTCCCACGTGAGATATATCTCTTCCGTTGTCATCGTCTCTTATACTGTCTTCTTTGACCTATCAAACGAATGTCCTTCCACTGTATTCGACAGCTCTCCCATAGGTTTTCTTAGGGGTTTCTTGGGCCACCGCGTCCAATTGGCATCCTCGTCGCTTCCCTTGTTTTCATCTCCATTGTCATTCTTTATGGGCGCTAGCCTAGACAATGCAATGACCGTCTTCTCTCCTAATCCACCATCTTGGAAGCTACACCCACTCTATTCCCCGCGGTCACTATTCTAGAGGCCACGAGCTCTGGTTGTGGCTACAATCATAGAGTTAACAGTCAGGTCAAACTTGCTCCTTCACCTATGTGTCCCCTTTATATACCTAGTTTTCTTACTAAGCTTTGATCAATCAGTGGCATCACCCGTACCCATAATTGCATGATAATTGTTTTCCTTTGATTGTATTTCCATGATCTTCGTACTGGATAAAGGATTGGCTTGGGGCATAAAAATGGTCACGGAATCTATGAGCATGTTATAGAAAGTCTATCTACCGGCTTGCTATCATGGTTTAAAATGTTTAAAATGATAATCTTTATGTTTAAATGATATTCTTGATTTTTCATGATTTCATAACATTTTATGAGAATTTTATGCCTTTGATTTATTAAGAAAAATAATAAAATGAAATTTCTATTTATTTTTTATTTAAAATACATTTACTTACACAAAAATATTTATGACTGTATGATTAATAAGATTTTAACTTAGAATTTTTTAAAGAATATATTCTTCAATTTTTTAAGATTTTAAAGAAATTTTTTAGTCATAATCATCGAGAAATGACTTTATAAATAGAAAAATTATATATTTAAAATTGATTTAAAAAATTAATTAAAACTCTCTCTCTATCTTTCTCTCTCATGCGACAGAAGAAAAAAATTTCACCTCGGCTCCCTCTCTATCTCCTAGCCACACCACCCTAGGGTTCGCCTATCGGCATCTCGTGGCGGCATCGGCACCATGAGGGCGGCATCGGCACCGTTTTTTCGGCACTCGGCAACGGCAACGGCAATAGGTGCCGTTGCCGTTTTCCGTGTGTTACGTAAAAACGGTAACGTAGCCGATTGCCGCGTATAGCCGGAATAGGTGCCGGCTATAGCCGGTGCCGTTTATAGCCGATACTATAGCCGACTTATTAATATTATTATATTAGTTTATTTTAGCTTTCTCTCTTCTTTTCTCTCTCCCCCACTCTTTCTTTTTCTCTCTCCCCGACTCTCTCGGTTTCACCCTCCTGAAGAAGAAGGTCGTCGCATTGCGAGGCTCTCAACCTCCTGAAGAAGAAGGTAGGTCTCTCTCTCTCTCTCTCTCTCTCCCGAGAACACCGATTCTCCATTTTCCCGATTTCGTTTCGATTTCGTTTCGAAAGTCGTTTCGATTCCGATTTCGTTTTTCGTTTTTTGGTCTCGATTTCGGTTTTGAAGAGTTTTGAATTAACCCTCCGGAGAAGGGTTAATTCTGCTCCTCTTCGACTAGTTTCCTTGACCTTGGGGTTATTTCTGCTCCTCTTCAAGTAGCTTCCTTGACCTTGGCGTTATTTCGGCGCCTCTTGGCCAGGGCCGTCTTAGCCTTCGCCCAGTCCTTGTCCGAATCGCGGCTCCTCACAAATGGACGCACTTGCCTCGACCCAAATGCCTGCGGCTTCTCTGGATTCCTCTTGCTTTCCCCCGCGTTCCATTCTGTAGGCGTTGACTTTCGTCTTTGCTCGTTCTCCTTCTCTGCTTCCACGGATTTTCAACGGTCTGATTGCGGTGGCTGTCGACACCGCACTCGTTGATCCTCGACTCTTTTTTCTCGTCTACATCCGGGACAGTTGAACCCGTGCTGGAAGGACCTGTGAAAGTGTGAAGATACTAGTCGCGCTTCCCCCAGCGTCTCCGACCAGCTCCTTCCACGAAGATTTCTGTGTCCAACATGACTCGCCCTTCGTCCTGTCAAGCGTTGACTTTTCATCCCGCTCTTCTATATACTGGGGTTCGGACTCCTCCGGTTCAGCTTTCTGCTGCAAAGCCTCACTGAATGAACGCTTAGTTTTCTTGCAATGATCAATTACCTCGAGGGGACATGCACATAAAGGCGAAAAGAGTGAGGATGACCTCCAGAGAGAAAGACCCTCGGTCAACAAAATCTCCATTGAGCTACAAACGGCCACTTTCGGCTACAAACGGCTACAAACGGCTACGGGCACTGTTACCGTTTTTCGGCTTCACAGCCGAAAAACGGCAACGTAGTCGATGCCGAAAGTCCGGCATCGGAACCTATTGCCGATGCCGGAAAAACGGCACCAGCACCTGGTGCTGGTGCCATTGCCGTTTTTTAGGTGCCGGGTGCCGTTCATTGCCGATGCCGCGTTTCGGCACCGTTTCCGGCAACGGCATCTGGCACTGTTGGAAACGGGCGAACCCTACACCACCCTTCTCCCTCTCTCAGCTCTCTTCTTCCTCTCCATCTCACCTTTTTTTCTCGGCTCTCTCTCTCTCACGCGTGCGTGGGCAGTGAGATAATTTCTTCTGCAGCCACCTTTCTCTTCCTTCCTCTTCTTCATGTGTCCTTCTTCTTTCCCCCTCTCTTCTTCTGTTGCCGCATGCTTCTCTCCTGCCTCTCTTTCTTTCTCTCTCACGTGCGAGTGAACAGAAGAAAAGTTCTTCCATCACACTTTCTTCCTTGCTTCTTCCTCTTCGTCTCCACCTTCTTTCTCTTCTCTCTCTCTCTCTCTCCATGTTTTTCTTCTTCCTCTCTTCTTCTTCTACTGCTGCACGACCTCTATCTGCATCCTCTCTTTCTCCTTTCTCTTCATCTCTCTCTCTTCTGCATCAAAGAGAGTTTTTCCGCTCTCTCTCACGAGGAAGACAGTTTTCTCGCGTGCGAGAAAACCATCTTCCACTCCTTTCTTCTTCTACCATCTCTCTTTCTCTCTCTCTCTCTCTCTCCTTCTGTTGTTTTTTCGTCTCTCTCTCACACGCGCGTACAGAAGAAATTCTCTTGCGCAACGAGAAAACCTCTTCTTTTGCATTTCACTCTTCTCCTCTCTATATTTTGTATTTTCTTTTGTCTCTTGCACGCGCACTAGAGAAAATTCTCTCTACCGCCACAACCCATTTTCTTTCTCTCTCTGATTCTTGCATGCACGAGAATCCCTCTCACACAAATTTCTTTCATGCAACTTTCTCTGGCTTCCTCTCTCTCTCTCTCTATCTTATTCTCTCAGCTCTATTTTTCAAGTTTGGCCATTGATCGCAAGAGAGCTCATGAGATGGCACAAAATTTGAGGTAAATTTGAGGCACCTTGAGTTTTGGTTGTTCTCCCCCTATTTATAAACTTTGGGAATGTGATTTCTTTACAAAAACCCTATTTTTAAGTCTATATCTATCAAAGTCCATTGAACTTACATTTGTAATGCTTTCGATTTACATATCTTTCTAGTTAATAACTATATCGGGCTATCAAATATTTATTTGTAAATATTATTCATTAACTATATCAGCATATTGATTAATTAATTGAGGATCAATTTAACGCAATTGATAGGTCAAGTTCCTACTTGTTAGGTACCAAGCTACATTATAACATGTAACTTATACATGTAATTACATGATTATGAATGGAAATTATGGTATACAAATACTTAATATGATTATTTTAGGTGTTAATTACATGATTATTTATTATACTTTGAGTGTATATTTACCATTCTATGCAATTTAAAGTCATAATATCAAAATGTATTATGTTAAGGGATATTGATGCATAATTAAAGATTAAAATTTTTAAGTAGAGTATTCTCATTTTATATTTGAGATTATAATTAAGTTTTAATTATAAATAATAAGAGAAAATATTTTTATACATATTCATATATTTTTCTAATTTTATTTTCCAAGGAAAATGAGTGTAGTTTTGAGTTAAAAATTTATTATCTTGTTATTTCCTAAATTTCAATTTTTTGAATGATAAATTATTCAATTTATGATAAAAAGAGCTATTTTTTAAAAACTTTCAATTTTCTCATTTTAAGGATTTTTCTGGAATTTTTTGGAATTTTTTAATATTTATTTTAATTTAAAATATTAGAAAAATTATTTTTATGTGTGTGGTGATGTGGCATGGGGTGCTTGTGTGTCGGCATGTGACAGTATATGTCCGTGCCACAGGGCGCGTGTGGTGCACGTGTGTGCGTGTAGTTAGTGGTTAAGCACCCTTTAAAGGAAATAAGCTAACCACTTAACCGTGTCTATATTTATCTGAAAAAATTCGTACAAATTTTTTAATGTGATATTATGTTTTATTTTTCCTATGAAGGAGACATGGCACGCCCAGAAGCATCTGATCAACGGGAAAGAAAAATACTCAATCTTAGCCCTTCACTTTCACTTAAGGAAGGGGGTACGAGAAGTGTTTTGATTGGACGACGATTCGCTTTATAAAACCATGATTAAATCCTAGTCGTTCATCTGATGAGTTATAACAACTAGAATTGAATGTGCTCGATGGACTCCTTGGACGCATGGTTTCCTCTCGAGTGTTTGATGAAAATCGAACGACAGTCGTTACACGGCGATCAATATTCACACACGATGTGGCAAAGTTTGGATGCTTCATCTTTGATCAGACAGACGGGACTTTAGGTGACAACTTTTCATGTTGGTATTTCATCTAAGCCATTGATCAAAGATTAATCATCAAATTTAACGTTCACGCCCAATTTTTGCCTATTTATACTCTCTCTCTTTGACGTTATAAAACATTCTCGAATTTTAATCGATCGCACCTTTTGGATAACATAATACTTGAATCTCTTGGTGTCTTCCTCTTCTATACTCATTTCCACATCCAGGGAGTATTTGAAATCAAGATTTCGTCGAGAGAATAAGAAGAATTTGCCGCTTGAACTCCAAATTTTGATTTTCATTTTTTGAAACATAAAATGAAAAGCAATGATTTAGTGATTAATTGGATCATTACGAGAACAATTTTTGGTTAGATTACATGTTTTTCTCTTAATCTTTCATCCTATAACATTAGATTTTAATTTTGAAGCTTATATTAGTTTAATTTTATAAAATTTACTCATTTTTTCTATCTTCGTGATCAAATTTCTCTCCTTATTTCATTCCTTGATCTCTCCGCAAATACTAATCCAAATTGAGCACTTTTTGATTATATGAATTTTTCTTAGAGTTTGCTTTCTAAAAATACTAATTTTTCTAATTTCTCACCTCAATTCATTGTGTGATTTGATCAAATTTTGAATACATCTAAACAATTTCCCTAATTGTCCATAGATTTGACCCTTATTCACCATTATACTAATCAAAACATGATTCAATCTTCAAATTTGTGCGTTTAAATATTGTTTTGACATGAGGAAGTGTGTTTTCAATGAGGGCACAAATTTGTTCCGTCACTACACCACATGTTCTAGGAGATATATAAGTGTGTATGGAACCATGATGTTATTAGTTACTCTATATCTATAATCCCTTATTCATGTGAGAATCAAGACTTACTTAGGGCATGATCAACTATCAAACCTCAATTTCTCACTCAAGTTATTACTAGTGAGTGGAGGAAATCATTGAGAGCACCTTCTCCGATATTCCACTACCTTGGCCAAGTGTTTTATCAAATTTTATTCCTTGACTCAATCCCCTAATATCAAGGGCAGATAATTCCATCTTGAAAACACAACTACTTTTAAGGACTTAATGATGTATCTAATATTATGATCTAAGGTTGATAAGACTTTCAAAATTTTGATGAAAATATCAAATAGAATACATTGAATAAGATATTTGATAATGTGTTATTGATGCATTCATTTTTATCATCATAAATGGGTTTAACACATAATTCTTGTTATTATAATGCATGTTATCATGTTTTTAATGATATTTTTGCATTCATCTTTCCATTCTTGTCATATACTCGACTAGTATCTATTTAGTGCTAATTTGGTAAAATAAATAAATATGTCCTATCATGCATCATTATTTTCAATTACTTATCTTAGGAGACTAATCCCATTTGACTCTTTCAAAGTCAAGTGGTTGAATTCTCACATTTTCTATGAGTTATATGGATATAGGGACATAGTGATAGGGACATAGGGGCATATATCGATGTAGGGACATAGTGATAGGGACATAGGGACATATGTGGACCTAGGGACATAATGAATAAACCTATTTGACTCTTTCAAAGTCAAGTAATGGAATTCTCACATTTTCTATGAGTTATATGGAGAGCGCATTGCCCTTATAAGCCAATCACACTTCCATGTATCTTGTTTAAGTTCATTGAAATGAAATTTATTCATAGTTATCCGTGTGTGATGTTTTCAATGAAGTCTATGAGCATATGCAATGACTAAGTGAATTATGATGAGATCATAATACAATGATCACTAATCCTTAAACATATGTTCTTAACATTCCTATTTGTTGGATATTCGAAAAGGACATCAAATTATCTAGAAAGAATAACACTATCTGATCTAACTCATATGATGAGTATGACTAATCCTTTAGCCATCAGTGTGGATACACTAACGATAGATAGTGGGTGCTCTTTGGATAAAGAGTTCACTAAGTTGATGCATATGAATCCCTGAATGGTAATTATACCTAACTATCAATCATGTTGATTCATGTCATCGTTGTGTATGTGGTCATTTGACTTGAGACACCAAAGACATCTTGTGGATGGATGATCGTATTTTGATTATAACTTACGAATCCCTAGCCATAGATATCTAAAACGTCATATATTCGATACAACATGAAGTCCACGAAGATGATTGTGTGATCAAGATGGGATCATCTGCCCTCAATATTTGAGGAGACTGATTCAAGGAATGAGATGCAATGAATCCTTGGACAAGGTAGTAGAAATAATCAGAGAAAGGGTTCCCGATGATTTCTTACTAGCATCAGTACTAACTTGAGTGATCGGTTAGGGTTTGATAGTTGACCATAACCTAAGTCATTCATGAGTCTCATGCGGATGAAGGATTATAAATACATGGTAATCGATGATAGAATGATTCCATAAGAGAGTTCTTACATACTCCATATCTCCCAGAGTACGTGGTGTAGCTTGGCACTTAGCAGGCTGGCAACTCAAATTATCAATTAGGTTAAATCAATCCTTGATTAATTAATCTATATGTTGATGTGGATAATTAATTAAGGTTGACCAATAAGGTGTTATTTGATCTATAGAGTTATTAACTAGTGAGATATATTGACATAGAGGGTCACATACATAAGGTCCATGGATGTTGGTGGATATAGACATAATTATGAGGGTTTTATGAAAAATTCACATACCAAATGTCTATAAAAGGGGGAGAAAGATAACAACTCAAGGTGCCCACATAAGCGGTGTGAGAATTTTCTCCTTCTCTTTCTCTCTAGATAAAGAGCTTTGAAGAGGATATCTAACCATCAGGAAATCGTGTGGATACCGCTAGAAGCTAGACACTTGAATATCTTCAAGAACTCCTTCAAGCGAACCCTTTAAGTATGTTTTCTCATACATACTAGATGATAGGATCATCTAATCTTGGTGCCTTAATGTTTTGAATATCAGAATCAATGTATTCCGTTACATTCGACGTTTGACCAAAATTTTAAAATTTTATCGACCTCAGAACCCAACACATGGGCACATAAGTAGGAAAGCATGGATATGAATGACAATAAAAGGAAAGAGGAAACAACTCTCCACCAAATTTGAACACCAAGCCAACCATATTTTTATGAAATAAGTAGTAAATGAGGTTTAGATTTGGTAGAGGGATCATCATAAAGTTTATAGGATGATCCTCCGGAACGCATCGCCGAATAATTTGATCAGCCCCTACATGGAACAATTGGGGTTCTTCCCAAAAATAATGTCTAACATCATACGCGAATTTCTTCTTTTGATGCGTGTTCCAATAATCGGGGACAGATTTTGTGACTAAATAATTAACAATATGTGCAAACCAAGGTACCTTAGTCACCACGGCGAGGAGCTGCTCATCGGGAAATGTATCACAAATCTCACCTGAAGATGTAATGTGGAGTCGAGAAAGATGATCAGCCACCGAGTTCTCACTTCCCTTCTTATCTTTGATCTCCAAATCGAATTCTTGAAGGAGGAGAACCCATCTAATTAGCCGCGGTTTGGCCTCATTCTTGGACAACAAGTACTTCAATGTGGCATGATCTGTGTAGACGATGATCTTGCTGCCCAAGATATAAGGCCGAAACTTCTCCAAAGCAAAGACAACCGCCAACAACTCCTTCTCCGTCGTAGTGTAGTTAAGTTGAGCGTCGGCTAGTGTCTTGCTCGCGTAACATATGGCGGTCGGCTTTTTGTCGATTCGCTGCCCCAAAACCGCGCCCACTGCAAAATCAGAAGCATCACACATAATCTCAAAAGTTAAGTCCCAATTAGGACTTTGTAAAATAGGCGCTTCCACTAAAGCTTGCTTCAGCTGCATAAAGGCGTGCTTCCCTTTTTCCTCAATGATAAAGTCTTTTTCCTTGCAAAGAAGAGAAGTTAGTGGTTTTGAAACCTTAGCAAAATCCTGAATAAAGCGACGATAAAAGCCGACATGCCCTAGGAAACTTCTAAGTTCCCTTATCGACGTAGGGAGTGCAAGGTCTTGGATTACCTCAACCTTGGCCTTGTCCACTTCCAATCCTTTGCTTGAAACTAGATGTCCAAGCACTATACCTTCTCTTACCATGAAGTGGGACTTCTCCCAGCTAAGAACTATGCGTTTCTTAACGCAAACGTCGAGGATTTGCGTTAAGTGCTCCAAGCACGCATCAAAACTCGGGCCGAAAACTGAGAAATCGTCCATGAAGACCTCCATGCTCTCTCCTATAAAATCGGAGAAGATGGCCATCATGCACCTCTCAAATGTGGCGGGGGCGTTACATAGTCCAAAAGGCATGCGCTGAAATGCATATGTGCCAAATGGACATGTAAACGTCGTCTTCTCCTGATCATCGGGGTGGATAGCTAGCTGATTATACCCCAAATAGCCGTCTAGGAAGCAATAAAATCCTTGACCTGAAAGCTTGTCAAGAATTTGGTCAATATATAGCAAAGGGAAATGGTCCTTTTTCGTCACCGCGTTAAGCTTCCGATAGTCGATACAAACTCTCCACTTTGTCGAAAGACGCATCTGAAGTTCCTCGCCCTTGTCATTTGTCGTCACGGTGATCCCCGCCTTCTCGGGGACAACATGCAACGGACTGACCCATGGACTGTCGGAGATGGGATATATGATACCTGCATTAAGCCATTTAAGAATCTCATCCTTAACAGCATCCCATACCTTAGGGTTGAGCCGTCTTTGTGCCTCTCTAGATGATCTTGCTGCGAGGATATAATAACGGGGTTAGCACTATGATGATCAAGAAAAGCGTACTTCAACGTCGAAGGTAGCGGTTTTAGCTCGGGTGCCGTCTCGCCGGAGGGAAATGGATCATCCTCGGGCTCCTCGAAGCTCCTATCCTCAATAGCCACCATCGTCTCCTCGATACAACTCGAGATCTCCGGATCCTCGTAGATATCAACGGCGCCTACCTCATCGGTCTCGTGTGAAGGATGTCGCATCAACTTGTTGATGCTCACCTTCATCGTGCTATCTCCAACCTGAAAAATAACTTCACCCTTGCCCCAATCTGTAATCGCTTTCGCGGTAGCTAAAAATGGTCTCCCTAGTATGATGGGAGAGTCGGTGAGGTCCTTCGTGGATTTCATATCCACGATAATAAAATCTACTGGAAAGTAGCAGTTTTCTACCTTAACTATCACATCCTCTACTACTCCGTGAGGTCGTCTCATGGATCCATCCGCTAAGCTCAACTCGATAAATAATGGCTGCAACTCGCCAAGTGGACAAACGTCATACACTCCCTTCGGGAGTATATTGATACTAGCCCCGTGTCGAGGAGAGATCGAGTGAACGTCCTACCCCCTATAACACAACTAATCATAGGAGCTCCCGGATCACGTCGCTTACGAGGAAGCGTACTCAGCATGATGGAACTAATGGTCTCACTCATATGGATACGTTTCGGCTTCCTCACCGGGGTGCAAAGTCCTTTCAGGAACTTTGCGTAGGGTGGAATATGCTGGATGGTGTCTACTAATGGGATGGTGATAGTAACCTGCCTAAAAGCCTCTAATAGGGTGTCATCACTATCACTCGTGGGGACTTTAGGCTGGCTCAATAACTGAGGATATGGCACCGGAGGTTTATAAACCTCGGGATTGGGCTCTGCCCTACTCTCCTCATCGGGTGCCTCCTCATCCTCGGAGTCCTCCTCCAAGATAATCGTGGGAGATGGACGGTGGTCCTCCTCAAGCGGGTCCTTGCGGCGCTTGTGGTCCGTATGAGGATCCACTATGACCTTGCCACTACGTAGGCCCGATATGGTGTGTGCCTCCTCCGATGCACCATCAATGAGAACTTCGTTCACATTATGGGTGCGGCTCGACGATGCTTGACCTACATTCCTAGGATTTGCTAAAGGCTGGGAAGGTAGCTGATCACTAAACTCAACTCGCTTACCCTTCCTTTGCTCGGTAGAAGCATCAGAGCATTGGGCTTTAGCCCCTTCGACTCGATCGAGTCGGTCGCTAACCTCATTCAGTTTACTCATCATTTGTGCTAATGCACTCATGACGGGGTCAACTGAAGGTGCCGGAGGTGGAATAGCCGGTGGCGGTGTGACCGCTCGGGGAATACCGGGGGCGAAAGGTGTCGGCCTCGGGTTCCCCATATGCTGCGGCGCGGATCCATAGGGCTGGTGATATGAAGTGTGCTGCCCGCTCCGATGCTGCGCATAAGTAGGGTTATGATAACTAGAATAACCCTGATTCGGGTAGGACGACCTACCCGCCTGGCTCAAACCTGGATATGTAGTATGGTTTGGCCGAAGTGGAAACTGTCCTTGGATTGCCATCACGGGGCAATCCAGCTCTACATTCTCAAAGCTAGAGCAATGTGAACACGGTGAGACATCAATATGTGAAACTGGCGCGAGGCCATCAGAACCCGGTCAGACCTTAAGCGAGTCCATGATCAAGTTCTGTGCTTCCGTCAGTTTCTCAATCTTATCTAAAAGCATACCTGTCTCTGCTGCCTTTGCGTCTAACATCCCTCCCTTTGCAGGAGCGCTCCGTCCTCCGAAGGATTTAGCCGCATGATGATGGATATTCTCCGCCACCAACTCGATCAACTCGAGGGCTTCATCCTCGTACTTGCTCATAAACGTGCCTCCACAAGCGGCATCGAGAAAATACCTATCAGGTGCACCTAAACCATCATAAAAAATCTGAGTAATCTCATGTTTAGTATACCATGATGCGGACATTGTCCCAAGCCTCGTAGAAAACCTCACCCGGCCCTTGTGAGAACTCGTGTATGGCGCGTCTCACGACACTAGATGAGACATCCACAATCTGAGTAATCTCATGTTTTAGTATACCATGATGCGGACATTTTTGCGTAAGTACCTACCGAGTAGTACTTACGCAAAAATGCGTCTTCCATATCTCTCCATGAATCAAACTCGCGGCCCAAGGTAAAGAACCACTCCTTCGCCCTTTCCTTAAGCGTGAAAGGGAAGAAGCGCATCTTGGCCGTCTCGGAGGGGACATTATTGAATTGGTTGAATTCGCACACCTGGCTGAACTCGTCTACATGTCGATACGGATCCTCCAATGGTAGTCCATGAAAAGTGGGCAAAAGGCCAAGAATGTGTGAGTCAATTTTAAAATTCGCACCTCGTCGTAGAGGCGCATTGACTCGCGTAGTCTGCCTTTGGACGACCGGTCTTGCGTAGTCGCTAAGACGTTGTCTCACTATCTCGGCAGGAAGAGGGCCGTCTATCGGCTCTCCTCGCCCTGGTGTGGCGATCGCTGGAAGAGAATCACTAGAGGTCTCCGATGGAGCTCTAGATGAGTCAAATAAGTCATCATACATGGGATTATTCCGTGTATTCCTCGTGGGTCGCTGACCCTGTCGTCCTCCTCGGTTCCTATGATTCCTATGCATATCTAAAGCCAAAAGATCACAAAAACATCAAGTATATATATATAAGAATGTCAGAAAAGAGTGAGACGAAAAGAGTGATGTCTAAATGAAAAATGCTTCACTTAATCCACCTAAAAGATATATCAAGTTAAACACTATCAAAATGCACACTAATAAAGATAATAATACTAATAATTCACTGATAACAGAGGATAAAATCTCAGATATATCAATATCGATGTATCAATTAGGTGAAAAACACCAAATAGACCACCAAATTTGCACCAAAATGTCAAATAATGGCCAAATTTAGGTAATCTTACCTCGCTATACCTTTTTCACCACTGATGAGGGTCTGATAAATTCTCTGCAGGTCAGAAAACAACAGAAGACAGAAACCTAAATATAACCAAGAAATCAAAGCAATCAAATCAATAACGCATGCTCCCCGGCAACGGCGCCATTTTGACGTGCCATTTTCGTGCGTCGTTAAAACACAAAGACGATGGTCAAACAAAATTTATAAAACCGAACTCACAAAGACCAGATATAATAATCAAGTATTGGGTAAGTATCGGGTCGATCCACAGAGAGCAGGGTTGACTTTAATCGTAGAGTTGACTTGGTCAAACTTAGGTTTAAAAGGAGTTTTAAATAAGAGAAAATAAGATGTAAGGAATAGAAATGATAAAAATAAGTTAGATAAGAAGTTTTAAGAATTGAAATCTCGGATTTGACCGAGAAAAGTCAAAAGTCAAAGTCAAAGCATTGACTTTGACCAACAGTAGGTGTTTTGCAATATCAGAGAATCAAACAGAGTCAAAAGATTACAAAAATTATATATTTGGAAACTAGAGAGAAAATGGAATTTATTGATATATATTTCGTATTTTTTGGATAAGAAATGGATATATTATGAATTATTGAAAATCAACTATCAGAAAATCCCCGAAATTAACACCTTGGAGGAAATCTTCAAATTGAATGACCAAATGAAATCCAAATCTTGCAATTTCTATGTCAATGGAAAGCTAAGAACCAGAGGAATCTAAAAAGATCAAAATTATCAAATTCTGATTTGTAAATAAAAAGTAATTGACCACAAAAGTCAACATTTGACTTCTGATGAAAGATGAATAGTCCTTGGTCAAACGTCAAATTGGAGGGTCAAATGAACTTAGAATTTGATGAATTGACTATCCACAGAAAGCTGATGAAAAGAGGAATCCAATGAAACCAAAATCAAAGATTTGGATTTATCTTCCAAAACCACCACAATCGGGCCACGTTTTTTGCCTCGATCATGCCACGATCGCGCCACGATCGGGCCACGATCGGGCGTCGATCGTGGCATGGATGCTTCGACGACTCCCGTCAGATCAATTAGGAGGCTCGCCACTTTGATTTCACGCTGAAGGTGCAACGATCGCGGCTCGATCGCGCCACGATCGCGGTTCGATCGGGCCGCGATCGTGGAGTTCTTCCACGCGTCGCCTACGCCGTCGGATTGGAGTCCGATGCTCCAGATTCTCCGCGAAGAGAGAGAAAAATCGGACTCCACCGTAGCCATCGGATCACGATCGAGAGGTAAGTCCATTGCCAGCCGTCCATCTCGACGAAGATCGGACGCTCTCAGCTCTTCCACGTGCCGAAAGGGGAGTCCGTTGATCGCGTCACTTATGCGATCTTTTACGCACGTGTTTTAATCGGTGATCGCGTGGACTCGGGTCCACGTGATCGTAGCCGTCTGCGGAGAGATCGGACGCTCGCCATGCATCCACATCGCTTGCATGATAAAACCGTGTGGGAACGTAGTCCCACACGGAAGAAAAAACGAAACCGGGTGAGTTTAAATTAGGGGGCGGCCTAACACTTTCGCGGTAACGCCCCTAATAACTTACCAGGGACCCACTAAACCCGTGGGTCCTCCACTAACCAGCCTTGCCATGTGGCGCCCCTCACGGGCGTCCGCGTGGCCCGCTGCCACGCATCAGCGCCACCTGCGCCCTGCGTGGGCCACTCGGGCGCGGCCACGTGGCCTCAGTGCCACGTCGCAACCCGAGGCGGTCCCGCGCGCCACATCAGCTGCCGCCTGGGCCCGCTCGCCACGTTAGCGCCTGCAGGTACGTAACCCCTTTTTGCGAATTTTTAAATAAAAATTAAATTTTTAAATCAAATAAAAATCGGAAGAAATGCATAAAACCTCAGAAATTCATAATTTAAAATATACAACTCCTTTTTAATCCAAATTTTCTCCACTGGATCACAAATTATTTTCTTCTTAATATCATGTCATTTAAAATATATTTAGAAAGAGGAAATCAAGATGACTTATAATTTACTTAAATCATTTCTCATTAAACATTTTAAATCATAAATTCATTCTAAAATCATCCTTCCAAACATTTACTAAAGTCAAAACTCATTCAATAACAGAGATTAACTTCTATTAATTTAAACAAAAGATTAATCATCTATTAAGCATGAAATTATCCCTAATTTATGCATAAATATCAACTTTAGTGAAATGACATGCCAATGGAGAAAATTCCTAAAAAGTATGATAACATGCATCATATTCTCATAAAATAAGCATGAATATGAGTTAGTTAGGATAAGAATTCAAGTTATAAATGCATGTTATCAGGGCGTCAGCGGATTGAATTTCTGCAGGCAGGAAAAGGGGGAGGTCGCTGGGCAACGGAGAAGAAGATGGTAGGTATTGAGGAGAGGTGCAGGGTGATGGAGTGGAAATGTCGGATTGGGGAAGGGAGAGGGAGAGGGAGGAATTTGACGGAAGGGAGAATTCCGTAGGGGCACGGGCAAAATGGAGATGGCTGGGTGATTCTTCGTAGGTGTCGGTACGAAGTTGCGAAGGATGGTAGGCCGTGCGAAGGTGAGGGGAAGCAACGGGGGCTCGGGGTGAGCTGGGCGACGCGTTGGAGGGAATTTGGGTGAACGGAGGGCAGTGGAAGATGAGACAAGGAGGGCGCGTGAGGGGAAGCTCGGGAGGAGGGGGATCAGGAAGGTTGACAGGAGGTGGGAAGATGGTGCGATGAGGAGGACGTGCAGATGCGGGGCAGCGGCGGCGACGCAAGGTGGCGATGGTGCAAGGGCGGCGGCAACAACAATGGTATCCTTGTGGCCGGGGCAAGAAGTGGCGGCGGTCGCGGCGGTGGCGGCAGAACTGAGGCGTGCATCGGTGGCGGCGGCGTCGGGGGTTGGACTCCTTCCCCGGCCTTCCGCGAGGAGCCACATCGGGAGGGAGGAAACTCCTTTATTTTCTTAAATGGCGGCTAGGGTTTGTGTGTGTGTGTGTGGGGGGGGGGGTCCCTTCCCGTCTTATAGAGCCCATATTTGGCCAAGAGGGGAAAGGGCCCATTTGAGGCCTACGACCAAAAAGCCTAAACATACTCATAGAAAATAAGGTTCACAAAGAAGAAGGATCCCGAAAAGGGAAGAACACTTTTAGAAGCCTAAAAGGAAGAGGGAAATAAGCGAGGACCCGCTTAAACACGTGCGGGTCAAAAAGTTCACATTAAAGAAAGAAGATAAGTAGATAGAACCACACGCGCGAAAGGGCTCCTTTGGCACCGTGATATCATGCCTGGGGTGGCGACGGAGGCGTACGCCACCATATCATCTAGTATGTATGAGAAATATATTGACAAGGTTACCTGAAGGAGTTCGTGAAGCTTTTCAAGTGTCCATACTCTAGTAATATCACATGATCACTGGACGATTAGATTTCCTCTTCAAATATCGTCACCAATAAAGAAAGCGAAAAAAAGAGGATTCCCAAAAGGCTTGGATGGGCACCTTGAGTTGTGATTGTTTTCTCTTTATTTATAGAAATTGGATATTTGAACTTTTCATAATAACCCTCATAATTATATCTATATCTACTAACATCCATAAACCTTTATGTGTGTGACCGTTAATTCTATATATCTCACTAGTTAATAACTCTGTACCCCTAATAATATCTTATTGGTCAATCGTTATCAATTATCTACATCAACATATAGATTACTTAATTATAGATCGATTGAACCCAATTGATAGGTTGAGCAGGCAACTGGTTGGGTGCCAACCTACATCATGTAGTCTATGAGATATGGAGTGTATTGGAAGTCTTATACGGAAACTTCCCGTCATTGAATACCATCTACGCATATTCCTTCTTTCACAAGAGACTCATGAATGACTTAGGGTATGATCAAATATAAAACCCAAATCAGTCACTCAAGTTAGTAATAATGAATGAAGGAAATCATCAAGAACTCCTTTGCTATTTCCATTACCTTGTCTAATAATTCATCGCATTTCATTCATTGAGTTTATCTCTTTAAATACAAAGGGTGAATGATCCTATGTTGACCACACAATCATATTTGAGGACTTCATGCCATATCTAATATATGATATTTTGGAGATCTCATGGTTAGGGATTCATAAGTTATAATCAAAACACGGTCCTCTATCGACAAGATGTCTTTAGAGTCTCAATTCAAAGGACCATTTATACAATAGTGACATGAATGAACCTAATTAATAGTTACGTATAAGACTATTTATGGATTCATATGAATCAATTCATTGAACTCTTTATCCAAATAGCACCTATGATATATCTATGGTGTCTCCATACTGATGGCTACAAGATCAGCGATACTCATCATATGAGTAGGATTAGACAATATTATTATTATTAAATATTTTGATGTCTTTCTTGAATATCCTAAAAATATGAATAGTTATAAAATATGTTTAAAGACTGGTGATCACTATATTATGATCTTATCATAATTCATTTAGTCATTGCATACGCTCATGGACTTCATTGAAATCATTGCATAAGAATGACAATAAATAAACTTTATCTTAATAAATATGGTGGCGTACGACCCCCGTCGCCACCAAGGCATGACACTACGGTGCCGGAGGAGCCGACACCCACGCGCGTCCAGCCCCCTCGACAGGCGAAGACGAAGGATGCCGACTTTCACTACACTAAGTGAGGACTTCATCTCGCCACCACAGACTTCATCAGGCTCGCGCGCGGGGGGATTTATCGTTCTACCCTTTCCTTTATTTCGCACTTTTGTAGCCCGCACATGTTTAAGCGGGCCTTTGCATATCTTCTTCTCTCTCTTTTAGGCCTCGGGGGTGGGTTCCCTTCGTTTCGGGGCCCTAGCATAAGGCCCTCTCCCTTTGTGAACCTTATCTCTTTTCTATGAGCATGTGTGTGGGTTGTGGGCCTCAAGTGGGCCCTTTCCTCTCTTTGCCCACCATGGGCTCTATAAGAGGGGAAGGGACCCCCCCACAAACCCTAGCCGTCATTTGAGAAAAGAAGAGTTTTCATCTCGAGTGGCTGCTCAAGGAAGGTTAGGGAAGAAGTCCTACCGCCAACGCCGCCGCCACCGCCGCCGCACCAGTTCGTGCCGCCGCCGCCGCCGCCGCCGCCTCCGCCGCCACTCCTTGCCCTAGCCCCCGGATCCGCTCCACGCCGCCGCAACCGCGCCGCTTCAGCCGCCGTCGCTGCCGCCGCGCAGTGATGCGCCGCCGCCGCGTGCCCAGCCGCGCTGCCACCGCCGCCCAAGGCCGCCGCCGTCGCCGCCGCGCCAAACCGCCATCCCCAGCCGGCCGCCGCTCAGCCGCGAACGCCGCCGCCGCATCCCGCCGCCGCGCGCCTGCACCGCCGCCGCGTCCGCCGCCGCCGCCTCGCGTCTTGCTGCCGCCGCCGCCACGCCGGCTGCAGCCGCAGCCTTCCGCCCTGGTCGCCGCGCGCCCGCCGCGATCGCCGCTGCTACATCCCCCCGCCGCCGCGCCCTGCGCCGCGGCCGCATCCGGCTGCCGCTGTTATCGCATCCTGCCGCCACTGCCATCGCGACCTGCCGCCGCCATCTCCGCGCCCAGGTTTGCCCGCCTCCAGATTCGCCTCCGCGCCCAGATCTACCTCTGTGACCAGCCGCCTCCGCGCCCAGATCCGCCGCCGCCTCCGGTCATTTCCGTCCCGTCACCGTACCACCGTCGTCGCATCCAATTTCCACCACGACCTTTCCAGTCATCGCCACGATCGTCGTGGATCCGCCGCCTCCACGCCACACCCCGCCACCCCTTCCTCCGCCGTGCTCGCCACGGCTCGCTCTGCTCGCCGCGAATCTCCCTCACTTCCGCCCAGTGCCGACCGTCCATCCGCGCTACCCTGCCGACTCGCCTCAACGTCCGTTGCCATTGCCGCGCTCGACGACCTCCCCCTCGCCCCGACTGACCGGGCTCGCGCCCCGCAGGTTAGGCACGCATCCCCTCCCCTTTTTATTTTTAAGTGCAATATTTCTTTCAGTACTTCCCGCATCTGTCTCCACCGCCCTCGGGCCTAGTTAGGTTGAGTGATCCTTGGTTACGGGATTGGGATCGTGGATCCGGCCGCCGGGCTGACGATCGAGCTCCCACCGACGACTCGAGGTTGCTCTCTCTCCTGCCACGACGAGCCCGGGAGGACCCCCGACCCATCCTACTCGGCGCAGCCCAGGGACTCTGAGACAACGTGTTGGGGAGGTTGACTGCTTGAGGAGTACATCGAGACATCACCGCATCATCTAGATACCATAGGCCACACCCCTTCCCTAGTTCCCCATTAGTAACCTTAGCGTCAGGCCGAGCTCATCCCTCGGTCCGGCATCAAAATATAAACAAGATGCATGGGCTTGTAGGCCATATAATATCCATCATCGAATCTATAACATTTTGGAGATCCATGATGAAAATTTTATGATCCATAAGTGATAACATGCATTTATAACTTGAATTCTTATCTTAATTAACTCATATTCATGCTTATTTTATGTGAATATGATGCAAGTTATCATACTTTTTAGGAATTTTCTCCATTGGCATGTCATTTCACTAAAGTTGATATTTATGCATAAATTAGGGATAATTTCATGCTTAATAGATGATTAATCTTTTATTTAAAGTAATAGAAGTTAATCTCTGTTATGGATGCGTTTTGACTTTAGTAAATGTTTAGAAGGATGATTTTAGGATGAATTTATGATTTGGAATGTTTAATGAGAAATGATTTGAGTAAATTATAAGTCATCTTGATTTCTTCTTTCTAAATATATTTTCAATGACATCATATTAAAAAGGAAGAAATTTGTGATCCAATGGAGAAAATTTGAGATTAAAAGGAGTTGTATTTTGAGAAATATGAATTTCTAAAGTTTTAGCCCTTTTTCTAATTTTTATTTGAATTTTTAAAGTGATTTTTAGATGAATTTCTTTGTTAAAATCGCGAAAAAGGGGGGTATTTTTGTCCACAGGCCCCCGACTGATGACGTGGCAAGCAGGGCCCAGGCGACCGGCTGACGTGGCAAGGCGGTGACGTGGCGTGCGGGACCACCGCGCCGTTAGGACGTGGCACTGAGGCCACGTGGCAAGACGCGTGCGGCCCACGCAGGAGGCGCACGGGGCGCGCCAAATGGCAGGGAGGCCACGCGGCCACGTGGGCGCCCGTGTGGGGCGCCACGTGTCGCGGAGTAGAGAGGAGAGATGAGGATAGTTAATAGGGGAATCTTCTCCCCTATTTAACCGCATCCTTCCTCTTTATTTCTTCCGTGTGGGACTATGTTCCCACACGGTTCTTACCTTGCAGGCGTCGTGGCGGCTTGGCGGGCGTCGGATCGGATCAGAGCGGCGGAGATCGCGTGGACCCGAGTCCACGCGATCGCCAGATCAAACACGTGCCTAAAATAGATCGTAAGTGAAATAATCGCAGGGCCTACCTTGCGCCACGTGGACAATTCTGGAGCGCTGGATCTTCATCAAACGGAGGGCGTTGCGATCATGATCATCACCGCGATCAACTCGATCTGACGGCGGACGCTGATCGAAATCGTGGACCACGCGATCGCGCGATCGTAGCCACTCGTTCACCTGAGGCGTAATCGGACGGCGATGGACGATCGTGGAAGAACACCACGATCGCGGCGCGATCGAGCCGCGATCGAGGAGAAGATGGCGCGGGATCGGAGCGGAATCGTCTCCCATCGATCGGCAAGCGATCGACGAAGCTCGAGCAGCATGATTGACGCCCGATCGCGGCCCAATCGTGGCGCGATCGTGGCGAAAATCGTGGCACACGTGAAGCAAAATTGGAGCTGAAATCAAGCCGATTCGTCGCGGATTTGAAGCCACGACCCATGCCCAAAGAATCGCCTCCATGAAGCTTGAAAACCGCTCCCACGAACGCTTCAATTGGCCACGATCTTCGGGCCAATTTCTTCTTTAAAAACCCATGTATTCCTTCTTTTGTTGCTTAACTTTTGATCGACTCGTGAAGAAATTAAGCGAGTTTCGAGGAAGATCTCTAGTTCATCGTGTTCCCCCCGCGTTTAGACTCGATTGAGAAGCAATTGGAGCGGGATTGATCACGAATTTCTCCTTGATTTCATCGAATTTTCCCCTTGAATTCCGAACGTCCACGAGGAAGAATCCGAGCAAATTCACTTCAATCCACGAGAATTGGAGCCCCATCCTTGCGGCAATCGGGTCAGTAGTGAGATTCGATCGATTATCAGGAGGTAATTTGAGTTTTTATTAGATTTAAAAGTTTAATTTTGCAAATTAGTTCATAGTGTTCTTCATTTTCCCAAAATTTCGATCTGAAAAGTCGCTGATTTTGAAAATAGGATATCTCTCTGATTATAATTCCAAATCACTTGATTTTGGTTTCATTGGATTCCTCTTTTCATCAGCTTTCCGTGGATAGAAAATTCATCAAATTCCGAGTTCATTTGACCCTTCAATTTAATGTTTGAACACGGACTGTTCATCTTTCATCAGAAGTCAAACGTTGACTTTCGGTGTCAATTAATTTTTATTGACAAATCAGAATTTGATAATTTCGGTCTTGTTGGATTCCTCTGGTTCTTAGCTTTCTATTGACATATAAATTTCAATATTTGGATTTCATTTGTGCATTCAATTTGAAGATTTTCTTTGAGGTATTCATTTCGGGGATTTTTTTATCATTGATTTTCAATAATTCATAATAAATCCATTTCTGATCCAAAAATCACGAAATATATATCAATAAATTCCATTTTCTGTCTAGTTTCCAAATATCTAATTTTCGTAATCTTATGACTCTGTTTGATTCTCTGATTTTGCAGAACACCTACTACTGGTCAAAGTCAACGCTTTGACTTTTGACTTTTCTCTGTCAAATCCGAGATTTCAAATGTTAAAACTTCTTATTTACCTTATTTATATCATTTACATATCTCAAATCTTATTTTCTCTTATTTAAAACTTCTTCTATACCTAAGTTTGACCAAGTCAACTCTGCTATTAAAGTCAACCCTGCTCTCTGTGGATCGACCCGATACTTACCCAATACTTGATTATTATATCTTGTCTTTGTGAGTTCAGTTTTATAAATTTTGTTTGACCATCGTCTTTGTGTTTTAACGACGCACGAAAACGACACGTCAAAATGGCGCCGTTGCCGGGGAGCATGCGTTTTTGATTTGATTGCTTTGATTTCTTGATCATATTTAGGTTTCTGTCTTCTATTGTTTACTGTTCTGCAGAGAATTTATCAGACCCTCATCAGTGGTGAAAAAGGTATAGCAAGGTAAGATTACCTAAATTTGGCCATTATTTGACATTTTGGTGCAAATTTGGTAGTCTATTTGGTGTTTTTCATCTAATTGATCCATCGATATTGATATATCTGAGATTTTATCCTCTGTTATCAGTGACATATTATCATTATTATCTTTATTAGTGTGCTTTTTGATAGTGTTTAACTTGTTCTATCTTTTAGGTGGAGTAAGTGAAACATTTTTCATTTAGATATCACTCTTTTCGTCTCACTCTTTTCTGAAATTCTTATATATTTATACTTGCTGTTTTTTTGTGATCTTTTGGCTTTAGATATGCATAGGAATAACAGGAACCGAGGAGGACGACAGGGTCAGCGACCCACGAGGCATACACGGAATAATCCGATGTATGATGATTTATTTGCCTCATCTAGAGCTCCATCGGAGACCTCTAGTGATTCTCTTCCAGCGATCGCCACACTAGGGCGAGGAGAGCCGATAGACACCCCTCTTCCTGCCGAGGTAGTGAGACGACGTCTTAGCGATTACGCAAGACCGGTCGTCCAAAGGCAGACTACGCGAGTCAGTGCGCCTCTACGACGAGGTGCGAATTTTAAAATTGACTCACATATTCTTGGCCTTTTGCCCACTTTTCATGGACTACCATCAGAGGATCCGTATAGACATGTGGACGAGTTCAGCCAGGTGTGCGAATTCAACGAGTTCCACAATGTCCCCTCCGAGACGGCCAAGATGCGCTTCTTCCCTTTCACGCTTAAGGAAAGGGCGAAGGAGTGGTTCTTTAGATTGGGCCGCGAGTTTGATTCATGGAGAGAGATGGAAGATGCATTTTTGCGTATGTACTACTCGGTAGGTAAGACTAGTGTCGTGAGACGCGCCATACGCGAGTTCTCACAAGGGCCGGGTGAGGTTTTCTATGAGGCTTGGGAGAGACTTAGAGATCTTCTGAGACAGTGTCCGCATCATGGTATACCTAAACATGAGATTACTCAGATTTTTTATGATGGTTTAGGTGCACTTGACAGGTATTTGCTTGATGCCGCTAGTGGAGGCACGTTCATGAGCAAGTACGAGGATGAAGCCCTCGAGTTGATCGAGTTGGTGGCGGAGAATAGCCATCATCACGCGGCTAAATCCTACGGAGGACGGAGCGCTCCCGCGAAGGGAGGGATGTTAGACGCAAAGGCGGTGATAAGAACTTAAAATATGGTTATAAGCACCTATGAATTGCTCTGATGTAACTCTATTAAACCCTTGAACACAGCATCTCCTCTATTATCTCACAACTTGAAGTTTCTAGAATATTAGTGTATTAAGAGAACTTTATTTTACATGAATTCTGCCTTTTCATTTTCAGGAAGTTCACAAGAGGAATGGCAGCAAGATCCTCTAATAGAAGTGTTTAAAGGGCTTAGTGGGCTGTCCAAGACAAGTAATTGGAAGCCCGGTCAAACAATATGAGCCCAGCCAAAGTGGAGATTGGGGAGAATAAAAGGGAAAAAAAGCTGTTTCGGGGGGGTTCTTCCTTCTTCTTTCTTCCTTTTTTCGGTTGTTCCTTCTCTCTCCTAGGTTTAGAATTTCTTCAGCATCCTCCTCAGAATTGTTGTTCAAGATTCAGGTTTGTTCTTTTGGAAAAATGGGGGTTGTTATTGTTGTTCCCTTTTCCATCTCTCATCATCTTTTCTTCCTCTCCCGCTCAACCTCTCTCGCGTTCTCGTTTCTTTTCTTTTTCCCGACTTCTTTTTTGATCCCTCTATGTTGACTTTTCGATTCTTCTTCTCGTCTGGTATCCGCTCTCTTCCTCTTCCAAGTTTCTTTTCGGTATTTCTATCTCTCTCGATCTCTTTCTCCCTCCCAAAATTTCCTTTTCGCTTGTCGCTCTATCGTTCTCTCTCTTCTATTCCCTCTCTTATCCTCTCAAAATTTCGTCTTCTTTCGCTCTCTCCCCTTTAATGCAATTTTTCTCCGTTTTCTCCTTCCTATCTACCGCTCTCGCTACCTCTCTCTCCCTCGCGATCTCACTTTCTTTTCTCCGAATTCCCCCTCACGCAAACTCTCTCTCCCTCTCGTCCCTGCCTTTTTCTTTCCCTTCTTTCGCACCTCCGCATCTCTCCCTCTCCACGACTTCATCCTCCGTCACCTTCTCCCATCAAATTCCTTGCTTCCCGATAGTCTCTTTCTATTTGCAGTCGTCTCTTTCCCCCTTTTCCATTCCTCCCTTCTGTCTCTTCTAATTTCTTTGACGATTTCTGTCCCTCTCATTCCGCTAGGTAAACTCTCGTTCCCTCTCTCGTAATCGCGTCTCTTCCCCGAATTCTCTTTTCTTTCACTTCAACCTCACGTTCTCTCTTTTCCACGATTTCTGTTGATTCTCCTCTCTTCAGTTCTATCTTTTCTGCTATTCCCTCGAATCCTCCTCGCGTGTTTAACTCCATTCCTCGTGCTCTCTCTCTCTCTCTGATTTTCTCTTTCCTTCTTCTCACGCTTGTTCCTTCTCCCTCCCTTCCGAGTTTGACAATTCCGCTCTTCCGCAATCTCTGTACACGAACTCTCTCTCTCCCATTTCTTCCGCAATCTCTCTCTCTCACCATCAACTTTCTTTCTTCTCTCTCCTCCCGTCTTCTCTCCCACCTGCCCAGCTGTCTTTCGCGCACTCATTTTCTCCCTCTCTCAGTTTCGTCTTTTCTGTCTAACACTTTTTACACGGTCAACCCTCTATTACCTTCCGTTTCTCGCCTCTTCCGCCGCATCTTCCCTCCTATCTCTTCTACTCCTCTTTCTGACTTCCTCTTTCTCTCTTCTCACATTAGTTCCCTCTCTTTCCCTCTTCGGAATTTGTCATTTCCGAACTCTTACCCCTCTCTTTCTTCTTCTTTCTTGTTTCTAGTTCCGTTCTCTCGCTCTTACTGCCTCACAAAATCTTATTCTCGGTTCTCCATATATTAGCTTTCCAAATTTATTTTCTCTCCCCCTCTATCTGCCAATTTCTCTTCCTCTCCTTTATCACTCTTTCTCTCTATTTCTTTCTCGTAAAAACACCCCCTCTCTAATTCTTTATTTTATCCATTTCCGTCTCCCTCCTACTATCTTTCTCTCCCGATTGCCAATTTCTCATCTCATTCTCTCTTTCTTCTTCCCCTCTTACTTCTTTCCTTTCTATATAGTTTAGATTTCCTTAACTATTTATTCTAATACTTTTCTGTATTCTGGATTTAGGATCTTTATAACAGTAGGTTCACTTAAATCATCCATCAAAATTCCTTCTTCCCATGGTCAACTCATAGAGTTGACCACCAATCCTTCATCTTTATTCTCATCTCTACTTCTGTTATTGGTATTCTCGGGCCCTAGAATCCCTGTGGATCGACCAGGAAACCTATACACCCCAATTATCCCTGTTGTTTTGGAGTTTCCTAGTTTATAAATATTAAGTTTGATGGGCTTAAAAATACGACGACTTTGAACCTATCAGGCGGCAGAGATAGGTATGCTTTTAGATAAGATTGAGAAACTGACGGAAGCCCAGAACTTGATCATGGACTCGCTTAAGGTCCGACCGGGTTCTGATGGCCTCGCGCCAGTTTCACATGTTGATGTCTCACCGTGTTCACATTGCTCTAGCTTTGAGCATGTAGAGTTGGATTGCCCCGTGATGGCAATCCAGGGACAGTTTCCATTTCGGCCAAACCATACCACATATCCAGGTTTGAGCCAGGCGGGTAGGTCGACCTACCTGAATCAGGGTTATTTTAGTTATCATAACCCTACTTATGCGCAGCAGCAGAGCGGGCAGCCCACTTCATATCACCAGCCCTATGGATCCGCGCCGCAGCATATGGGGAACCTGAGGCCGACACCTTTCGCCGGTATTCCTGAGCGGTCACACCGCCACCGGCTATTCCACCTCCGGCACCTTCAGTTGACCCCGTCATGAGTGCATTAGCACAAATGATGAGTAAACTGAATGAGGTCAGCGACCGACTCGACCGAGTCGAAGGGGCTAAAGCCCAATGCTCCGATTCTTCTACCGAGCAAAGGAAGGGTAAGCGAGTTGAGTTTAGTGATCAGCTACCTTCCCAGCCTTTATCAAACCCTAGGAATGTAGGGCAAGCATCGTCGAGCCGCACCCATAATGTGAACGAAGTTCGCATTGATGGTGCATCGGAGGAGGCACATGCCATATCGGGCCTACGTAGCGGCAAGGTCTTAGTGGATCCTCATACGGACCACAAGCGCCGCAAGGACCCGATTGAGGAGAAGGACGACCGTCCATCTCCCACGATTATCCCGGAGGAGGACTCTGAGGATGAGGAGGCACCCGATGAGGAGAGTAGGGCAGAGCCCAATCCCGAGGTTTACAAACCTCCGGTGCCATATCCTCAGCTTTTGAGCCGGCCTAGAGTCCCTACTAGTGATAGCGATGACACCTTATTAGAGGCTTTTAGGCAGGTCACTATCACCATCCCATTAGTATATGCCATCCAGCATATTCCACCCTATGCAAAGTTCCTGAAAGGACTTTGCACCCCGGTGAGGAAGCCGAAACGTATCCATATGAGTGAGACCATTAGTTCCATCATACTGAGTATGCTTCCTCGTAAGCGACGTGATCCGGGAGCTCCTATGATTAGTTGTGAGATAGGGGGTAGGACGTTCACTCGATCTCTCCTCGACACGGGGGCTAGTGTTAATATACTCCCGAAGGGAGTGTATGACGCTTGTCCACTTGGCGAGTTGCAGCCATTATTTATCAAGTTGAGCTTAGCGGATGGATCCGTGAGACGACCTCACGGAGTAGTAGAGGATTTGATAGTTAAGGTAGAAAACTGTTACTTTCCGGTAGACTTTATTATCGTGGATATGAAATCCACGAAGGACCTCACCGACTCTCACATCATACTAGGGAGACCATTTTTAGCTACCGCGAAAGCGATTACGGATTGGGGCAAGGGGGAAGTTATTTTTCAGGTTGGAGATAGCACGATGAAGGTGAGCATCAACAAGTTGATGCGACATCCTTCACACGAGACCGATGCGGTAGGCGCCGTCGATATCTACGAGGATCCAGAGATTTCGAGTTGTATCGAGGAGACGATGGCGACTATTGAGGATAGGAGCTTCGAGTAGCCCGAGGATGATCCATTTCCCTCTGGCGAGACGGCACCCGAGCTAAAACCGCTACCTTCGACGCTGAAGTATGCTTTTCTTGATCATCATAGTGCTAACCCCGTTATTATATCCTCGCAGCTAGATCACGACCAGGAGGAGAGACTATTGGCGGTCTTACGAGCGAGGAAGGAAGCAATCGGATGGAACTTGTCGGTTCTTTAGGGAATTGATCCCTCTTTGTGCATGCATCGTATTTTCCTAGAGGAGGACGCCCGTCCCTCTAGAGAGGCACAAAGAAGGCTCAACCCTAAGGTATGGGATGCTGTTAAGGATGAGATTATTAAATGGCTTAATGCAGGTATCATATATCCCATCTCCGACAGTCCATGGGTCAGTCCAGTGCATGTTGTCCCCAAGAAGGCGGGGATCACCGTGACGACAAATGACAAGGGAGAGGAACTTCAGACGCGTCTTCCGACGAAGTGGAGAGTTTGCATAGACTATCAGTAGCTTAACGCGGCGACGAAGAAGGACCATTTCCCTTTGCCATTTATTGACCAAATTCTTGATAAGCTTTAAGGTCAAGGATTTTATTGCTTCCTAGACGGCTATTCGGGGTATAATCAGCTAGCTATCCACCCCGACAACCAGGAGAAGACGACGTTTACATGTCCATTTGGCACATATGCATTTCAGCGCATTCCTTTTGGACTATGTAACGCCCCCGCCACATTTCAGAGGTGCATGATGGCCATCTTCTCCGATTTTATAGGAGAGAGCATGGAGGTCTTCATGGACGACTTTTCAGTTTTCGGCCCGAGTTTTGATGCGTGCTTGGAACACTTAACGCAAATCCTCGACGTTTGCGTTAAGAAACGCCTAGTTCTTAGTTGGGAGAAGTCCCACTTCATGGTGCGAGAAGGTATAGTGCTTGGACATCTAGTTTCGAGCAAAGGATTGGAAGTGGACAAGGCCAAGGTTGAGGAAAAGGATTTTATCATTGAGGAAGAAGGGAAGCACGCCTTTATGGAGCTGAAGCAAGCTTTAGTGGAAGCGCCTATTTTACAAAGTCCTAATTGGGACTTACCTTTTGAGATTATGTGTGATGCTTCTGATTTTGCAGTAGGCGCAGTTTTGGGGCAGCACATCGACAAGAAGCCGACCGCCATTTGTTACGTGAGCAAGACACTAGCCGACGCTCAACTTAATTACACTACGACGGAGAAGGAGTTGTTGGCGGTTGTCTTTGCTTTGGAGAAGTTTTGGCCTTATATCTTGGGCAGCAAGATCATTGTCTACACAGACCATGCCGCATTGAAGTACTTGCTGTCCAAGAAAGAGGCCAAACCGCGACTGATTAGATGGGTTCTCCTCCTTCAAGAATTCGATTTGGAGATCAAGGACAAGAAGGGAAGTGAGAACTCGGTGGCTGATCATCTTTCTCGACTCCACATTTCATCTTCAGGTGAGATTTGTGATACATTTCCCGATGAGCAGCTCCTCGCCGTCGTGACTAAGGTACCTTGGTTTGCACATATTGTTAATTACTTAGTCACTAAATCTGTCCCCGATTATTGGAACACGCATCAAAAGAAGAAATTTGCACATGATGTGAAACATTATTTTTGGGAAGAACCCCAATTGTTCCATGTAGGGGCTGATCAGATTATTCGGCGATGCGTTTTGGAGGAGGAACAAGAGCACATTCTAGCTATGTGTCATTCATCTCTATGTGGAGGACATTTTGCGTCGAGGAGGACGGGAGCGAAGGTGGTAAAAAGTGGCTTCTATTGGCCAACTCTCTTCAAGGATGCGATCAAGTATTGCAAGGAATGTCAAAAGTGCCAATCCGCATTGAACATCTCCAAGAGAGATGAAATGCCCTTGCAAACCATCCTTGAGGTAGAAATTTTTGATCTTTGGGGGACCATTTCCACCGTCGGAGGGCAAGGAGTATATTCTTGTAGCGGTGGACTATGTGTCCAAATGGGTCGAGGCGATACCGACGAGGACAAACGATCATCGAGTGGTTAATAAGTTCATTGTTAACAATATTTTTTCTCGATTTGGTTGTCCTAGAGCTATTATTAGTGATGGTGGATCTCACTTTACTAACTCTCATTTCAGGAGTTTATTTAAGAAATATGGAGTTCACCATCCCGTCACGACCCCGTATCACCCCCAAGCAAATGGCCAAGTAGAAGTGAGCAATAGAGAAGTCAAAAATATCTTGAAGAAGATCATTCGCACGGATGGAAGAGATTGGGCAGCGAAGCTACCCGATGCTCTATGGGCCTACCGCACCGCATTCACGACACTCATTGGGATGTCTCCTTTTAGGCTCATTTATGGCAAGCCTTGCCATCTCCCCGTCGAGTTAGAGCATAGAGCATATTGGGCTATTAAAAAGCTCAATCTATCTCTTGATCAAGCCGGAAAGGAAAGACTTCTCCAAATTCAAGAGCTCCAAGAAATCCGGAATGAGGCATATCAAAATGCGGAGATTTATAAAGCCAAAAATAAAGCCTATCATGACAAGCACATTAATAGGAGATCTTTTCATGTTCATGACCAGGTATGGCTTTATAATTCTCGTCTTAAACTCTTTCCAGGGAAATTGCGCTCAAGGTGGGATGGTCCATATGAAATCCTTGAAGTGTATGACAATGGATCGGTCTTGATCTTAGATCCCAAGACCCAAAATTCCTTCAAGGTGAATGGACATAGGTTGAAGCCATACATTGGTGAAGAAGGACCTCCCCCTCCTCATAGGGAAGAGCTGCAATCTCTTGAGATCTCAGCCACTAGTTACTCGTTGGAGTGAGTTACGTCTAGCTAAAGACGTTAAACTTAGCGCTTGTTGGGAGGCAACCCATCTTTATCTTATTTTTGCATTTATTTTCTACTTTTAGCATTTATTTTTATTTTCATACTTGCTGTTTGCTTTGATGTTTTCTGTGTTTCTTTATAAGTTTTTAGGTACAAAGGAGAAAGGCGCATAAAATGAAGAAATTTAGCTTCAAAGCAACTCCAAAAAAAATGAAGACAAGAATGCAAACGATGCAAATTCCCGCTAAGCTTTTCTTTTCCCTCTTATGATTGTTTTCTTTTACTGATGTGCAAGCTATGTATATTGATTTTCATCACTTTTTCCATGAGCATGTTGAGTTTTATTGAGGACAATAAAAGGAATGAGCATGGGGGGGAGTTTTCTAGAAAACATAGAATTTTTCAAAATTTTTGCATTTCTTCATTTAGTATTCTATGCATGATCTGATTTTTAAACATGTGAACAGCAGCATGATCTTTTCAAAATCACATGAAATAGAAAAGCATAGAGTCCATTTACACCTCCATTTGTTTAGAAAGTTGTGGGAAGAGCAACCTTAAGTGTATGTTGAGGAGATGGTAGAGTCGATGGAATTAGGGATCTAGGTATTCCTTTGGGGAGCCATAAAATCCAAACTAAGGGTGTACTCAAGCTCATAGTATGATTTTTCAAAACTTTCTATACTTCTCATCCACTCATTCTTCTTTCTAAACTTTGAGTTGATGACTCCTTGCACGCACATCCTTCCGCTTTCCATAGCAAGTCGTAGCTTGTATCATCCTTTGTTGGCATTAAATATTATTGACATAGTGAAGCTCCCTGATCCATAGAGATACCAAAACCTCTTCGGGGGAATAAGCTACATGTCTACTAAGGACGGCACATGGGTAGGATGAGCACCATGAAATGAAGTATGTTGTTTTTCAATAAAGTTGCATAAAAAGCCTTGAAAATTTCAAATTCTGAATTCTCTAATCTCCTTCTTGAAAAAGGCTTGCAGCAAGTAGAATTAGGATGAATAAAGTAGAATTAGGAAGAAATAAAAACACAAAAAAAAAATAGAATTAGGAGGAAAGAAAGAAAATGAAAAAAAAATAAAAAAGTAGAATTAGAATGGTAAGCTACCTCCCATGTGTTTTAGCCGACTCTATTTATAGCCACTATGTATATAAGGATGATGCTTGTTTCTACTTCTTGTGCCCTTATCATTCATGTCCATAGTGCAAGGAGGAATCGACGATTGGTTTGGTATGATGAATTTCTCTTAATTATGTATATTCTATTAGTATGTAGAGCAAGAGCATTCTTAGTTTATTTGGTGGATTAAAGTGCTTGTTGGAGGAATGCTTTGATCTTGAGTTTCTAGTACATTACTTTCTTCTTGGCATCATTTAAGGTAGAACATTCATTTCAGATTCTATCAATGCTTAACCCATGGCTTTCTAAGCTTGTTAATCCTATTTCATACTTTTTTCTCTTTCCATTGCTAAGGGACTAGCAATGATTTAAGTTGGGGGGTGTGATAACATGCATTTATAACTTGAATTCTTATCTTAATTAACTCATATTCATGCTTATTTTATGTGAATATGATGCATGTTATCATACTTTTTAGGAATTTTCTCCATTGGCATGTCATTTCACTAAAGTTGATATTTATGCATAAATTAGGGATAATTTCATGCTTAATAGATGATTAATATTTTATTTAAAGTAATAGAAGTTAATCTTTGTTATAGATGCGTTTTGACTTTAGTAAATGTTTAGAAGGATGATTTTAGGATGAATGTATGATTTGGAATGTTTAATGAGAAATGATTTGAGTAAATTATAAGTCATCTTGAGTTCTTCTTTCTAAATATATTTTCAATGACATCATATTAAAAAGGAAGAAATTTGTGATCCAATGGAGAAAATTTGAGATTAAAAGGAGTTGTATTTTGAGAAATATGAATTTCTAAAGTTTTAGCCCTTTTTCTAATTTTTATTTGAATTTTTAAAGTGATTTTTAGATGAATTTCTTTGTTAAAATCGCGAAAAAGGGGGGTATTTTTGTCCACAGGCCCCCGACTGATGACGTGGCAAGCAGGGCCCAGGCGACCGGCTGACGTGGCAAGGCGGTGACGTGGCGCGCGGGACCACCGCGCCGTTAGGACGTGGCACTGAGGCCACGTGGCAAGACGCGTGCGGCCCACGCAGGAGGCGCACGGGGCGCGCCAAATGGCAGGGAGGCCACGCGGCCACGTGGGCGCCCGTGTGGGGCGCCACGTGTCGCGGAGTAGAGAGGAGAGATTAGGATAGTGATGGAGGACCATGCCCACGACCAGGCGACAGCACGCGCCGAGCCGGACGGCGCGCGAGTACTACCGCGCCGGAGCACCCGAGCCGATGTCCAGGACCCGGGTTTCAAGTACACCGCATGACGCGATCCTCCCGGCTTTTCCCCCGTTTCTTTCTTTATTTGTCTCGTGAGACTATGTGTGTGTGTGTGGGAGGGTTTTTCCCGTGTTTTGGGCCCTCCCTAGTACGGTTGGACCAGCTCTAGGCCCTTTAGAGGGGTTTTAGCCTAGTTTTGGGCCAAACCCCTCAAATTACAGGGATTGCCCTTAGGGCAATCCGTCTCTTTCTCTCTCCTATATAAGGGAAAGAGAGAAGAGAGTATCGCGTATGAATGTTTTTGATGAAATGAATGAACGCTCGTTGGATGTGACGTTTCCATGAGGAAACGCGTGAGGAACCTGTAGGGTTTCCGATTGGGAAGAGAGTGGGAGAAGTGAGGAAGGAGAAGAAGAGGATCGCCGGAACCGCCGCTACCCCGTCACCGCCGCCGCGGGCTCGCATTCCGCCGCCGCACCGGTCGTCGCGATTCCGCCGCTTTCCTTCAAACGCCGCCGCCTCGTCGCCGCCGCCGCGAGCCTCGGTCCGCCGGCTCGCAGCCGGCTGCGTCCGCCCCGTCCTTCAAACCCGCCGCGTCGTTGCCCTAGCCGCGACCTCCCACGCCGCCACGCCGGTCTGCCGCGCCGCCGTCGCTACCGCGTCGCCTTGCTGGGGCGGCCCTGTGGCGTCCGCCACCGCCCCTCTCCCGAGGTTCGACGGGCCCACCGTCGTTCGGGATCTCAGCCGCCGTGCCCGGCGATCCCATTGTCGGTGCCACTGCGCCGAATTCCATAGCCCGGCGCCTT
Organism: Lemna minuta; assembly: GCA_024174645.1. Classification (NCBI taxonomy): domain Eukaryota; kingdom Viridiplantae; phylum Streptophyta; class Magnoliopsida; order Alismatales; family Araceae; genus Lemna; species Lemna minuta. The sequence continues at coordinate 321,802 of CM044115.1, read as the reverse complement.
CGCTCCGCAATTCCGTCGATCGCCCTGCCTTCCATCCGGCCGGCGGACGAGCCACCCGGACCCGAGTCCGGCGCCCGGTCGAGCCCCTGGTCGCGCGCTCCTCCCAGCGGGGTCGCCGGAACTCAGATCGACCACCGCCGCCGCGTCGACGGCCGCTAGCATAGGCTGTTCGCGGATCTCCTCCCAGCCGATCGTTGTCGCCTTCGAGTATCCGCCGTCCGATCCGCACCGCCGCTCGCTGCCGACAGTCTGATCGCTTGCGATCAACCGCGTCTTACCCGCGTCGATAATCTGGTCGGTTACTTCGGTCCCGTGACTGGGGTAGTTCGCTGCCGGTTTCGCCTCCCGCCGACACCTTCGACGCCGTTTCTCTTCCTAGCAATAATCGCTCCTGTCATTCAGCGATCTCAGCCTAATTGCGACTACTCTTCACTATTTGCAGGTCGGTGTTGCCCGCGAGCGGGGTGCATCGGGTCACTGCGATCTTCGGATCACGACGCCGTCCTCGATCGAGTATTATCACCTTCCCCAGTGCTGAAGGCGCTCGCTCCACCGCGGGGGGACTAGCTATTTAGGTACCCCTCGTTTGCCTGAGGTTGGGTGGGTTTATTCCTCGGTTTCGTTCGAGATTTCACTATCGTCGTACGGGTGCGGATCACTCCGGTCGTGGGCTTCCGCCGTAGTCGTTAGTAGTTGGTCTAACGGAACGTGGGAAGGTCGATCCATCGGGCATCGCTCGGAGAGCTTCCCGGACGTCACCCTAGGTCAGCTGCCGTTTCCTGTGCTTCTCGTTATTTCGAAAATTCGCATCATTACATTTTCGTGCATCGTAGTTGTTAGTTAGGCTAGATCCTTGTGTTGTAACACGTGCCGACGATCCCGGCATCTGTCGTGTTACATCAGATAGTTAATAGGGGAATCTTCTCCCCTATTTAACCGCATCCTTCCTCTTTATTTCTTCCGTGTGGGACTATGTTCCCACACGGTTCTTACCTTGCAGGCGTCGTGGCGGCTTGGCGGGCGTCGGATCGGATCAGAGCGGCGGAGATCGCGTGGACCCGAGTCCACGCGATCGCCAGATCAAACACGTGCCTAAAATAGATCGTAAGTGAAATAATCGCAGGGCCTACCTTGCGCCACGTGGACAATTCTGGAGCGCTGGATCTTCATCAAACGGAGGGCGTTGCGATCATGATCATCACCGCGATCAACTCGATCTGACGGCGGACGCTGATCGAAATCGTGGACCACGCGATCGCGCGATCGTAGCCACTCGTTCACCTGAGGCGTAATCGGACGGCGATGGACGATCGTGGAAGAACACCACGATCGCGGCGCGATCGAGCCGCGATCGAGGAGAAGATGGCGCGGGATCAGAGCGGAATCGTCTCCCATCGATCGGCAAGCGATCGATGAAGCTCGAGCAGCATGATTGACGCCCGATCGCGGCCCAATCGCTGCGCGATCGTGGCGAAAATCGTGGCACACGTGAAGCGAAATTGGAGCTGAAATCAAGCCGATTCGTCGCGGATTTGAAGCCACGACCCATGCCCAAAGAATCGCCTCCATGAAGCTTGAAAACCGCTCCCACGAACGCTTCAATGGGCCACGATCTTCGGGCCAATTTCTTCTTTAAAAACCCATGTATTCCTTCTTTTGTTGCTTAACTTTTGATCGACTCGTGAAGAAATTAAGCGAGTTTTGAGGAAGATCTCTAGTTCATCTTGTTCCCCCCGCGTTTAGACTCGATTGCGAAGCAATTGGAGCGGGATTGATCACGAATTTCTCCTTGATTTCATCGAATTTTCCCCTTGAATTCCGAACGTCCACGAGGAAGAATCCGAGCAAATTCACTTCAATCCACGAGAACTGGAGCCCCATCCTTGCGGCAATCGGGTTAGTAGTGAGATTCGATCGATTATCAGGAGGTAATTTGAGTTTTTATTAGATTTAAAAGTTTAATTTTGCAAATTAGTTCATAGTGTTCTTCATTTTCCCAAAATTTCGATCTGAAAAGTTGCTGATTTTGAAAATAGGATATCTCTCTGATTATAATTCCAAATCACTTGATTTTGGTTTCATTGGATTCCTCTTTTCATCAGCTTTCCGTGGATAGCAAATTCATTAAGGTCCAAGTTCATTTGACCCTTCAATGTAACGTTTGACCACGGACTGTTCATCTTTCAGCAGAAGTCAAACGTTGCCTTTCGGGGTCAATTACTTTTTATTGACAAATAAGAATTTGATAATTTCGGTCTTGTTGGATTCCTCTGGTTCTTAGCTTTCTATTGACATATAGATTGTAAGATTTGGATTTCATTTGGGCATTCAGTTTGAAGATTTCCTCTGAAGTGTTCATTTCGGCGATTTTCTGATCATTGATTTTCAATAATTCATAATAAATCCATTTCTTATCCTAAAATGACGAAATATATATCAATAAATTCCATTTTCTGTCTAGTTTACAAATATCTAATTTTCGTAATCTTCTGACTCTGTTTGATTCTCTGATTTTGCAGAACACCTACTGCTGGTCAAAGTCAATGCTTTGACTTTTGACTTTTCTCTGTCAAATCCGAGATTTCAAATCTTAAAACTTCTTATTTACCTTATTTATATCATTTTCATATCTTAAATCTTATTTTCTCTTATTTGAAACTTCTTCTATACATAAGTTTGACCAAGTCAACTCTGCTATTAAAGTCAACCCTGCTCTCTGTGGATCGACCCGATACTTACCCAATACTTGATTATTATATCTTGTCTTTGTGAGTTCGGTTTTATAAATTTTGTTTGACCATCGTCTTTGTGTTTTAACGACGCACGAAAACGACACGTCAATAAGCCAAATCACACTTCCATAAGCCAAATTCTTGGAGACCCATGATGGAAATTTTATGATCCATAAGCCAAATCACATTTCCATAAGCCAAATTTTTGGAGGTCCATGATGGAAATTTTATGGGTATTGTTTATATTCATTAGTAGAAGTGAATCATGTTATGGAAGAAGTAGGAAGAGAGAAGAGCTCTGATAATCAGAAAAAGTCCTACATGGATAGATTGATAAAGAGAGATTGAGAGATAGAACTACACAAATTCCCTTAAAGGGCCATATTGTCTCACAATCTCCGCCAAGTTGGAACATATAGATCAAATAAGTCTAGCTTGCAAAAGAAGAAGTCGTATGACATAATGCTTGACCCCTTAGTGAGAATGTCTGAGAGTTGGTTGGATGAGGCAATATGAGGAGTAAGTGATGAGGCCATCAATGCACTATGAAAACCATTTCCATCGCGCATAGCTCCTTAGCGTAAGCTCTATTTTGCTTTCTTCTTCTTTCCTTTTCTCTTTCTTCTTCCCTTCTTTGTCTTTGTCTCTGTCATCTTCCTCTTCCTCTAGTACTGAGACAAAAATCTATGTGCCACTCTCCTCCACTTCTTACGCGCTCCTTTTCCTTTCTTCTTGCGTGTGCCCGTAAAGGAGGGGAGGAAGACAATTTCTCACCTCATCTCCCCTCCTCTCCTCTGCGTGCCCGTGCGCATGTAAGGGAGAGGAGGAGACTTCTCTCCCTTCTCCCTTTCCCTTCCTCATCCATTCTTACAACTACATGTGAATCCATTCTCTTTCCTCTTCTTCCATTCTCTTTCCATTCTTACAACTACTCTCTCTTATCCATGCCACCTTCTCTCTCGCCATCAAGAGAGAGAGAGAGAGAGAGAATAGAGAGGATAGAGAGAAGAGATGAAAGACAATATTAGAGAGTGAATATTTTTTCTTTTTAGGTTTGACCGGTGGTTTGACAAGAGCAGTTTAAGAGAGAGAAAGCTACATCAATGGTTCAAATTTATATAAATTAAAAACTTAATATATGACTATCGTAATGGAGTTTGGTGCTAAAATTTTGTGGGCTGATTATTAATTTGAGATGAAAAGGTTTTGGTTCTTTAATGTTTCATTGCATGCTTCTAGCATTGGCTAGATAAGAGGAAAGATGCCTCAATTGATCACTCTTTGTGTATGGAATATCATATTTAGTGAGTTTCTTCTCTTTTATTAATTCCTTATGTTTGATGCAGGATGCCAAGTCCAGGAAAAAGGTACGAGCTCTCATAGATATGTTTTGATTAGAGAGTATCACTAGAGAGTGTTTTCATCGTGAATCCTTAGATTATAATCAGTTACCATTGATCTTTTCTATCAACATTTCATATTTATAAACCCTAAATCATATTTTCACTGTTCATAAAAGGTTTTCAACTTTGAAAAGAGTTTGGAAGCATTTTATCCGTTCATTTCATTTCCTACACAAATCTCATTCTTTACATCCATCATCTTCACTTTCTTAATCTAAAAATACCAAAAATATTACTTGATTTCAATCTTTTAACCTTCTTCCCTATGCATTCAACCCTAACTCACCACTATTCTAAATTTCAAAATTGAATTTGAAGACTCTAGTATAATAAATTTTTTTTAAATGAACTTGCACATTCAACAACCTTAATTTTGCACATATCAGATGTAAATAAAATGATGAAGGTGAAATACCTTAGTGGTCTCCCCTTAAACCGAATAGCCAATCAGCTGCTCTATGAATACTTGTTTGGTGAGATCTCCACAAATAGAAGTGTTAGAGACATCCAAATGATGGAGAGGTGATGGAGAATTATCCCAAGAAAAGAACACAAGGGTTCTTGTAGAACCAAGGTATGCATTGACAAAGAGAAATCATCCTCAACTACAACAGCATGCCATCCTTTTCCTCACTCAACAATTTGAAAAACTCACTATCCATGAAGTGAGTGAGGAATACCTCTCTAAACCTCTAAAAGAGAGTGAAGATCCAATGGGGATTAATCCCCCCCTCTCCCATTTATCAACTAATCTAAAGATTGACTTGGTCAAAAGGAATTAGCTTTTATCCCTAGATACTTAGAACTCTTTGAAAGACCAAGTCAACCACCCTTTACCTTTGATATAGGTTCCCAATTGTCTAATCCACCACCACCATATCATAGGTACCTTGTATAGCTATGAATAATGATCTCAAGAAACATCAATAGGAACACCATTGTGAAATATTCCTTCTTTCATTGAAAACCCACCTATAGATAGAAAGTTTAAGAGAGATTTAAAAACTACTATCAACAGCAAAGGAGTTTCCAATCAAGAAGATTCAGCATAACATCGACCATGGACATTCTCCGTATCAACATATTCTACCATGGCAATGAAGAGAAGAACCACTCTATCTGATATGACTTATGATAGTCCTTTACAATTTCTGTTGCATTGGGAGCATGGCGCATGTTGTCACCAACAAAGGAGACCTCACCGACGGCCCATAGGAAGCGAAATCACCTTCTCTGCCAAAAGACCACGACAGAACGACGAAGTCACAGATCAACACCCAGCTTGAAGGAGTACAAATCATCATCATTGCCACCTGTCGCATCAACCTTTGCTCACCTTACCTAAAGGATATCAACCATCTCGATATCAGCCTCTCTTACTTCACTCAGATAAATCGCAAGGGAACTGGATATTTCACACGCCACCCGCCACAGTGCAACCCCTTCTACCCGCGCAAACTTCACCAAAATTATAGTCAGAAGTACTGCCGAGGACTTTCATCGGAGCCTATCACTTATCCAGGAGCAAAGTGAAAGGCGAAGATGAATCCCAGCTGCATGCGCCAGTCCGGAAACGATCACCCGCAACTCACAGTCGCGGTGTCTCTCACGATCGAACCAACATGTCTGATGCCGAGGATATTTCGGAAAACCATGTGAAAAGTGCAAGCCAATCCACCGCTACAGGTGAAGACTATATCATTGAGAGCGCCCACGTAGCAGATGAAAATCACTGTCTCTGCCTTTTCTCAACCCACCATGCCGATTCGCGTGAAGATGAAGAACGAAGTCAAGCCCGTTGACTCCGTATCACCCAAGAAAGCATGCTATTGGGCGTGCGTATTCACTATTCAAGAATCGACTGAAATTTTCCGTCGCCTCACTTTAACGTCAAGTATTCGCCGGAACAGTCCAGACGCAACTAAACCGTGGAACACGGACGCCCCAAATAAAGACTTGCCACATCATCTACTTCATCTCTAAGCTGATTCTCTTACTACAACGACTTCGGACGGGTCTAAAACTCGACTAATTATCATTGCGGAGAAATAACCGCCATTCCGAGTAACTCACCTCACGTGAGGACGCAACGAGGAAGAATCGCGACAGTCATCCAAGAGAGACGCTGCAACTGCTGTAAACTGCTGCTCTTTTTTGAAGCATCCTTTCATCCCTGTTCTTCTATCTTTCCTACTCCATAAATAGGCTAATGAAAGAGAAGACAGAAAAAAGTTTTTTATGAATGAAAGTTATTCTTGGTTACTATTGGTTACCCGTGTGATCACACTCATCCCGCATCCTCATCAACTCCGTCCCGCACCATCTTCATCACGAGTTCTATCTCCCTAATCTTTTCCCCTCCCATTCTGTCGTTTTCAATCACTGCTGTCAGAGGCCTTACTTGGAGGAAATCCATTATCATTCGACGAGTTCAGGAGCATCCTTCCTCGCCGAGTCAGGTATTCATCCTCTATTCCATCCACAGTGGTTAACAGTTCACGTAAGATCTATAAGTCCATCATTGGATCTATTTCTCTATCTAAAACCTTCACTCTTTTCTATCGTTTTCTCTCATTCTCTCCATCATCCGAAATTTTATATCCTATAACATAACATCATCTCTATTCTCCTCACATTTCTGAACTGTCCTACTATGTTTTTTTTCACTGATTTAATCATCTACATAATAGTGATATCATTTCATAGATCCCTCAATTATTTGTAGGATTATCTCTTAAATATTTTCATCATCATCATCTCATTATAATTTGAATTATCCTACATCAAGAGGCCTCATGTTATTCACGTCCATTGAAATAAGTACATGTACAGAATTATGGCGAACCACATAGTAAAAGGTTTCCATGTAATCACTACTGCATTTTTGAAAAACTTGTGAGCCGCTAAGTGTGTCGTATAATGATGGATTGTCTAGTCTACATTGTATTTGAGAGTTAAGACCCATATAAATGAAACAATTTTTGTTTCACCGAGGTGAGGGACGAGTACTCATGTCCCCCGTTATTTGAGGGCCACATGATCCAAGTCCATAGCTGCCTTCTAGTGAAGTAACTACACAACCTCTACATATGGCTTAGATATTGACTTGAAATGGGGGAAAGAGAAAATTTGTGATAAATAGTGTACAAGTGTTCATAGAGATTAAAGTAGGAGATAGGGTGAATGTTATATGAATACGTACTTTTTTGATGAATATATCAATAATATTATGTATTTTATGCACTTTTTCTTTAAAATACAATCATAACTGTATTTTATCATGATTTAAAATGCTTAAAATGATAATTTTTATGTTTGAGAGAATATTCTTGATTTTTCATAAATTAATAACATTTTGTGAGCATTTAATGATATGATTCATCAAAAATATATTTTTTAAAAAATTGAGATTTCTATTTATTTTCTGGATTTTTTAGATTTTTATGGGAGTTTTTAGAAACTAAAATCGTTGAAAAATGATTTTTATTATATAAGGGAAATTAATTTAGAAAAAACAACAAAAAAAAGAAAAGGGAAAGGATCTCTCTCCTCTCTCTCCTCTCTCTCTCTCTCTCTGTCTCTGTCTCCCTCCCTTTTCTCTCTCCCTCCTTTTTTTCTATCTCTCCCGATCGCTCTTCTCGCTCTCCCTCTAGAATTTCTCTCTCTCTCTCTATCTCCCTCCCTTTTCTCTCTCCCTCCTTTTTCTCTATCTCTCCTGATCGCTCTTCTCGCTCTCCCTCCTGAATTTCTCTCTCTCTCTCTCTCTCTCTCTTTCTCTCTCTCTCTCTCACGTGCGCACGCACGCATGCGCATGAGAGGAAGAAACTCTCTCTTCCTTTCTTTCTTCCTCTTCTTGCACCTCATCCACTTTTTGCCCAGCTTCCTCTCTCCCTCTTGAATTTTCCTCCCCTTCTCCTTCTCTCTTCCTCCAGAAATTATCTCTATCATGTGATCAATCTCTCTCCTCTCTTCCGATCATTCTCTCTTTCTCTCTTGTAATCTCTCTCTTTCTCGCTCTCTTCCTCGCCCTCTCACGATGAAAATTCTTATCTGTAATGAGAGGCAAAACTCTTCCTCCTCTCCTCACGCGCTTGCACTTGCATAAGGAAGAGGAGGAGTTTCTTCTTCCTCTTCTTTATCCACTCTCTTTCCCGTTCTCTCCTTCCCTTCTCTCTTCTCCACCCCTCTCTGAATTCTTCGGTGTCGTCATTTCTATCTCTCTCTCTTCCTGATCTCTTCTCTCCCTATGTTCGCGTGCGTGCATAACGGGAGGAGGGTCCTTCCTTCTCTTCACCCTCACCGTGTCACCTCTCTCTGTTCCTCTCTCACGCGACGAAAATGAATTCTATTGCGCACACACCTTCTGTGATGCAGGACACGGTGGTGAAAACCCTCGTGCCTGATCAATGGGACTGAGGTTGACCGGAGGTAGCCGGTCAACCCTAACCTATGGGTAGTTGAATCCTAGACTCTAAATACGACTTCTAACCTAAACCTAAATACAGGCAGACGTGTCGATCAGCAGAGTCGACTGCGAGTGACCCGGGGAAACTCGCGATGATGGATAGGGTGAGATCCTCTCGATCCACGTCCGGAGGCGTGGAAATCGCTCGTCGTGGAGTAGCCGGACGGCTGCAGCCCACGCTCGGTGCCGGACCTGACGTACGCGTGAGAGATCTCGATCCTATATCCGCTCTATCCTATCTACGTCGTCCGACGGCGGTGGAGACGAGTAAAGGAAATGATTCGAAAAGTAATTAACTTGAAAGAGGGGATGAAGCTAACCTGCGGGGCGCGAGCCCGGTCGGTCGGGGCGAGGGGAGGTCGTCGGGCGCGGCAGCGATATCGGGCACCGGGCGAGTCGGCGAAGGAACGCGGAGGGGCGGTCGGCGCGGGCGGAGTGGCGATGAGACGGGGCGAGCTGGTCGAGCGCACGTCACGGGAGGCGGGAGGCGGCGTCCGAGCGGATTCGGGGCGGGCAGGAGCGGTCTGGGCCGACCTGGACAGCTAGGGCCGGTCTGGACCGGTTTGAGCCCGTTTAGGGCCGGTCTGGGCCGGTCTCGAACTGGCTGGGGCTGTCTCGGTCTCGGCTGGGCCAGTCGGCTGTCTGGGCGGTTGGCCTAACTGGGACCGAACCGGGTGCAGGCGGCTCGGTCGAGACCGCGGGCGGCTCGGTGCTGGGCGGGCCGACCAGGTCGCAGTGGAGCCGGGTCGACTCGGCGGGCTCGGGCCGCTCGGGAGGGGGTCGAACCGGCGCGGCGTGTGGACTCGGGCGGCTCGGTGAGGCGAGCTGGGAGGCGGCGATTCCCGCTGAGTCGGCTCAGCGGGAATCGTCCCAGATCGACTCTTCGTTTTCTTTTTTAGGTCCGCGCGAGCGGGCGGACGGCGCACGGCGGTGATTGGCGGTTCGAGGGCGGCGTCCCTTGATCGGGAGGGAGCGAGCGGGCGTGCGACGGCGGCGAGGAAGGCGGGCGACGAGGCTGGAGGCGGCGGCTGGCGGCGGCGGCGCTGGCGCGGCGGCGGCGGTCGCGGCGGCGTCCGTGGGACAGGGGAGCTGGCGGCTTTGCGCGGCGGCGTTGGCGGCGGCTTTGGGCGGCGATGGCGGCGCGTCTGAGGTCGGCGACGGCGGTGGCGGCGGCTGAGCGCAGCGGCGGCGGTGGCGGAGCTTCGAGGCGGCGGCGATGGCGGCTTGGAGCGGCGGCAAAGGCGGCGGCGTTCAACACACCCGGAGATAGAGCAAGGAGTGGCGGCGGATGCGGCGGCGGCGGCGGCGGCACGTTCGGTGCGGCGGCAGCGTCGGCGGTTGGACTCCTTCCCTAGCTGTCCATGAGCAGCCACTCGAGAAGAGGATCTTCCTTCTTTTTTTCTCAAATGACGGCTAGGGTTTGTGGGGGGGTCCCTTCCCCTCTTATAGAGCCCTTGTTGGGCCAAGAGAGGAAAGGGCCCACTTGAGGCCCACAACCCACACCCATACTCATAGAAATAGAAATAAGGTTCACAAAAAGGGAAAGGGCCTTAAGCTAGGGTCCCGAAACAAAGGGAAACCCACCCAACGGCCTAAAGAGAGAGAGAAATAAACGAGGACCCGCTTAAACACGTGCGGGTCAAAAGTTCATAATAAAGAAATAAAGAAGTAAAGATAAGCGGATAGATCCGCGCGCGCAAAAGGGCTCCTCCGGCGCCGTGGTATCGTGTCTTGGTGGCGACGGGGGTCGTACGCCACCATTCTGTCCCTCATCCTATTTCTTGTCCGTAAGGAGGAGAGGACAGAAAAAGTCTTTTGTCCTTCCTCTTTTCATTATCTCCCATGCTCCGTCACCCACTTTCTCGCATAGAGAGTGGAGAGAAGAAAGAAAGAAGAAAGAGGAGAGAGAGATGAGGGGGATTTAACATAATTTTGTTTGTGTTTCAGGAAAGTTTGACCGGCTTGGAGCATTTTGACTATCCAAATTTGAGGAGAGAGATGATCAGATGAATTGTTTAGAGTGGTCTAAATTAAGATAGCGATATCTCATGATCCTCATTGAGTTAGGAGCTGAAATTTCGTGGGCATGATCGTCATTTCAAGCTCCACGAATTTGGTGGGACTGATTTAAGTTTTGAGATAAAAAAATAGGGTTATGAATGTTTTCATTGTGTGCCTCTAGCATTGGCTAACCAGAAGAAAAGAAGGCATCGATTGACGATTCTTCATGTACAGTGATAAGTCCGGAAATAGAGGATGTAATGCGTCGTAGTGCTTTTGTTCAGACTTAATCAATAAAATGCATAAAAAAGAATTTCCCTTAACATTTGCTAATATCCAAAAATGTGGCTTAGTAAGGGGTCGAATCCAAGGGAGGTTGCACCAATTTCTTTTTCTTTTCTTCTAATTCCAATCAGAATTTTTCCTAGATCAAGTACTCTAAACACCAAGACAGTTATGCGCAGTTAATTGTAATTTCAAAATATAAAGATCAGAAGAAAAAAATAAGAAACGTCTGCTATATTGTTCTTAATCGGACTTCTCTTCTTCTGTTTTATGTGAAAACATCTTTTCACACATCTATTTTATTTATCAAACTATATCAAGAATATTAATTTCTTGACTAAGCTTCTGCATATAATTTCTAACTGATTTTTTTAAATTTTATTTTCTACATAATCTTTATTTCAATGTAAGCTTTATTATCAAATGAATTTGTTTATCTTGTGTAGTCTTTTTTAGAAGTGTTTGTCATTGTCTTAGTATGATTTAGGCCTTAATCTCTCTGCTTTACGGAGAACTTAAGAATATTACATGCAATATGAGGTTACTGTTTATAGTGATATGTGAGGTATCAAACTATTGTATCTACATCCAGAGAGGAGAAGACAAACCTAATTGATGAAATGAGATTGCGGATTTAAAATTCAAAACATACCAAAACAAGAAATGAGATTAATTCAAACAAAATTTTGTTTATTTGATTCTTATGTGTTTCTTACTGAGGGAAAAATAGACTCTCCTGAAATCAGGAGTAAATCGGAATGAGATTCAGAAGTAAACCTGAATTAAACTTCACGTATTAACTAAAAAGAATCTAAAAAAGAAAGAAATATCATTGAGTAAGAAAATTTTCAAACAATCAAGTTTAAAAAAAAGATTGAAGAGGTATTCAATTTAGAGAGTGAAAGAAAGAAAAAGACGATGAAAGAAACAAACTAAAAAAAATGATATCGTATCTAAACCTAATCACGCGAACGGGGATTCGTGAATAGGGAAGGAGAAATGAAGACTGTTTGAATGATTACAAACCTACAATCGGATCTTCTTTCCCAGTGTGTCCTCCAGGCCAATCTTCTTCGGTCAGGAAATCAAGAACGCCCTCTCTGACCGTCTTCCTCTTCCTCTTAATCTTTTTTCAACATCGCAATGCCCCCCTTTTTCAAGTTGTTACGTTCTTTGGTGCGCATCGCTCTGCACACGCGTCTGTGGTGCACGCTGCACTTGCACAACATCTTGTCTTCCTCCATCTGATTGGTGGAGGACTTATTGCGCGCCTTGGTGCTCGTACCCCACTGGTAAGTCCGAATTTGACTGTGTACACATTGTTGTGTATGCAGTCTTACGCTCCATCTCCTGTCCTAGCGTCGTGCATCTCCTGTCCACATTACCTCAGCAACTAATTAGTACAAATCGGACCATTAAGGGCATGATTAACATAAACTGAAATTTAAAGGTAATTATTGCTGTTAAAAGAGATTTAATTCGTTAAAGTAATTTCTGGTTAAGGTAAAGGTTATCCTATCCAATAATGGCTGTTAAGGTAGTTATGTCTCAAATCCTCTAATAACAGCCATAATTATTTGAACTAACTCTCCAAATTGCAAATGCAATGAAAGTCTTTATTCCTAACATAACATCATGATAACATGCAAAATAAAGATTGATTCATGAGCTTTAATGACAAAAATTCACTAAAATGGATAGTCTAGAGTACCAATTTTGCTTGTTATCATACGGAACACGATTTTTAGTGAGTTTCTTCTCTTCTCTTTTCATTCTTCGTGTTGGGTGCAAGACGCCTAGCCCGAGTGAAATGTATGGGCTCTCAAAGGTATGTTTTGATTAGAGAGCATCATTATATGTGTTTTCATCATGAATACTTAGATTATAATCATTTTCTATCCATCTTTTCTATTTTCCCCATCAGTTTATTATGATTTTCTCATTTTCAAAACCCTAAAATCACTTTTTCACCCTCGATCAAGGGTTTTCACTATTTGAAAAGAGTTTGGAAGCATTTGATTGGTATATCTCATTTCCGTAAACATCTTTTTCCTTCCGTCGATCATTTTCGCTTTCTAAATCTAAAAATACCAAAAAAATATCTTCTGATTTCAATCTTTTAACCTTCTTCCCTTTGAATTCGACCTCGACTCACCATTGTTCTAAATTTAAATTTTAATTTGAAGATTTGAGTATAAATTTTTTTGATACGTAAATTTGTGAATTCAACAATCGTGTTTTTACGCGTATTAGTGAGATCATCCAAGGCAATGCAAGGGGTGTCACACTTGGCCACAAGGGCAGGGAGTCACCAAGTGGAGCCATAGAGACTTGATTAGGACGAGGTAGACCTTTAGTTGGAGAAGGCAATAGTAGTGGAGGAGTAGTAGTGGCAGGCAAGGGACCCTCAAGTAATAGAGGGGGATGAAGGAGTAGGTGTGGATCTACTAAGGATACATGAGATGGTGCCAACGCAAAAAGTGTAGGTGCAAAAGATGTTTGTGCGGGAGGTGTAGAAGATGATGGTGAGTCATGTGAGAAATATTGAGCGGACTCAAAGAAGGTATCACCAACAAAGAAAATGCATGTATACATATGAAGGAGGAAGACACGATAGCCTTTCTTATTGTGCACACAGAAAAAATATGCCTTTGAGGGAGTGAAGAGCTAACTTGGAACTATTGGGCATATGAGCATAGACAAAGGCCACACATGCAAATAACCAAGGAGGTAGAGAGAAGAGTTCATGATTGGATTGGAGGCGATTAAGGGGAATTTTACTACCTATTGGGGAAGAATGTAAGAAACTAATGATGTGGGCGGAGGTGAGGAGATCACTGACCATAGGTAATAACAAACTCCTATTTCATGTAGAAGACTGCATGTTGATAAGCGTAAAAACAAGGTCGTTGAATGCGCGATTTTACGTATCAAACAAAATTTATACTCAACTCTTCGAAACTGATTTTTAAATTAGGACAGTGGCAAGTCGAGGTCGAATCCACAGGGAGGATGGTTAAGAGATTGAAATCAGAAGCTTATTTTTGGTATTTTTAGATTTAGAAACTGAAATTGATCAATGAAAGGAAGAAAATGTGTGTGGAGATGAAATGAACCAAACAAGTGCTTCCAAACTCTTTTCAGAGATTGAAACCCTTGATCGATGATGGAAAAGTGATTTTTAGGGTTTTTCAATAAGAAATATTGATAAACAGATGATGAAAAGAGAAGAAACATATAGAAACCGATCCTAATCTAAAGATTCGTGATGAAAATACGATCTAGTGATGCTCCCTAATCAAACATACCTTCGAGAGCCGTATATTTTGCCCGGACTTGGCGTCTTGCATCCAACATGAACAATGAATAGAAAGGGGAAGAAACTCACTGAGAATGAAGTTCAACACATGAACAATGATCCATCGTCGCTTTCTTTCCTTCTGGCTAGCCAATGCTAGAAGCAAACAACAAAAATATTGATAACCCTAATTTTTTTGTCTCTGAGCCTAAATCAGCCCAGCAGATTCGTGGAGCTTGAAATGACGATCATGCCCACGAAATTTCAGCCCCTGACTCCATCCAGATCGTCGGATATTAGGCTTTTAATATGGATCATTTCTGACCGTTGATCTCATTTCTCTCTCCTCAGATCGCGCCGGTCAACCCGCTACAGGCCCGGTCAAACTTCGCTGAGTCGCCGAGTCCCCGAGTCGCTGAGTCACACGCTAAAAAAAGAAAAGGGCTAATATCATATATGAGTCTGAACTTTATCAAATGTACTAGATATGAGTCCAAACTTTTTTTTTGTCAGATATGAGTCCAAACTTTTTAAAAAGTCCAGATATGAGTCTCAACTTTTATTTTCTCATATAAAAGTCTGAACTTTTCAAGTGTCCAGATAAGAGTCTAAACTTTTTTTTTCCAGAAAAAAGTCCCGCTGCTGACGTGGACAATGCTGAGAGTCCACGTGGCAGCCGGCTAAGAGTGGAACGATGTGGCAGCCACGTCATTCCAGCCTCTCTCTCTCTCTCTCTCTCTCTCTCTCTCTCTCTCCCGCCCTCCCTCCCTCCCCTCCCTCCCTCCCTCCCTCCCCTCCCTCCCTCCCCTCCCTCCCTCCCTCCCTCCCCCGCCTCACTCTCCCCCCTCCCTCCCTCCCCACACCGTCTCGCACGCCCTCCCTCCCCCGCCTCACTCTCCGCCCTCCCTCCCTCCCTGTCTCGCCCGCCCCGTCTCACCCTCCCTCCCCTCCCTCCCTCCCTCCCTCCCCTCCCTCCCTCCCTCCCCTCCCTCCCTCCCTCCCCCGCCTCACTCTCCCGCCCTCCCTCCCTCCCCCACCTGTCTCGCACGCCCTCCCTCCCCCGCCTCACTCTCCCGCCCTCCCTCCCCTCCCCTCCCTCCCTCCCTCCCCCGCCTCACTCTCCCCCCTCCCTCCCTCCCCCTCCCTCCCTCCCCTCCCTCCCTCCCTCCCTCCCTCCCTCCCTCCCTCCCTCCCCCCGCCCTCACTCTCCCTCCCCCACCTGTCTCGCACGCCCTCCCTCCCCCGCCTCCCTCCCTCCCTCCCCCGCCTCACTCTCCCGCCCTCCCTCCCTCCCCCCACCTGTCTCGCACGCCCTCCCTCCCCCGCCTCACTCTCCCGCCCTCCCTCCCCTCCCCCCGCTGTCTCGCCCGCCCCGTCTTACCCTCCCTCTCTCTCCCGCCCGCCCTCCCTCCCCTCCCTCCCCCCGCCTCTCTCGCCCGCCCTCCCTCCCCTCCCTCCCCCGCTTTGTCTCGCCCGCCCTCCCTCCCTCCCTCCCTCCCTCCCCCGCCCTGTCTCGCCCGCCCGTCTCACCCTCCCTCTCTCTCCCGCGCCCTCCCTCCCCTCCCTCCCCGCTCTGTCTCGCCCGCCCTCCCTCCCCTCCCTCCCCCGCCTGTCTCGCCCGCCCCTCCCTCCCCCACCCGTCTCGCACGCCCTCCCTCCCCCGCCTCACTCTCCCGCCCTCCCTCCCCTCCCCCGCTTGTCTCGCCCGCCCTCGTCTCACCCTCCCTCTCTCTCGCCCGTCCTCCCTCCCCCCCACTTGTCTCGCATGCCCTCCCTCCCCCGCCTCACTCTCCCGCCCTCCCTCCCCTCCCCCACCTGTCTCGCCCGCCCGTCTCACCCTCCCTCTCTCTCCCGCCCGCCCTCCCTCCCCTCCCTCCCCCGCCTCTCTCGCCCGCCCTCCCTCCCCCTCCCTCCCCCTCTCGTCTCGCCCGCGCCCTCCCCCTCCCTCCCTCCCTCCCTCCCCGCTTTGTCTCGCCCGCCCTCCCTCCCCTCCCTCTCTACCGGTGTATATTTTTCCGGTGTAACGATAGCGACGAGCATGCATTCTACGCGAGAGCGAAAAGGCGTCTCCTCCGCTGTCTCGCCCGCCCTCCCTCCCCCACACTGTCTCGCACGCCCTCCCTCCCCCGCCTCACTCTCCCGCCCTCCCTCCCCTCCCCCCGCTGTCTCGCCCGCTGTCTCACCCTCCCTCTCTCTCCCGCCCGCCCTCCCTCTCCCCGCCCTCCCTCCCCTCCCTCCCCCACACGTCTCGCCCGCCCTCCCTCCCCCTCCCTCCCCCCATCTGTCTCGCCCGCCCTCCCTCCCTCCCTCCCCCGCCTCACTCTCCCGCCCTCCCTCCCTCCCCCCACCTGTCTCGCACGCCCTCCCTCCCCCGCCCCACTCTCCGCCCTCCCTCCCCTCCCCCTTTGTCTCGCCCGCCCTCCCTCCCCCGCTTTGTCTCGCCTCCCCTCCCTCCCCGCCTCTCTCTCCCGGCCTCCCTGTCTCTCTCTTTAGTCCCACATGGGATAAATTGAAGAAAGGATCCAATATAAAAACTACACGAAATACGATGACTTGATTATCTGTCCCCTTATACACGGGGGACCCCTAAACATCTTATTAAACTATATAATAAATATATATCGTGTGTAAATGACTCGTCATTTGTCACGTCAGCGCCACGCAAGCAGGCGCGTGCGTTCACGTGGCTCTGCCACGTGGCCTTGCGTGCCACGTCGCATCCACGTGGGCCCGCGCGCCAATAACCCAATTTTTGTAATTTTTTTATTATTTAAAACACTCTAAAATCAAATTAAAAATCAGAAAAATTCTAGAAAATTCCTAAAAATTGTAAAATTCATAACTTTCAAAATATAACTCCAAATTAAGTCAAATTTAGCTTGTTGGATTCAGAATTGAACAATCTATCATTTTAAAAGGTCAAATTATTAAAATAACAAGAGAATTAATTTATATTAATTTAATAAATTTATGTATTATATGAAATAAATTCATATAAATACATAAATATAAATAAAAGTGTTTTCTCTTATATTTTCAACTTTAAAACATGATTATGATCATAAATATAATTAGGATTAAAGATTATAATGCCTAATCATGCATAATAATCCATAATTAGTGTATTTTAAGATCTAATCATGAATTTACACATAAATGATAGAAATATACTAAAAAGATGGTAAAATGCATATAATTGTGATGATTAATGCATTAATATGCATTAATAACCATGTAATTACATGCATTAATAGCATGTTATCAGGCAATGGAAAGCCAATTGGACAGGAACGGGGGCGGCTTTGTTATGTAAAAGCTTTGGGATATTAAGAAATAAGGAAGGAACCAGATCAACAGTGTCGATATGAGTCGAATTTAGCACCAGAAAGTTATGGTTGATGAAGCCGGCTGACCTCGTGCCTACATTTGGTTCTTTCACCGCTGTAGCGATCCCTGCACGAACGATTAAAAAATATTCATTCCTTTACATTGAATATAATTCAGAAGTTACAAGTAATTAAATTCATGCTTGGCCAGATTCTATCCTTCTTCGGGAGCATGTCTTCCGATTATGGCCAACTTGATGGCAAAGAGTACACTTCACCCGCATACCTTTCTTGGATAACCTTGGGCCCAGTAACTTGCATCTCACTGATATCAACTCTTCTATTCCGCTGGGCCTTCCTAGTTGTCTCTTCATGACGGGAGGAAACACATAGATCCCTTCGAGTTGCGAGTCCACGAGGTTTCGGCCGTTCATAGGTGGGATGCCTTTCTTGTAAGCTAGGAGGTACAACTCCTTCTTGTACCCGAGTCAGCGACAAAAGTGTCGAGGGTCTTGCCTGACCCGAGTGGATGCAAGCAATCGCATGTGAACAAGGGATGCCCCTTATATTCCAATATCTGCAGCTACATGCTTTACCATGTAAGTCAACGATGAATCTCTGTTCGGCCTCTGAAACTTCGAATCTATAGTTGCATGAGTGTTTAACACTGCATTTTCGAGATTGGAGTTTGTTATCTTCGAGCACCTTTCTAATGCGAGGGCATACCTCGTCAGTTGTATTGGAAAATAACTCTTTTTTTTCAACAAATCTCTGCATTACGGCAACTCTGATATCTTCTAACATGTCTATAATTCGTTTTGACCTAGCTTGCAGGATGTAATTATTGAAGCATTCGCATATATTGTTGTCCACCACCTCACAATTTGGCCACTCACTTATGTACGCTCTGCAAAACTTCATCACACCAATACTTTGAAAGTCTTGCACGGCTTGTGGTTTTGATAAGCTCATCTGTGTCATGACCCTTTGGAAATCATGGTGAGTGGTGCACTTCACTGACTTTTCCAAAACAACTTCTTCAATAATTGGCTGGAATGTCCTTTTTTCTTCCAGTTTGCATAGATATGCCTTGCACAATTCCGGTGCTCCCCATGCGGTAACAGATTGGCCACTGCGTTCTCTAATCCCTTTTGTTGATCACTTATAATTGTCCAACCGAGACCATCGGAAATGCGTAGATCTTGCATGAGCAGTTCGATAAACCAAGTCCAGGAGGCCTGATTTTCCCCTTCAACCACTGCCCAAGCAATGGGATACATCTGGTTGTTGCCGTCCTTCCCCACAGCGCTCAACAATTGCCCCTTCGTTTCAGTTTTTAGAAAGCAACCATCCAAACCAATGACGGGTCTGCAGCCTTCGAGAAAACCTCTAGCCACTGATTCGAAGCATATATACAACCTCTTGAACCTAATCGAGCTGTCCGGACTGTCTCTATCTAGCACCAACTCGACGGTACTATTCCGGTTGACTTTCTTTAACTACGCAACATAAAGGTGGCAGCAAGTGATAGTGGTCATTCAAAGTTCCTTGAATCTTGTCGCGCGCCGCAGACCTAGCTCTATAACATGTTTGCCGTGAAACGATGATCCCAAATTGTTCATTAATCTCTCGCATCATATCGACGACCTTCCAATTCAAATCCATGCGAAATTTATCAATGAAGTGGTTCGCAATCCAATTGAAGTCCGCGTGTCTGTTTCTTGCGGCCCTACTGCCTCGATGATTATCATTCGGTGTTTTCACAACAAAGTGCTCCCTCATACAATCAAAACTTGCGTATATCCGCCATGGGCAATTTTCCTCGCACACAGCTGCAATTTTTGGTCCACCTGACTTTAGAAGCCGCGGGTTGAACCCATTCCAGACTGCATGATTCTTGACTGCCGTTGTAAATTCGGAGGGTGATTCGAACTTCATGCCTACTTCAAAACTAATCTTGTCGATGGGGCAACTAGGATCATACATTGCGCCCCTCTGTCGACGCCATGTACATTCACCCTCATCTCCACTGTCGTCAGGTGTCAGTACCTCATCATCCAGATTCGATACTCATGTTATACCCATCAAGAGCTAGCTGTAGCTGAACATCTTCTCGTTTATTTCTCCGGCGGCAAGAAATTCATCGTCCCCCTCCTGACTTGAATATCCATCTGAATCACTTGTGTAAACATCACTTTGTTGGCTTTCTTCGCCCCCATTGCGACTGCTTGGACTATAATCCGGATCGTCGTCACTATCATACTCAGCACCAAACATGCTGACCTCGGCATCACCCCTATTTAGTCAGCAAATAAAAAAATATTACTTAAAATTGTGTCCGGTGGGACGAGCGGGGGTCGGTCCGAAGACGAGCCCGAGACAGGCTTGCCTCGTCCCCCGACGAGCGTTAGAAGTGCTAATTCATATTCAGATTGAAATGGATGACCTGTACTCCACCATCGGCCATTCTGAATCCTCCGCTGTCGTTGAGTCTGTCGTCCCCCATCCCCACGCCGCCGCAGTCGCCCATCCCGAAGCTCCTGCAGTCATCGCCGTCGTTGATTCCCCTGTCGCCCACGCCGACGCTGCCTCCGTTGCTGGCCATCCCGAAGTCCCCGAAGTCCCCCGCCCCCATGTCGAGGCCGCCGCCTCCGTTGCCCATCCCGAAGTGCTGATCGCTGTCGTTGACTCCGTCGTCCCCCATCCCCACGCCCCTGCCGTCGGCCATCCCGACGCACCGGTCGTCCTACATTCTTCCGTCGCCCACCCCGACGCCGCCGCCATAGCCGGCCATCCCGACGCGCCGGCCATGCTCATCGACGTCGATTCCGCCGTCGCCCACCCCGACGCCCCCACCGCCATCGCCCAATCCGAGGCCTCCGCAATGGGGGACTCACTTCCTTGGCATTCCCTCTCCTTCCTCTCCTTCCTCGGCTCCCTCCTCTCCTTCCTCGGCATTCCCTCCTTCGCGTGGCTCCCTCCTCCCTCCGGCTTCCCCTTCTTCCAGATGTCCTACATCAGAATACTAGTTAATGTATTCCTATTTCTACATAGTCACAACTATATTAATCTATAGCTACGAACAATTATACTTTTCAATTGTACAATTAAATTAATCTATAGCTAATTTCAATGACAAGGGGGAGGGAATCTTGGATTCCCCGGCCTTGAGATCTCTAGCAAGCAAAGTCACCTCAGTTCTGGAAATTTGATCATATATCGAAAAAGGGACTGAAGCATAAATTAAAATCCTTACACTAGAAAAATATACACTGGAAAATGATACATCATTTCAAGCGAATGATACCGTTCTTTATTCGTAGTTTCAGACGTAGATGTGTTTCAATTGCTTGATTAGCTTAATGCGAGAGTCGGGTCAGACTACCATCACCATCAGATAAGTGGATTAGGTTAAAAATCCTCTCTGAATAACAAGTTCACGTGAATCCGGATTATCTGGAATGATGACTCTTGCAGAGATCATGGATACTCATATTTTATCATGATTGTGCAAACACGAGCTTCTGTTTTCGAATCTCTCCCTCAATCACGATGAGCATTCTCGAATATAGAAAGGGAGAAGGGGGAATCGGAATGATAGAAAGAAAGAAAGAAGGAGAGAGAGAACGGCGGCGAGACATACCTCTCCGGGCTCCCTCTCGCCGCTGGCCCGCCGCTCTCCTCTTCGCCTCTGGCCCGCCGCTCTCCTCTCGCCGCCCTCCACCCAGATCCGCCGCTCCGTGGTGATTTATCAAAGGAGGGGGGCAAAAATCCATGTTTTATCCTCTCTCTCTCTCCCGTGGCTGCTGACGAGGATGGAACGACGTGGCTGCCACGTCGTTCCACTCTTAGCACCCATTTCAGGGTCTGTCTTGGCGGGGTCTTCTGATTCCGTTTCTGGTCCAGGGTCGACGATTGCTTCGTTCCGCCAGGTTGCGCTGTTCCCATCAGAGGGCGGGCGAGAGAGGCGGGGGAGGGAGGGGAGGGAGGGCGAGAGAGTGAGGCGGGGGAGGGAGGGCGGGCGAGACAGGGTGGGGGGAGGGAGGGAGGGAGGGCGGGTGAGGCAGTGGGGGAGGGAGGGGAGGGAGGGCGGGCGGGAGAGAGAGGGAGGGTGAGATGGGCGGGCGAGACAGGCGGGGGAGGGGAGGGAGGGCGGGAGAGTGAGGCGGGGGAGGGAGGGCGTGCGAGACAGGTGGGGGAGGGAGGGAGGGCGGGAGAGAGAGAGAGAGAGAGAGAGAGAGAGAGAGAGGTGGAACGACGTGGCTGCCACATCGTTCCACTCTTAGCCGGCTGCCACGTGGACTCTCCGCATTGTCCACGTCAGCAGTGGGACTTTTTCTGGAAAAAAAAAAAATTAGACTCTTATCTGGACACTTGAAAAGTTCAGACTTTTATATGAGAAAATAAAAGTTGAGACTCATATCTGGACTTTTTAAAAAGTTTGGACTCATATCTGATAAAAAAAAAGTTTGGACTCATATCTGGTACATTTGATAAAGTTCAGACTCATATATGATATTAGCCCAAAAGAAAAATTAAAGTTTAAACGTTTTCACTCTCTCTCCTCTCTCTTCTCCACTCTATTCTCTCTCCTTTCATTTCTCTCTCTCGACGGCAGAAGGAGTTGTCGCGGCGAAACAAGGAGAGGAAGAAGAAACTCCTCCTGCCTCTCCTCGCGACTGGAAAATTTTCGTCGCAGGAGGGAGGGAGAGAAAGAGAAGAAAGAATGAGGGGGAGAGAAAGGAGAAGAGAGAAAAAGAGAGTGCGGACAGAGAAAACTGGGAGAGAGGAAAGAGCGCAGAGGAGAGAGGAAGCGGCAAAAAGGAAGGAGAGAGACTCGTCTGGCGACGGAAAAATTTCCGTCGCCAGAGAGGGGAGCTCTGGAGAGAGAGGAAAGAAAGGCGAAAGAGAGAGGAATAACTTCCGGAAAGAGCGAAAGAACGTTGGAGAGAGGGAAGACAGCGAGAGAGAGAGAAGAGTGAGGAAAATTTTCCTCCTCGCGCCTCTCCTCGCGACGGAAATATTTCCGTCGCGAGAGTGAGGGCGAGAGAGGAAAATAGAAAAGAAGAGAGAGAGGAAATTTCCCTCCTCTCGCCTCTCCTCGGGACGGAAAAATTTCCGTCGCGAGAGTGAGGGCGAGAGAGGAAGAGAGAGAGGGAGAAGGTGAGCTGGGGACGAACGCAGAAGAGAGAGAAAGAAGAAGAAATGGAGGAAGGGGGAGAGAACGAAGAAGAGAGAAGAAAGAGCCGGGAGAGAGAAGAAGAGCTCCTCTCACGACGGAAATAATTTCCGTCGCGAGAAGGAAGAGAAGGAAGAGAATGAGGGGAAAGTGAAAGAGAAGAAAGAGTTCTCCTCGCGACGGAAATTTTTCCGTCGCGAGAGAGAAGAGAAGAGAGCGCGGAAGAGTTAGAGAGGGGGAGAGAAGAGGAAGAGATGAGAGGAAGAGAGAAAGAAAGAGAGAGAGAGAGAGAAAGAAGAGAAGAGGAGAAATCTCCCCCCTCCTCTTACGCACGCACGCGCGCGTGCGGGAGAGAGGGGAAGGAAAAAGAAGAGAAGGAGAAGAGAAATAGAAAGAGAGAGACGAAGAAGAATTCCTCTCGCCTCTCCTCGCGACGGAAATTCCGTCGCGAGAGAGAGAGCGAGGGAGAAGCAATGAGAAGAGGAAGAAGAGGAAGAAGAGAAAGAAGAGAAAGAAGAGGAAGAAGAGAAAGAGAGAGAGAGAGAGTGAGAGAGAGAGAGAGAGAGAGAAAGATAAATTTCATTTTATAATTAAAGAAAATTATATTCTTGATAAATCAAAATCATTAAATGCTCATAAAATGCTACTAAATTATGAAAAATCAAGAATATCCTTTAAAACATAGAAATTATCAATTTAATTATTTTAAATCATGATAACATGCATTTATGATTATATTTCAAATAATAAATGCATAAAATGCATGATATTAATGCATGAAATTGCATGTTATCACATGTCATGTCTATAAGATGGCTATGCTCAAAAACACCATTTAGTTGATAAGTATGATAGCACGTGGTTTGATGATGGATACCAAGAGAGACATAGTGATCCTTCAGAGCTTTTGAACAAACTTGAGCACATTATTGGTGTGGAGAATTTTGAGAGTATTTGGTGGATCTTTTAAGTAGAAATTGATGAATAATGGGTAGAGTGTTATTGCTGAAAGTCCCAATAGGGTGGTGGTTTAACCTAAAGGGTGGTGAATTAGGTTATGTATTAATTTGAATTTTTAATCTCTACTTTTCTGTTTGCTAAGATTCATTGGTTAAACATTCTCTTCTCGTCCTCTCGATGCACCAAATATTATAATACTGGTTGAGGGACCTAATGTCTCGTAATCCAGTCCCGAGTTCCTGTCGAGCCTCAATCCTCACCAAAGGAAACCTAATGCTCTCACCCTACAAATGGGTGAAGGACAATGTTTAATACAAGGTTTTTAGGTTTTCCCCCAACGGCAACCCTAACACTCACCTTTACCCGACCCTACGTCACTACCCTCTAGGCCTTGACCTCCTCGGCTCTTGCACGCCCTGACTCCCTCAAGCGGATCTCCACACGATCGCTTGTCCCTTCACGCCTTGTCACGCCTCTCTTGCTAGTACCACCGACCACCAGTAAAGTGAGACCTCGTCTTCAGGCTTCACTTGGTCTTCTTGCTCCCGAAGTCTTGACTCCTTCTCGTCTCAACAAATGAGACACTCCTCGACCTTCGTATGTGTAAATGCAAGACTCTGTTTGTCTAAATGCTGATAGTTATGTGAGATGATGATAGCAAATAAGTAAGACTAAAGTCATGAATAAGTGAGACACACAAGACAATACTTTTGGAGTTGACTTTTGAATCAGGGTTGACTTTTTATCAGAGTTGACTTTCTAACTTCTAGTTGACTTTGGGTTGACTTTTGACAAGAGTAGACTTTCTGACTTCTAGTTGACTTTGGGTTGACTTTTGACCTAAGGTTGACTTTCTAACTTCTAGTTGACTTTGAATTGACTTTTGACTTATGGTTGACTTTGGGTTGACCTTTGACCTAAGGTTGACTTTGGACTTAGAGTAGACTTTTGACTTTTGAGGGTTGACTTTGATTGAGGATGTTGACTTTTACTATTTGAGTTGACTTCTAAAGGATTGAGCTGACTCTGTCTAATAGGTGTTGATTTTTCACTAATACAGTTGATTGTGATAAATCAGGGTTGACTCAGATATATGTGATGGACTTGGGTTGTGACTAAGGAAGGTTGACTGGATCTAATTACGATTGACTGTGACTG
This sequence comes from Lemna minuta, assembly GCA_024174645.1. Classification (NCBI taxonomy): domain Eukaryota; kingdom Viridiplantae; phylum Streptophyta; class Magnoliopsida; order Alismatales; family Araceae; genus Lemna; species Lemna minuta. The sequence continues at coordinate 296,995 of CM044115.1, read as the reverse complement.
TTGAATGAACTGGGTGAATGGTCACTGTAAATCACAACAGATAGACTGACCTTACTAATTAACGATCAGGAAGTAAATTCAATAGCAAATAACTATAAGACATAATAAACTTTAATTCCTAATCAACGATACTATATTCAATAAACAGACCAATAATATGATGGATATTATGTGGCCTATAAGCCAATCACACTTTCATGTATCTTGTTTATGTTCATTGAAATGAAATTCATTCATTGTCATTCTTGTGTGATGTTTGCAATGAAGTCCATGAGCATGTGCAATAACTATGTGAATTATGATGAGATCATAATATAGTGATCACTAGTCTTTAAACATATGTTCTAAATATTCCTATTCGTGGGATATTCGAGAAGGACATCGAATTATCCGGAAAGAATAACACTATCTAATCCATCTCATATGATGAGTATGGCCGATCCTATAGCCATCGGTGTGGAGACACTAAGGATAGATAGTGGGTGCTCTTTGGAGAAAGAGTTCACTGAATTGATCCGTATGAATCCCTGAATGGTATTATACCTAACTGTCAATCAGGTTTATTCATGTTATGATTGTGTATGTGGTCCTTTGACTTGAGACACCAAAGACATCTTGTGGATGGATGATCGTGTTTTGATTATGACTTATGAATCCCTAGTCAAGGGATATCTAAAACGTCATATATTGGATACGACATGAAGTTCACGAAGATGATTGTGTGGTCAAGATGGGATCATCCACCCTTGGTATTTGAGGAGATTGACTCAAAGGAATGAGATGCGATGAAATCCTTGGCCAAGGTAGTAGAAATATCGAAGAAGGAGTTCTCGATGATTTCTACACGCATCAGTACTAACTTGAGTGACCGATTAGGGTTTGACAGTTGACCATACCCTAAGTCATTCATGAGTCAAATGTGGATGAAGGATTATACATACATGGTAATCAATGATGGGAAGGTTCCATAAGTGAGTTCTTACATACTCCATATCTCCTAGAGTACGTGGTGTAGATTGGCACCCAACGGGCTGGCAACTCAACCTATCGATTGGGTTAAATCGATCCTTGGTTAATTAATCTATATGTGGATATGGATAATTAATTAAGGTTGACCAATAAGGTGTTATTTGGTCTATAGAGTTATTAACTAGTGAGATATATGGACCTAGAGGGTCACACACATAAGGTTTATGGATGTTGGTGGATATAGACATAATTATGAGGGTTTTTATGAAAAAACCTCATTCCAAATGCGTATAAATAGGGGGAGAACGACCACAACTGAAGGTGCCCATGCAAGCCTTGTGAGAATTCTCTCCTTTCTTCTCTTTCTCTCTTGGTGAAGAGCTTTGAAGAGGAGATCCAACCATCCGGAGACCGTGTGGATACCGCTAGATGCTAGACACTTGAATAGCTTCAAGAACTCCAAGGAATCCCTGTAAGTATGTTTTCTCATACATACTAGATGATAGGATCATCTGTTCTTGGTGGCTCGTTATTTTGAATGTCCGATTCAATGTTTTCCGCTGCATTTGATATTTTGATCAAAATTTCGGAAAGTTATCGACCTCAGATCCCAACATAATATCCTTGCAAATAAGATGAATCTTAACACCTAATTAACTAAGAATAAGTTCAGTGTTGATTATCTGAAAAAATAAACAAATGGGGTAAAGAGCATACCACTTAGCCTTGACTGTCAATCTTGACCAGCAAGGTAACCTCAAATGACTTGATAGAAAATGAACTAATAGGGTAAATTGCAATTCACTATGCCTCTATCGATCTCAATTTGACCGTGATGGCAGTATGTCCAGATAAACTCATAGGTTATATAAAAGGTATAATTGACTAAATACAACTTGATTGTTAAATACAGCAGACTGAGAAAATTAGCAGCAATCAATAATCTCAGCTAAGCAATATATTTATAACAAATAACTATTAATGGAGACAACAAGATAACAAACAGTTCTAAAGATATTGCATTTGTAATTGTACATAATTAAGGCTAAAACCTACACAGAAATAAACCACTGTTAGAAATAAGTATTGCACGGATTTCAATTTATATCAAATGACTATAGAGAGGACATATATAATCACTGAAGGATTCAGCCACCAAATTCTGTCTGCCTGAACATGAATGATGCAAAGAAAAACATATAGCAGTTAGTAATTTAGATTCTAGAAATGTGCATTGAAATTAAATGACTACAAGTGATATAACATATGCAATGTATAACTGAGAAGCTGTAATGGATTACCTAAATGCAGTCATGACTAATCACTATACTATTGGATCACAATCGAGATACATAGTAACTCAAAATTAATTAAGTGATGAATAAGAGAAAAACTGAAAGAGATTACCTAGTTGCAATCTTGATTAATCACTGTACCCAAAAAGAACTCTGATATTAATCATTGAATGTGTGTCTAACTACGACAAAAACTCAAAAAATAAACAGGTTAGAAAAATAGATTAGAACTTGATTGATTAGAATAAATAAATTGATTCTATAAGCAATGGTATTCAAGCGAGAAAGAGAGAATCATCAGAGAGCTAATGAGTTTCACCTAGGATAATCGGCCACTGCAATTTAGATTTCAAATAACAAAATGAATTGGTTATATATCACTGAATATTGAGAATAATTAGTCAACAACAAATAGAGATCTAGATGAGAATGAGAGGTAACGATACCGGTATTCAAATAATCACGTGTTTGAATCAAGAAAAGAACTGTCGAGAGTGAGAGACGGAAAAGAAAAATTTCAGAATGCTCGACACAAACAGTTAGGACCCTAACAACTGAATAATAGATCAATAGGAAGACAGTCGGCCAAATGGACAACCGATTTGGATAACATGTATCAAGATGCAGGTGAACAAATCAAAAAGACGAAAAAAACAAAACAAATCAAGATCTGTCAAAGCAAAGAAAAGTGCGAAGAGATTATGTATTAGCTGGATGTCGAGGAAGCTTTTGCACGTCAAAATTAGAATGTTGTTGTAGGCGATTCTTCATGAAGACTGGAAGTATAACAATATGTATTTCTTTTCCTTTTCTTCTTTCGATTGAATTACAAGGAAGGGAACTTTCATGCGCGGAGACGATCGAGCTATTGCAGAGGGGATCTTCTATTTTTTTAAACCCTAGTGTCTTTATAGTATATCGGGTTAGGAGAGAGGCGAAGTAATTATGATAATGCTTTCAAAGGTATTAACAGTATGCAATATAAAAACTAAGCATATTACAAAGTAATATATATATATATAACTAAATGGAAATGGACATGGGCATATAAATGATGACATATAATTATAGTTATAGTTAGCTACAGAATTAATATTACTTATTTTATGACATGATGATTATAAATGTATACATAAGGATATGAGTGAGGAGATAGCATCAATTTTCCTGAAATTAAGTGCACCCATGAACTTCAATGAAACAGAGAATAAAATTAATGTATGTAAAATTAAAGTCATACAATAAAATTAATGATTCAAAGTAAATTCAATGACTCTTCATAAAAATAGCAATTCAAGTAGAAATGCTTACGTCAAAACTAGTGCTCTAACAATTGCGGCTTTTCATAAATACACCTATGGAGCTCGGAAGAAGTCATCATCAAAGACAATGTAGTATCAACAACCCAAAATAGAGGAAACATGAGCAAGCCCCACACATTGCAATGCACAAGATCAAAAGGTATTTTTCTCATAATAAAGGCAAGTGGGAGGTAGGAAGAATGAAAATATTTTTTCAAGTTGACATGAATCATACTCAAAAGAAGAATTTAAAATCCACAAGAGAAATTGATGAAGTTTGAAGATGTTGCGATGCCCTCATTGATGGTGCCTATGAAAGGATGTAGCATGCATGGAGAGAACTAAAGAAGGGTGATATGCGCAAAATCACGATTGTTAAAGGCACAAGTTCATGTATCAAAAGTTATACTCAACTCTTAGAATTTGATCTTATGAAGGAATATTTTTTGTAGATTTGTTAGGTTAAGAAAGCAAAATGAAAGATGAAAGAGGGAGATATACATGGAAGATGCAATGAACCAATCAAATGCATCAAAAATCCTTTCCAAGATAAAAAAAACCCTTGATCGGATGTGGACATGTAATTTATGGTTTAAAAATATGAAAATATGAATGAAAATATTTAGAAAATAGAAAACATTGATAGAGAATGATCCTTATCTAAATATCACAATGAAAGCACACTCTAGTGATGGTCTCTGATCAAATACACATTGGAGAGCCCATACATCTATCCAAACTTGGCTTCTTGCATCCAACATGAAAAATGAATAGAAAAGTGAAGAAACTCACTTAAAATGTTAATATATATATATATATATATATATATATGCAGAATGATTGATCATTGCCCTCTTTCCTCTTGCTTTCCAATTCTAGAAGCATACAATGAAAAGTTAAAACCCTTTTTAGGCTGAAATTTATGGATGGAAAGACCACGAAGAGACAAATCTGCCTATAAAATTTTGTTGCAAAATTCTATTAGAATTGTCAAATATCATGCTTTTCATATGGAGAAATCTAGATTGTTCATTTGCTTTCTCTCTCTTTATCAACCTCTTCAAAATTTTCACCTTCTCATAGGGTCCCACACCACGGTCAAACTACGACAATTAAACCTAAAAAAGAAACTCAAAAGACACACAAACACGCACACACACACACACACACTCTCTCTCTCTCTCTTCTTAGAGTTACGATTTCTGTCGTACATATGAGAGAAAAGAGAGAGTAAGAAGGGGAGAGAGAGAGAGGAAACACATTAGAATAAAGTGGCAAGAAGGGCAGTGATGGAAAAGGAATCACACACGAGAGGGAGAGGTAGTGCGCAAGACAAGAGAGAAGAACATGTGTGCGAGAGGAGGGAAGAGAGGAAGAGGAGTACATGAAAGAAGTTTGGAATAGATAAGATCAATCCCCTCTTTCTCCTGGCTAAACCAACACAAGAGAGAGGGAGATGGGGTGATACACGTGTGGCGAAGAGAGGAATAGAAGGAGAAATAAGGAGAGAGGAAGAAAAGAAGATGACAAGAGTGAGAGAGCGGCTAAGACAAAGATGGAAGGTTATGACATGGAAGGAGAGAAACGGCAGCGGTAGAGAAGGAAAAATTGTGACAGAATAGAAATTCTTTTCTTCTATCATGTAAGAGAGAAACTGGCAAAACTCTCTTCTACATGAGCGTGGAAGAGATAGAGATGAAGAGAGAGTAAAAAAAGGTATGGAAAGAAAGAAAAGTTGAAGAAGACAAGGAAGAGGAGGTGATGGCAGTGATGGAGGCTATGTGATGGAGAAGAAGGCAGAACGCCAAGTCACCATGATAGAATAATTTTAATCATTTTATACCCTATTAATCATGCATTCATAAATATTTTTTGGTAAATAAATCTTTTTAAATTAGAAGTAAATAGAAAATTCATTATATGCCATTAAATTTTCAGATAATATTATCAAATCATGAAATTTTAGAATTAACTATTTTAAACAATTTAATCATTTTAAACTATGATAACATGCATTTATGTTCATATTTATTGAAATAAATGCATAACATGCCTGATATGAATTCATGAATTTGCATGTTATGAAAGGGCGAACTAGACGGGTGTCAAGTACAAGCTCATAGAGGCACCATCTAGTCTCCCATCCTAAACCAATCCTCTTCCCCATTTGCAACTCTTGAATTTAAAATGTTAAAGTAGATGGTAATAGACCAAAATATGGCTTTAGTGATCGCAGTGTTGCAGAGAAGGTTAACTAGAAAATTAGGAACATAAAGAATATTGGACAATGAAAGGTGGATGCCTTGAGTCAATAATCTAAGGTGCGAATGGAGTGGCAAGTAAGGCAATACAAGAACTAGAAGTACAAGTGTGATGAGATAACCATCACACTTGTGAAGTAACCATAATTTGAGGAGAAGATGAAGATACGGAATCAGTAGAGACAAAGTGGGAAACCACACCAGATTTTCCCAATTTCTCCCATCACCAATTAGAACAATGACCATACTACTAACACTACTTGCATGGAGGAAAGGGGTGACCAAGCTTCCTAGACCATACCCCTAGCCCATACCTTGGTAGAGGCCACCATTAGTATTAGTTTTCCCTTTTCCACGAGTACCGAAGGACATGAGGATGGTAGAATCAAAGGTTGGGGGGGGGGGGATTGTGGGCATAACTCTAATTGAAACTTGGAGATCAAGAGAGTAGGTCTTTCTAAGATATGCTAGATGGGTTGTACCCAAAAGGAGGATGCATATGTGGGAGCTGATTAGGGAGTCGACATATGCGAGAAACAAATATCGATCCTATGGTTATTTCGATATCAATGTTGTGTCAATGTTGTCAATCCTATATGGCTGATGGATCTCAAACTAATTGAGGAGACTGATAACTCTAAAATATAGGTTATATTCAAACATCATTTATCATGTTTATGTGCTGATAAAGACTGTAAAAATGATAATATCTATTTGTATATGATTGAATGTGGTGAAAATATAATTTTCATATCATGCATCATTTCTTACATTTATATTATACTATGACACTAAACCCGTTTAACTTCATGGAATTGAAATGGTTGAATCATCACATTTTTATGAGTTATGTGGATGGAAGGACTTAGGTGAAGTTTAATGGGAGCATGGATGCAAATTATCTAGAAAGAGAGGAAGAAAATGGGACCTACACCTTTTTAGGAGGTCGAAGGTGGTCAATGACATTCTTGAAGGGTTAAAATGGTCAAATTTATTCTCTTTTATTTATTATTAATCAATTTACATCTTTCATATTTTTTAGGAAGAATCCATACTTATAAGAGGAGAGAGAGGTAAGACCACCACCATAGGGAAGTAGTAAATGATAACATACAAATTACACATGAAAATATATTATTATTAATGCAAATTAAGGCACAAAACGTTCTATTCTAATGCATGTTATCATATTTTTTAGTGTTTATCTATCATTCTATGAAAATAAGTTATAATATCAAAATGCACTAATTTAGTTATTCTAAGATGCAATAATCTATCATTCTTTAATTATGATAAATTAAAGAGAAATATTCTAAGATTAGATTATCCCCATTTATATTTGAGATTATAATTAGGTTTTAATATTAAATAATAATTAGGTTCTAATTTTAAATTCTATTAGAAATGAGTGTATTTTTTAAATTAAACTTTATTTTCTTGTTATTTATTGAATTTGAATTTTTATCATGACAGATAATTTAATTTCTGATTTAATGAAATAAATTTGGGTTATTTTGGAGTTGTATTTTAAATTTATGAATTTTCTAATTTTTAGATATTTTTGTGGGATTTTTCTGAATTTTTATGAATTTAATTCGATTTATTTTGAATTAAATAAATAAAAAATAAATTTCTATTGCGTGCTGATGTGGTAGCTGACATGGCGTGGACAAAAAAAAGCATCGTGTATGTGTTCACGCGCATGTGTGTGTGCGTGTATGCGTGCGTGTGGGCGCGTGTGTGCGCACACGTGTGCGCGTGTGTGAAGAGAGAGAGTAAGCATCGTATTCAAGATAACGCTACCTCTCTTTAATACACATATCTTATATACATGTTGAATCTCCTTGATTTCCTTCATGTGGGGCTATTTTTATATTTTTATGTGCGCAGGTGATGTGGCATCGCGTGGATCATCCACTTCGTGCGTGAAATAAATGTCGTAGAACTTCACTTAAGTCAAGGAGGGGGAGGGGGGATATGTGGTGCCTTATGTTTTGTTGGTGAATCATTTTTAAAATGATTAAATCTTAGCCGTTCATATGAGGAGTTATAATGGTTGAAATTAAAAGCGACAAAAGTCATCCGGAGCATTAGATCAAGATCGGACGGATGACATTTCAAACGTTACTTCTTTGCGCGACGTGGCGAGATCTCGGCGGTCCATCTCTGATCCGATGAACACGATTTAAGCATACTGATTGACATAATTGCATTTCATCAACGCCATTGATCGAAGATTAAAATATCGATATGACAGTTACGCCCAATGTGCCCTATAAATTGAAATTTCTTCTACGATGTCAATCTTTCTTGGGTTTTTCGAGTAATCGAACTATCAAGAGACAACAATAATTGAATCTCTTGCTTCCCTTCGCTTCTAGATCATTTCTGCATCTGACGAGTGTTTGAAAGTGAGATTTCTTTGAGAGAACAGGGAGAAATCAATTCTTGAATGCCAACGATCATCTTCGAATTTGCAGAATGAAAAGCCTTTGATCTGGCTAGAAATTGGATCAATTCGAGCGCTATCTTGGGTTAGAAATTGTGTTTTCGTCCTAATATTTTTTTCCTCAAACATTAGATTTCAATTTTAAATCATAGATTTTGTTTATTTTTTAATTTTGGTTTTCTTTGTCTTTGCAATCCAAACTTTTCTCTAAACTTTTCTAGTTGATTTCTCCGCAAATTATTATCCAAATTCTGTGATTTATGATTCCATGGATTTGACTTCGAGTTCTCTTTTCAAATTTATCAAAATCCTTAATTTCTCACCTGAATTCATTGTCTAATTTGACCGAATTTTAAAGAATACATCAAAAATACCTTAATTCTCTATGGATTTGACCCTTATTCACCGCTAAACCCCTGAAATTGTGATTATTTCATGAAATTGGTGAGTTTGGTAATTATTTTGGCGTGTGTCCATGTGTTTTCAATGACCTCACGGATTTGCTTCGTCAATAAGGTTATCATCTCTCTTAGAGAATGGTCAACCCCATCCTTTAAGAGGTGGTTGTGGGGGCCACCTCCCTACGAGGGACTATCTCACGTCCTTAGGAGGTGGTTTTGCTCGTGGCTGATGGATTTAATCTCCACCATCCAAGGGAACATGTAAACCTAACATATAAAATAATATTCTTCTTTACTTTTTATTAATTTTTGGCAGTCTCTTAGCATTAAGCTACCAAAAGGAAAAGGAAAGGCTAAGGCCCAAGCTTGGCATTGTTTGGTGTTCAAGTTTGTTGCTGAGACAGGCTCAAGCAAAAAATCAAAATCATAATGAGTTTGGCATCACTTGGCTAAGGACTAGCATAAAAAATGGGTTTTGATTTGGATATGATATTCTCTTATGACCCTATTTCATTATTATATTTATGATTTATTCTTTTTTCTCCAATCAATCTCTTATCTGTACCCAATTTCCTAATTACTCAATTTCACCATTCTTCTATCATCTTCCATTCCATCGTTCTCATTTCTCCATTCCATCATTCTATTCTCATTATTATTATTGTTATTATTATTATTATTATATCTCATATAATATATATATATATATATATATATATATATATATATATATATATATATATATATATATATATATATATATATATATATCTTTAGAATTTTATTCATACTATATTCCATTTCTTTATCCTTCAATATTTCTCCAAAGTCCCTTCTATTGTTGTTTTCCTTATAGTAGTATCTCTACTCCTAAAAGACACTAATCTCATTACCTAGGCTCCCTAAGGATTTGAACCTTACTTTACCATTATATAGAGTGAGGAATTCTAAATATTAGTGCATGAAATTGATTTAAAATAATGGTTTAAAATATCCCATAAATGAGTTCATGAAAGATCACAAAAGGAGGCACAAAAATCGTGTAGATGATGCCTGCCTGCCTCCTCTTAAAATTGCTTACATATGTCTAATGTACTATGCAAGTTGTACGATGCAAGATATATTTGGCTTATATCCATACATCCATGCCCACTTGTTGCAAACAACCTTGGATGGAGAAATGAGCAACATAGGCTTGCTAATAGTAAGAACTGCCATCTTGAGCATCCAAATGGTGACGGTTTGATCATGAAGGAGTCATTAAGATTTTTAGTGAACTTTAATTATTAATTAATACAATTATTAACCATCTTATCATAATTTAACTACATATTCATCATTTTTGTGAAATTTCTATCTAATCTCAAAATGCATTACCTTAAGGGCTAATCATGTATAAATCAAGAGTTGAATTTTAAATAGATTAGCCTAATTCTATTTGACATTTTATTTTCGTTATAAATTTAAAATAATTAGAGAAATTTTTTTTAAATACCCTTAAAAAAATTTCCTTTTGTGTTTTTAAGTGAGTTGAGTGTAATTTTGGAGTTAAATATTTTTTCTCTAATTATTTCTCAAATTACATTGCATAGAATGATATATTATATAATTAACGATCAACTAATTTAATTTTAAAAGGAGATATATTTTAAAAGTTATAAATTTTTTCATTTTTAGGGATTTTTCTAGATTTTTTCGGTACTTACTTTGATTTTGTTGAATGTATTTTAATTAAAAATGTCAAAAAAATAATTTTTCTTGGTGTGCAGTCAGAAAAAAACAATTTCATGCACTATTATCATGCATTTAATACATTTTTCTTAAAAATATAATTAGAAATATATGTTATCAGGATTTGAAATGACTAAAATGAGAATTCATATGTTTAAGAGGATATTCTTGATTTTTCATAAGTTAATAAAATTTTATGAGGATTTTATGACATTGATTCATCAATAATATTTTATTTTATTATAAAGTAAAACTTCTAATTATTTTCCATTTCAAATACCTTTATTGGCATGAAAATATTTATGAATGCACTTTATCATGAATTTCATTGAATAAATTTACTTCTATGAGAAATTTGACATTTTTCTTGATTTTTTGGAATTTTATGAAAATTTATAGATATTAAAATAATGAGAAATGATTTTTAATAAAAAGGAAAAACTAAATCATTATAAAAAAAATATCAAAGAGAGAGAGAGAGAGAGAGCATAAAACTCTCTTTATCCCTCTCTCTCTCTCTCTCACGACAAAAACATTCCATCGTGAGGAGGACCGCGAGGAGAGGCCCCCTTCCATGGCCTTTCATATCCATGTCTCCTTCTCTTTGCCACACGCGTGTGTGCGTTTAAGGGGAGGGATGAGATCCTCTCGCATTTCTTGTCTCTCTCTCGCAGATCTCTCCGTCTTCCTTTGCTCTCGCATGACAGAATTTTCTTCCATCACGTGTGAAACTTCCTCTCTCTTTGACGTCGTTTTCTTCCCTCTCTTTTTGCTCTCCTCTTTCTTTCCTCCCTTTCTCCCTTCCCCTTCACTCTTTCTCCTGTGTGCGTGCAGGAGCTTGTAAGTGGATGAGGATGAAGAACAACCTTTTGTCCTCCTCTCTCTCTCTCTTTTGCTCTCTCGTGACAGAAAAGAAAATTTTCCATCACAAGGAGACGCTTACCACCCTCTCTTGCGCAATAGAAAAAATTTCCATCATGCGCACTGATAACATGCATTTATAACATGAATTCTTATCTTTATTAACTCATATTCATGCTTATTTTATGTGAATATGATGCATGTTATCATAGTTTTTAGGAATTTTCTCCATTGGCATGTCATTTTACTAAAGTTGATATTTATGCATAAATTAGGGATAATTTCATGCTTAATAGATGATTAATCTTCTGTTTAAATGAATAGAAGTCAATCTCTGTTATGGAATGATTTTTGACTTTAGTAAACATTTGGAAAGATAATTTCAAGATGAATTTATGATTTAAAGTGTTTAATGAAGAATGATTTAGGTAAATTTTAATGCATCTTGATGTCTTCATTCTAAATATATTTTTAATTGACATGATATTAAAAAGAAGAGAATTTGTGATCCAATGGAGAAAATTTGGATTAAAAAGGAGTTGTATTTTGAGAAATATGAATTTCTAAAGTTTTAGCCCTTTTTTCGATTTTTATTTGAATTTTAAAGTGATTTTTAGATGAATTTCTTTGTTAAAATCGCGAAAAAGGGGGGGTATTTTTGTCCACAGGCCCCCGACTGATGACGTGGCAGGCTTACTGATAACATGCATTTATAACCTGAATTCTTACCCTAATTAACTCATATTCATGCTGATTTTATGTGAATATGATGCATGTTATCATACTTTTTAGGAATTTTCTCCATTGGCATGCCATTTCACTAAAGTTGATATTTATGCATAAATTAGAGATAATTTCATGCTTAAGATATGATTAATCTTTTGTTTAGATTAATAGAAGTTAATATCAGGGATTAAATGAGTTTTGACTTTAGTAAGTGTTTGGAATGATGATTTTTAGGATGAATTTATGATTTAGAATGTTTAATTAGAACGTATTTAATGAAATTTTTAATTCATCCTTATTTCTTTTCTTGAAAACATATTTTTAAATGATATGATATTAAAAAAAGAAAAGAATTTGTGATCCAATGGAGAAAATTTCGATTAAAAAAAGGAGTTGTACTTTTGAGAGATATTAATTTTTTTGAAGTTCTAGGCCTCGTTTCCGATTTTTTTATTTGATTTTTTTACAAATTTTCTTTCCTATTTAAAATTACAAAAAAAGTCGGTTTCTTACCTGCAGGCGATGACGTGGCGAGCGGGAGAGCTGGCGCGCTGACACGTGGCGCGCGGGACCACCCAGTGGGTGCGACGAGGCGCTGAGGCCACGTGGCAGAGCCACAGGTGGCCCGCGCGTGGCTAAGTGGCGCACAGGGGGTGCGCCAGTGTGGCAAGTGGCCACGCGACAAAGCGCCACGTGGGCGCCCGTATGGGGCGTCACGTGGACCGGTTATAGAGGAGAAAGACGATAGTTAATAGGGGAAGGCATTCCCCTATTTAACCGCATTATTTCCCTTCATTTGATCCGTGTGGGACTATGTTCCACAGGACTTTGTTTTTTTAGGTGACGTGGCGGCTTGGCGGGCGTGCGATCGGATCATAGCGGCGGAGATCGCGTGGACCGGAGTCCACGCGATCATAAATCAAGCACGTGGCTATATTCATCTTAAGTGACCCGCTCGATGGATGACACGTGGCAAAGCGAGGAAGCATGGATCGCGATCACCTGATCGTCATCGAACGGTCGCAATCGTTCGCGATTTTTGGTGCGTCCGATCTCCATCACGCGGACGCCTGATCTTCATCAAGAGTGGATCACGATCGGACGGCTGGCGGAGAACTTGAATCGCGATCAAGGTACACAGGATCAGCTAATCTTGATCGCTCATCTAAAAGGGAGTTTATCGGACGGTGGATGAAGCTTCACGAAGAACCACGATCGACGCGCGATCGTGGCTCGATCGCGCGGCGATCGTGGCTTATTCATCGCCAGATCGGGAACCATGGCGTCGCAACGTGAAAACGCCCCCACGACGCCATCGATCCATGCCCACGATCCCATCAAGGGCTCAAAAATCGGGCGGGATGATCAACCTCAAACTTGGAGAAATCGCCGCGATCGGGGTTGATTCAGCAGCAAAATTGAAGCCACGACGCCTCAAATTGATGGCCCACGATCGCGCGCGATCGTGGCCATCGATTCCGCTCCACGACCGCGTCAAACGGCCGGAAATTTCGGGCCTAATTTTCTCTTTAAAACCATGTATTCTCCCCTCCTTTGTGCTTCAACTTTTGATTGATTCGTGAAGGAATTAAGCGAATTTCGAGGAAAATCTTAAGTTCATCGTGATTCCCCCGCGTTTAGACTCGATTTCGAAGGGATTAGAGCGGGATTGATCGCGAATTCCTCCTTGATTTCATCGAATTTTCCCCTTGAATTCCGAAAGTCCGTGAGAAAGGATCCGAGCAAATTCACTCCAATTCGCGCAAATTGGAGCTTAATTCTCGTGGCAATCGGGTTAGTAGTGAGATTCGATCGATTATCAAGAGGTAATTTGAATTTTTATTAGATTTAGAAGTTTAATTTTGCAAATTAGTTCTTAGTGTTCTTCATTTTTCCCAAATTTCGATCCGAAAAGTCGCTGATTTTGAAAATAGGATATCTCTCTGATTATAATTCCAAATCACTTGATTTTGGTTTCATTGGATTCCTCTTTTCATCAGCTTTCCGTGGATAGCAATTTCATCAAATTCTGAGTTCATTTGCCCCTTCAATTTAACGTTTGACCACGGACTGTTCATCTTTCATCAGAAGTCAAACGTTGAGTTTCGGGGTCAATTACTTTTTATTGACAAATCAGAATTTGATAATTTCAGTCTTGTTGGATTCCTCTGGTTCTTAGCTTTCTATTGAGATATAAATTGCAAGATTTGGATTTCATTTGGTCATTCAATTTGAAGATTTCCTCTGAGGTGTTCATTTCGGGGATTTTCTGATCATTGATTTTCAATAATTCATAATAAATCCATTTCTTATCCAAAAATTACAAAACTTATATTAATAAATTCCATTTTCTCTCTAGTTTCCAAATATATAGTTTTCGTAATCTTCTGACTCTGTTTGATTCTCTGATTTTTGCAGAACATCTATTGCTGGTCAAAGTCAACGCTTTGACTTTGACTTTTGACTTTTCTCTGTCAAATCCGAGATTTCAAATCTTAAAACTTCTTATTTACCTTATTTATATCATTTCCCTATCTTAAATCTTATTTTCTCTTATTTAAAACTCCTTTTAAACCTAAGTTTGACCAAGTCAACTCTGCGATTAAAGTCAACCCTGCTCTCTGTGGATCGACCCGATATTTACCCAGTACTTGATTATTCTATCTTGTCTTTGTGAGTTCGGTTTTATAAATTTTGTTTGACCATCGTATTTGTGTTTTAACGACGCACAAAAACGACCCGTCACTTACCTGACGTGACAAGCAGGGCCCAGGCGACCGGCTGACGTGGCAAGGCGGTGACGTGGCGCGCGGGACCACCACGCCGTTACGACGTGGCACTGAGGCCACATGGCAGGACGCGTGTGGCCCACGCGAGGCGCGCGTGTGGCGCTGACGTGTGGCCGGGTGCCACGCGGACAGGCCACGCGAACGCCCGTGAGGGGCGCCACGTGGCGAGGGGGGCTGGTAAGTGGAGGGCCCACGGGTTAGTGGGCCCTGGTTAGTATTTTGGGGCGGTAACGCAATAGGCATTACCGCCCCCTAATTTATAGGGGCCAATATCTATTTTTTCTTCCGTGTGGGACTATGTCCCACACGATACTTAAGTTTGCAGGTGACGTGGCAGCTTATCGGGCGTTCGATGCAGCCAGAACGGCGGAGATCGCGTGGACCCGAGTCCACGCGATCATCAACTGATGCACGTGCGCAATATATATATTGAGTGACCAATCAACGGTGGCCGCGTGGAAGCACCAGGTGCGTGCGATCGCGATCGTGACTGGGATCGTTATATGGGAGCATCAGACGGCTTACCTGACGCCACGTGGAGGCTCGAGAGCGTCGGATCTTCATCGAGATAATCGCCAATTGGACGGCTGACGTTGAACGCGCCTCACGATAAAGCTCAACAGGATCGTGCAATCGTGACCGTTCCCTCACCTGAAGAGTATCGGACGGCTACGACGAAGCGTGGAAGAACCCCACGATCGCGGCCCGATCGAGCTGCGATCGCGGCGCGATCGAGCCGCAATCACACTCCATTTGTTGTGGAATCGATTCCACGACCATTGATCGGCTTCTTATCGAAGATCTGGAGCACGATCGACGCCCGATCGACGCCCGATCGTGGTCCGATCGTGATCGACTGCGGCGATAATCGTGGCTAAAATGGAGCAAAAATCGTGGCCAATTCGTGGCAAATCCTGGAGCTACGACGTCGCCCCAAGGAACCGCTCCCACGACCCTTGCAAACCGCCTCCACGACCGCCTCTACAGCCCACGATTCCGGGCCAATTTCTCTCTTTAAAAGCATGTATCTCCCTTCTTTGTTGCTTAACTTTTGATCGACTCGTGAAGAAATTAAGCGAGTTTCGAGGAATATCTCTAGTTCATCGTGTTCCCCCCGCGTTTAGACTCGATTTCGAAGCAATTGGAGCGGGATTGATCACGAATTTCTCCTTGATTTCATCGAATTTTCCCCTTGAATTTCGAACGTCCACGAGGAAGAACCCGAGCAAATTCGCTTCAATCCACGAGAATTGGAGCCCCATCCTTGCAGCAATCGGGTTAGTAGTGAGATTCGATCGATTATCAGGAGGTAATTTGAGTTTTTATTAGATTTAGAAGTTTAATTTTGCAAATTAGTTCATAGTGTTCTTCATTTTACCCAAATTTCAATCTGAAAAGTTGCTGATTTTGAAAATAAGATATCTCTCTGATTATAATTCCAAATCACTTGATTTTGGTTTCATTGGATTCCTCTTTTCATCAGCTTTCCGTGGATAGCAAATTTATCAAATTCCGAGTTTATTTGACCCTTCAATTTAACGTTTGACCACGGACTATTCATCTTTCATCAGAAGTCAAACGTTGACTTTCGGGGTCAATTACTTTTTATTGACAAATCAGAATTTGATAATTTTGGTCTTGTTAGATTCCTATGGTTCTTAGCTTTCTATTGACATATAAATTGCAAGATTTGGATTTCATTTGGGGATTCAATTTGAAGATTTCCTCTGAGGTGTTCATTTCGGGGATTTTCTAATCATTGATTTTCAATAATTCATAATAAATCCATTTCTTATCCAAAAATCACGAAATATATATCAATAAATTCCATTTTCTTTCTATTTTCCAAATATATAGTTTTCGTAATCTTCTGACTCTGTTTGATTCTCTGATTTTGCAGAACACTTACTGCTGGTCAAAGTCAACGATTTGACTTTGACTTTTGACTTTTCTCTGTCAAATCCGAGATTTCAAATCTTAAAACTTGTTATTTACCTTATTTATATCATTTCCATATCTTAAATCTTATTTTCTCTTATTTAAAACTTCTTCTAAACCTAAGTTTGACCAAGTCAACTCTGCTATTAAAGTCAACCCTGCTCTCTGTGGATCGACCCGATACTTACCCAATACTTGATTATTATATCTTGTCTTTGTGAGTTCGGTTTTATAAATTTTTTTTGACCATCGTCTTTGTGTTTTAACGACGCACGAAAACGACACGTCACGCACCTTTCCTCCTCCACCTTCTATCTTCTCCCTTTTTCTTACCTTCTCCGTTTCTATCTCCATTGTCGCATCTTTTCTTTTTCCTCTTTTCACTCTCCTCATTCGCACCTTCTTCTCGTTGTGTGCACATGCCAATGCACGTGTGAGTAGACACAAGTGCACAACATAATTCTCGCATCCACGCTTCTTGTGCGTCCTCTCTTGTCATGCCTCCCATGTGTCTCTCGCATGTCTCCACTCTCCCTCTTTTGTGTCTGCGCTTCTCGCCACCATGAGAGAGAGGAGATAAAAGAGAGGAGAGAGTGTAGAGAAGAGAAGAGCAAGGAGAGAGGAAAGAGGAGAGGAGAGAGAAGAGAGGAGAGGAGAGGGGCATCTATAGAAATTTAATGTTTTTTAGCGTGATTTGACCAGAGCACAAAGTGGGTTGACTATAGCAACTAAAGGAGGGAGAAAGTTCAATCAATTGTCCAGATTTCTCTGAAATTGGAAGCTTGATATTTGATAGAACGATTTAGTGCGCTCGTTGAAAAAATACGATCGTCGGTAAAAAAAAAAATATAATTCTGAACTCCAAATGATTTAACTATATGAAATCAAGTAGAATGAAAAGATTGGGTCGAACCATAGAGAACACGGTTGACTTTTTATTGAAGAGTTGACTTGGTCAAACTTAGGTCTAATTCGGGTTTTTAAGATTGGAAAATGATAGATTATAAATGGAATGAATACTGATATATAAGAGAAGATATTTAAAGAATTTAAGAAATTATTTAAAGAAGAAAACTCAAAAGTCAAGGTCGACGCGTTGACTTTGACCTAATGTTGACTTTCTATAAAATCAGAGAGGAAAAAGGTGGTCAAATATTACAAAAATTATATTTTCAAAAACTAGAGGGAAAATGAAGAATTTTGATATATAACATGTGATTTTTAGAGAAGACTTGGATTTACTATGATTTATTAAAGATCAATAATTAAAAAAATCCCGAAATGGAGATCTCGGTCAAAATCATGAAATTGGCTAACTAAATGACATCCAAATATCACAATTCACATATGAATATAGAGCTTATGACTAGAGAATTCCATAGAGACCAAAATTGTCGAATTTCACCTTGTAAATTAGGAGTAATTGCCCTCGAAAGTCAACGCCAAAAATTATGATTGAAAATGAACGGCAAATGGTTAAACGTTAAATTGAAAGGTCAAATGTTGATGAAATTTTACGAATCAGATATCCACGGAAAGCTGATGGAACAAGGAATCCAATGAAACCAAAATCAATGATTTGAACTTAACATCAAGGAGAAATCCTTGTTCGAGAATCAGCAAAAATCCGCGATCAAATTTGGGCGAAATGATGAAATTTCTAATTTCTAATCTCTAATTAACTATCTAAATTTAATCTAAACTACATAAATTACAAGGATTACAAAGGAATTACACTACCAACCAAATTGACACAAAGACTAGGCTTCAAATCTCTTCGATTGAGGAGCATTTCTCTGGTTTCTTCTTCGACGTGGTTTGGAGGTCATGGGGCGAATTCGACCATTTCTTGAAATGATTCGTGATCAATCGTGCCGCAATATGATCGCCATTGAGTCTAGAATGCATGGGGATCACACTACTAAAAATCAATAATATTCTTCTAAACATCAAGATTATCATTTTTAATCATTTTAAACCATGATAACATGTCTTTATGTCATATTTATATAAGTAAATTTATAAAATACATGATATGAATGCATGAATTTACATATTATCAGAGAGTGTGAAGATGAATGTAGAGTAATAATTTTGTGATTTTCTTGATATATAAAGAAAGAAATCAAATTTGAGGTGAGAAACCGAGATTGAAAGAGTTGAAATTAGAGGTGATATGATGGCAAGATGAGAAGGATGAATGACAATAGCAGTGAATTTGTGCACAGTAATGGAATGAGAGATTTGTGATGA
This sequence comes from Lemna minuta, assembly GCA_024174645.1. Taxonomy (NCBI): domain Eukaryota; kingdom Viridiplantae; phylum Streptophyta; class Magnoliopsida; order Alismatales; family Araceae; genus Lemna; species Lemna minuta. The sequence goes on along the minus strand of CM044115.1, from coordinate 278,021 downwards.
GAGATGATGTCAATGCTGCTATATTAAAGGAAAAAGAAATGAAAATTTCCTATGCTGATTATGGAGATGATGACAAGAAAGAGGTTGATCTAAATATTTGCACAAACCCCATCATGATGTCCAACATAGGTTGGGTGATGCTAGATCCACTTTGACGGCAATCCTCACTTAATTTCATCTGCGTGGCGAGAATCAGCATAAAAAATGCTCTAATTTGACCTTTTCCTCCTCTCCTTTTCCTTCGATAGCTTGATGCTTAGAGAAAGCCAAAAGAAAAGTGAGGAGATAGAAAACATTTGTAAGTTACATAATGAAAAATATTAAAAATATTAGAATAACTCGTTGGATGAGCTGATTTGTATTGG
>CM044115.1:110618-277156 GCA_024174645.1 Lemna minuta | reverse complement strand
GACGACGCGGGAAGGTGGGCTGCTTGAGGAGACTCAGGATATCATCACATCATCCACACTCATAGTTCTTCCACTCCTAGTTCCCCGTAGAGGATATTAGCGCCGGACCGATTCACATCGTCGGTCCTGCATCACGGTTTAATCGAGCTAATCCGATCACTAATTGTGGTTAGTGGAAGCGGTTTATACTAAGATTTAGTTTATTTAAGTTTGATTTCGATTTAGATTATGATTTAAGGTTCAATTTGGTTGAATTTTAGATAAAATCGCGATTTATGATTCTGAAATTTTTTCTCCACTTCAATCTTCAATTTCTCCAGGAAATCAAGTCCAAATTTGATGATTCTTGATTCCGTGGAATTGATTTAAAGTTATCTTTCATAATTTACAATTTTCCCCAATTTCTATCATCAACTTATCGTCCGATTCGATCCATTTTGAAGAATACATCAAGAATTTCCTTATTTTCCTGTGGATTCGACCCTTATTTACCATTATACCCTTCAATTCGATACATTTTCATCAAATTGGTAAGTTTGGAATAATTTTTGACCCGAGACCATGTGAAATTGATGACCTCGCGGTCTCGTCTTGTCAAATGGCGCCGTTGCTGGGGAATTATGGCAATTTTTGATCAAATTAAGTCAATTTGGACTTGGTCAACTCGGATTTTTCTCTTAATTTCTTAAAATTCTCGAAAATTCAATCGTATTTTAGAGTGATATGAAGTAGAAATCAGTCTTCGAGATCCTTAATTCGATAAGATTAAGTGATTTTTGCCCCTTTTTTAAGGATTACGTGCGATCACTTCTTCAAAATCACGTTAGGAACGCGTAACTCTCACGGAGACCGACATTCAAGTACGATTGATCTCAATTTTTAATATATTTTAAAATTTATAAGTTATTATCCATCTAAATATCCGATCCACTCTCATTATTTATTAATTTTGACTTTTTAGAATGATAGATAATTAAATTTTGGATCAAATGAAAGAAATTTGGATTAATTTGGAGTTATATATTAAAACTTACGAATTTCCTATTTTTAGGGATTTTTCTGATTAAATTTTTGATTTTTTAAATGTTAAAAGGAATTTATTAAAGGCAAAAAAGGGGGGATTTTCGTGCCGGTCCCACGTGGATGCGACGTGGCACTCAAGGCCACGTGGCAGCGCCATGCGGACCCACACGACGCCTACGCGGTGCGATAATTATTTACTTATATATAGTTTATCGAGATGTCTGGTGAACTTCAAACGTTGGACCTAATATTCGAGATGACAGGCTGAATGACTTTGATAAGCTTAAAATGCTGTATTAATTAGTGGTAAACAATATAAATGATTGTTACGTCGTGTGAGTCTTTAAGCTTACGCAACACATTTGTAAACCTCACGAGCCTAGGGCAAGCAAGGGTCGATCCACAAGGAGCGAGTGATTAACTAGTGAGTTTCTACTTTAAAGCAATTTTTTAGAATTTCAGAAAGAGCTCGGTCTCCTCTCTTGAATTGGAGATTGAGACTACTACATGCACCAAGGAAATGTAAACTACAGCAGTTTACTTAATAAAATATTCTCGAGTAAAAATTGAGACTGCATTTAAGGTACTTAACAAATATATTAGAAATGAGGGAAATAATTTAAGACAACAAGGGCTAGAGGGAGTTATGGAGGAGAGAACAGTAAAAAGAGTAATTGTGGAAGACTTACGTAGAGAAGAGATAAGAAGAAAGAGATATACAGATTACGGAGTGAGTAGTTGAGAGAGTATTCTCACCCTTTAAATAAGAAGTAGGTAAGAAATGAGATGAGGGAAAGATACAGAGAATGCGTTCAGAGTGGCGGAAAACGCAAACAGTATAGGTAAGAGAATGGTTTCGAAATGAGGCGACAGGAGAGATACTCAAAGAAGGGAAGCGAAGAGACGGGAATCACGATGATGAGAGAGAATTAAATAGGAGAGAGTGGAGTGGCGGACGATACATGCTGAGGCGACTGGAGAGAGATGCCAGCAGGAGAAGATAGTTAATATAGAATAGAATAAAAATAAAAAATAAGAAGGAGAAGTACGAAAAAGAAAACGGAACAAGGCAATGCGGAGATGCGAAAACTAGATACCGTTTTTCGGGAAATCGTTTTGATTCAAAACCGATTTCGGAAATGGATTGCTCGGAAGTTTCGCACCTGCAGATAGACGTGGGCAGCGGAAAACATGCCGAAACGAGTGGAGCACGACGATTTCCAGGAGGGATTCAACAGGTGAGAAAGATAATTTTTATTTTTTTATTTTTGTATTTTTGTTTCGAGAAATAAATTTCTCGTCAAACTAATTTCATCGATCGTTCCGTCAATCCAGATGCAGCGATAAAAGACGAGTCTCGTGAGCGCAAGGTGAAGAGCGATTCTGGGAGAGGAAAATTTCTTTTTTTGGTTTTTTAAATCAAATCAAGTCTCGGAAATAAGCTCTGGACAAAATCACGATTTCATGGCGTGAGCAACCGGATAAAAGCGACTTCGGAAGAACTAATTTTTTTGTTTTTTATCAAGACCGGATGCGGAAATATGCTCTGGGCGAGACCGCGATTTCACCTGCGATCCAAATGTAGTTACTAGAGTCTACGATCAACGAAGAAGATGAAACAAACTATTAAACTATCTAGATCAAATGTAAAGAAAAACTACAAAACGTGTTGAGTAATTTCGTGAAGAGAGGAGTATATAATTTTTTAAAGAAAAGAGAGACTAGTAGCTGCCGGTGGGCAGCAGGGAAGAAGCGGCTTCTCCAAGCTCGAGGTTTCCTGAAATGCGATTCCAGGACAAGTCTTGAAAGAGATGGCTGGCGTCCGTAGCTCTGCAAGTGGGCTACCTGCCACGATGGTAACCTGCAGAAAAAGAAGAACAGAGGGGACGAGGAAGAGAATGAGAGAGAGATTACCTTTCGTCACTCCCGTCGAGGCCTAAGGGTCTCTTCTTCCTCTTCCTCTCTAGCAGCTCTAGACGCTAGGACACGGTGGTGAAACCCCTCGTGCCTGATCAATGGGACTGAGGTTGACCGGAGGTAGCCGGTCAACCCTAACCTATGGATAAGCAAATCCTAGACCCTAAGTATGAGACCTCTAACCTAAGCCTAGGTGCAAGCAAGCGTGCCGATCAGCGGAGTCGACTCCGGGTGACCCGGGGAAACTCGCGATGATGGGTAGGGTGAGATCCTCTCGATCCACGTCCGGAAGCGTGGAAGTCGCTCGTCGTGGAGTAGCCAGGAGGCTGCCGCCCACGCTCGGTACCGGACCTGACGTACGCGTCAGAGATCTCGAACCTATAAACGTACTACCCTATCTACGTCGTCCGACGGCGGTGGAGACGAGTAAAGGAAACGCTTCGAAAAGTAATTAACTGTGAAAGGGGTTGGAGCAAACCTGCGGGGTGCGAGCCCGGTCGGTCGGGGCGAGGGGAAGTTGTCGGGCGCAGCAGCGATGTCGGACACCGGACGAGTCGGCGACGGAACGCGGAGGGGCGGTCGGCGCGGGCGGAGTGACGATAAGACGGGGTGAGCCGGACGAGCGGGGCGAACACGGGAGGCGGGAGGTGGCGTCCGGGGTCGACTCGGGGCGGGTCGGACGGTCCCGGAACGACCCGGCGTCTCCGGGCTGTGCTCGGACCGGCTTGGACCGGCTTTGGGCGGTCCCGGGACCGGCTGGGCCGGCTCGGACCGGCTGGGCCGGTCTGGGCCGATCTGGGCCGATCTGGGCCGGTCTGGACCGGCCGGGACGGTCCAATCGGTCTGGACCGGGCTTAGGCAGGCAGGGCGGTCCAGACGATCTGGACCGGACGGAGTCGGCCCGGGTTGGGCCGGCTTGGACCGGGTCAGGCTGGGGCGCGGTCTGGCCCGGCCTGGGCTGGTCCCCGTTTGGTGGCCTGGCTTGACCAGGGCGGCGCGGTCCGGCTCAGGCGGTTCGGCCGATCCTGGGCGACCCGATGAACCGGGCGAGCCGGGCGACCGGGTTGGGTGCAGGAGGGGGTGGGACGATTCCCGCTGAGTCAACTCAGCGGGAATCGTTCATTTCTTCTTCCCCCAATTAGGGTTTCCCTGTGGCGATTTGGGCGGCGCGTGGCGATTCCGGCGTGGGAGCAGGCGAGCCGGGCGGCGGGTCGAGGAGAGGAGCCGGGGCGGCCGTCCTCGAGGCGGAAAAGGTCGAGGGGGTCGCGGCGATGACGCGGAGGCGCGCGGGACGGCGACGGCGCGGGCCGTCGACGGGATGTTGACGTCGACCGGGGCGAAGGAGGCGGTGTCTTGGCGCGGAGACGACGTGGAGCTCGGCGGCGGCGGGTTGCGACGGCGGAGGACAAGGTTTGGACGTGGAAGGAGGGGCAACCCTTGGGAATAGGAGTGGGAGGCGGCGGTTTGGAGGGGTGACGAGTCGTTTTTGTGCGTCGTTAAAACACAAATACGATGGTCAAACAAAATTTATAAAACCGAACTCACAAAGACAAGATAGAATAATCAAGTACTGGGTAAGTATCGGGTCGATCCACAGAGAGCAGGGTTGACTTTAATCGCAGAGTTGACTTGGTCAAACTTAGGTTTAAAAGGAGTTTTAGATAAGAGAAAATAAGATTTAAGATATGGAAATGATATAAATAAGATAAATAAGAAGTTTAAAGAATTGAAATCTCGGATTTGACAGAGAAAAGTCAAAAGTCAAAGTCAAAGCGTTGACTTTGACCAGCAGTAGGTGTTCTGCAAAATCAGAGAATCAAACAGAGTCAGAAGATTACGAAAATTATATATTTGGAAAATAGAGAGAAAATGGAATTTATTGATATAAGTTTTGTAATTTTTGGATAAGAAATGGATTTATTATGAATTATTGAAAATCAATGATCAGAAAATCCCCGAAATGAACACCTCAGAGGAAATCTTCAAATTGAATGCCCAAATGAAATCCAAATCTTGCAATTTATATGTCAATAGAAAGCTAAGAACTAGAGGAATCCAACAAGATCGAAATTATCAAATTCTGATTTGCCAATAAAAAGTAATTGACCCCGAAAGTCAACGTTTGACTTCTGATGAAAGATGAACAGTCCGTGGTCAAACGTTAAATTGAAAGGGCAAATGAACTCAGAATTTGATGAAATTGCTATCCACGGAAAGCTGATGAAAAGAGGAATCCAATGAAACCAAAATCAAGTGATTTGGAATTATAATCAAAGAGATATCCTATTTTCAAAATCAGCGACTTCTCGGACCTAAAATTGGGGAAATTGAAGAACACTATGATCTAATTTGCAAAATTAAAGATCTAAACCTAATAAATACAAATTACCTCTTGATAATCGATCGAACCTCACTACTAACCCGATTGCCGCAAGAATGGGGCCTCAATTCTTGTGGATTGAAGCGAATTTGCTCGGATTCTTCCTCGTGGACGTTCGGAATTCAAGGGGAAAATTCGATGAAATCAAGAGATGAAATCGTGATTATCATGCTTCAATGGCTGCGTCTCTACACTCTTGGAAGCAGAGGATCACGAGAACTTAAGACCTTCCTCGAAACTCGCTAATTTTTCACGAGTCGATCAAAAGTTGAAGAACAAAAAGAAGAGAATACATGCTTTTTAAAAAGGGAAATTGACCCGAAGATCGTGGCCAATTGAAGCGGTCGTGGGCGTCGTTTGAGGGCGTCGTGGGAACGATTCCTTGGAGCGATGTCGTGGGCTTCAATTCCCAGGTAAATCGGCTTCAATTTCGCGGATGATTAGCCACAGTTTTCGCCGCGATTTCCGAATCGATCACGCCACGATCGGGTTGCGATCGGGCGTCGATCGTGTTCTTAGGTCGTCGCCGATCCACGTTGGATCAAGAAGAGGTATTTCCGCTGCATAGGGCGTGCGGTGCGGCTCGATCGCGCCGCGATCGCGGCTCGATCGAGCCACGATCGCGGAGTTCTTCCATGCATCCTCAGAGCCGTCCGATTTCGATCGCTATTTGATGGAGATCCGACGCATATGAACGTTCCACGCGGCTTCAACAGTGGCCGTCAGATCGCGATCGTGCGATCTCCCTTTGATGAACATCCGACGCTCATCGCGTCGCCACGTGGCGTGAGGTAGGCGCTCCGATCGCAGTCACTTAAGTGATCCTTTGCGCACGTGTTGAATTGATGATCGCGTGGACTCGGGTCCACGCGATCGTAGCCCTCGATCAAACCCAGCTAGATCCGACGTCCCTTGTGCGCCCACGTGGCCCTGCAAACAAACAAAAGAAAGAACCGTGTGGGAACATAGTCCCACACGGGTTAAAAAAAGAGAGAGGTCACGGTTAAATAGGGGAAAGCATTCCCCTATTAACTATCCTACTAATTCCTCTCTGCTCCGCGACACGTGGCGCCCCACACGGGCGCCCACGTGGCCTCCCTGCCACTTGGCGCGCCTCCTGCGCGCGGGCCACACGCACCCTGCCACGTGGCCTCAGCGCCACGTCGCAACGGTGCGGTGGACCCGCGCGCCACGTGGGCCCGCTGCCACGTCAGCCCCGCTTGGCCCCGCTGCCTCGTCAGCTCCGAGGTAAGCTTACCCCTTTTTCGCGATTTTAAATAAAAAATACTAAAGAAAATCAATTAAAAATCAATTAAAAATCGGAAAAATTCGTATAAAACTTTAGAAATTCATAATTTAAAATATACAACTCCTTTTTAATTGAAATTTTCTCCATTGGATCATAAATTCTTTCCTTTTTAATATCATGTCATTTAAAATATGTTTTCAAGAAAGAAATAAGGATGAATTAAAATTTCATTAAATAAGTTCTAATTAAACCTTATAAATCATAAATTCATCCTAAAATCATGCTTCCAAATATTTACTAAAGTCAAAACTCATTTAATCACTGAGATTAACTCCTGTTAATCTAAACAAAAGATTAATAGTCTCTTAAGCATGAAATTATCTCTAATTTATGCATAAATATCAACTTTAGTGAAATGACATGCCAATGGAGAAAATTCCTAAAAAGTATGATAACATGCATCATATTCACATAAAATAAGCATGAATATGAGTTAATTAGGGTAAGAATTCAGGTTATAAATGCATGTTATCAAGGGGGTTCACCGGAATTGGTGGTGGAGGAGGAGGTTGAGGAGGATTGATGGTCCGTGGAGGGGGCGAGTAGAGGGCGAAATCGTGGGAGGTGGATGATCGGAAAACGGCGATGGGCGGTTCGCCGGAGAAGGATGTGGAGGGAAGCGGACGTGGGGAGGATGAGAGGGATGTGGGAGGTCCGTGGAGGGGGATGACCGAGGAGGGATGGCGGAGCTGCGTCTGGGCAGCGGCGGCGGTGGCGGCGGCCTGAGGCGGCGGCGACGGCGGCGGCGGCGGCTGGAGCAACAGCAGGGATATCAGCGTGGCCGGGGCAAGGAGTGGCGGCGGTCGTCGCGGCGGCGGCGGCGGCGGCACGAAGGCGTGCGGCGGCGGCGGTGGCGGCGGCGACGGCGGTTGGACTCCTTCCCCGGCCTTCCGTGAGCAGTCACTCGAGATGGAGGAGACTCCCTTCTTTTTCTCAAATGACGGCTAGGGTTTGTGGGGGGGTCCCTTCCCCTCTTATAGAGCCCTTGGTGGGCCAAGAGAGGAAAGGGCCCACTTGAGGCCCACAACCCACACCCATACTCATAGAAATAGAAATAAGGTTCACAAAAAGGGAAAGGGCCTTAGGCTAGGGTCCCGAAACAACGGGAAACCCAACCAACGGCCTAAAGAGAGAGAGAAATAAACGAGGACCCGCTTAAACACGTGCGGGTCAAAAGATCCATAATAAAGAAATAAAGAAGTAAAGATAAGCGGATAGATCCGCGCGCGCAAAAGGGCTCCTCCGGCGCCGGGGTATCGTGTCTTGGTGGCGACGGGGGTCGTACGCCACCAATCCTCCCGGGGTCGGAAGAACTCGACTCCGTCGAGTTAGCAAGAGAAGACGGCAGGGGCTCCAAAGATCTGATCGTAGTCGCTCTAGGTCCACCTCCGAGATGTATACGTCGTCCTCCGGTGGTCGGCCCGGCAGTGCACAAAGAATCTCCACGAAACTCCGTCCCCGAAAAAGTCAATTACCTCCCGAAAAATCTCCTCGACTCGCTCGTGCCGATCGGGTGGTAACGCGGGGAAAGTGGACTTCCAGGCAAACTCTCTCTCAAAGAATGGGCCGGTAGGTGAAGGCTTAACGTCAAATGAGAGAGGTAGAGCTGGGTGCGACGTCAGATCCATCACATGGAACGTGGAGCTATTCCCCCACGAAGGAGGGAAGTCGACGACATAGGCGATCCCGCCCATCCGGGAAAGGACTCGAGACGGGCCGGTGCTAAGAGCAGGAGCATAACGCTCGGGCCTCAGCCTAACCATAACCTGGTCTCCCACCTGGAAGACCCGGGGTCGACAGTGCAAATTGGCAGCCTGCTTGTACGATGCATACTGACTCAATACTCTATCATGAATGTCTTGATGCAAATGACTAACATGCTGGGCAAATGCGACTCTGACCCTATAAACTCTAACATGAGGGTCGAGGGGAACTATGTCTAAGGGCTTGCGGGGTGCTAAGCCATGTGCAATCTCGACGGGGCTCACGCCAGAGGTATGGTCGGAAGAGGGGTGGTAGGTGCACTCGGCGCGTAGTAGGATCATGTCCCAAATGATCAAGCTCACGCTGGCCGATGACCAAAGTCGTTTCCTCATGCTACGATTGATGTCGTCGATCTGACCGTCACTCTGAGGATGATAGCGCTGAAAAATGTGGGCTCGGTCCCAAGTAAGCTCATAAAAGGTCCTCCGAAGTGACTAGTGAACCGCAGGGTCGCGGTGCGAGATAATGGACGTGGATAGTCCATGTAGGCGCATAGGTGATGGCGCGCCTACCGAAGATGCGTCGTCGGGCAAATGATGGGCCGACGGGCAGCCGGGGTGATAGGATCACATCTACTAGTGATCTCGGAATGGCAATGCTGGTCATGTCCCTCATCGGTGTGCTCGTCGGGGTCTTGGGCTGGAGCGGGGGCCTCGGCGGCTGCGGGAGCGGCTGGCAAGATCGGGGTGTGATCAATCAGCTCGGGGAGTGTCATCGCACTCGCTGCGCGGGGCCTCATCGGCGAGATAAACATCGTCGCTCGAGGGAAGATCATCCTCATGGGAGCCACGGTCGAGTCCCTTGACCTCGAGAAGGAGGTTCCACAAAGGACACTCGGCTCGTCCCAATGTCCCTCGCCCTGCACACTTGAAACAAGTGGTGTGGACTTGGGACAAAGCTGTCGTATCATGAGGTGCGTCTCCGGGTGGTGGTCGCCGGATGGTGCTGATGCTACGACATCTCGGGTGTAGTCCGTCCATTCCCGATACTAGATCGTATCGGTGAAGCCGAGGTGGTCGGACTAGATCGCGTAGGAGCGACCCTCGTAAGAGGCCGAGATGGAGAAAAATCGAAGTCATCGGTGGGTCGCACCATATGCTCCATGTGCTCCCGGGACGGGCATCGTGCCCTCGTGCGGGGAATGATGTAGACTCATACTCTCGAGGAACATACTTGTTCCTCAAGCGTTGAGCCATATCTATCCATGAAGTGATGGGCTGTCCTCGTCGATAAGCTGCATGACGCTCATCCTCCCAAAAGATCTTGGCGTGTCCGCCAAGTCTCGTCTCGGCGTACTCAATGCAGAGGTCCTCATCCATGCGATAGTATCGAAAGTAGGAGTTCATAGCGGACTCCCAATCGATATAGTCTCTAGGCCCTCGAGAGCCATAAAAGACTAGATCAACGGCGCGCATACCTTTCAGTATGCAGGCACTATGATCCTCGTGTCGCCTATCCCGATCGTCGTATCGGTCTGCGCAGTAGTCATGACCAATGTCGTGGTGGTGAGGACTCCGGTAACGCCTATGATCGGGATAACGCTCATGATCGTGATAACGATCATAACGTGCGTCCTCGGGTGCGCGAGTGTAGTCTCGCGCACGCGGATAGTCGCGATGAAAAGCATCGCGATCTGGCGACTGACGGGCAACTCGCCGATCGAGATCGTCTCGTCGGGGAGGGTCGCCTCTATATCTAGAGTAGTGTCGCTGATCCTGACCCTGATCACGATCGTGGTGTCGATGGTCGTCATAGCGCGGTCGTGGCGGTGGCGGATGGGGTGGGTCGTCCAAATGAGCGCGATAGGCCTGTCCGCGGCGGTCATATGTATCCTGGGGCTGACGACTGTCCACTCGGTCGCGTCCATCGTCGTGGCGTGGGGCACCTCGACGACTAGGCTCATCCTGATAATAGTGGTAGTCAGGGTAGCGGTGATCGTAACGATCACTACCGGGATTCACGGGCCGCCGAGGCTCGTGAAACTCTAGAGGGGCCTGACTAACGGGCGCTGTGGTGAGTCGTGCGGATAGTGGTGGCAGCGGCGAACGGGCTCGATCATCCAAATGAGTTGGGTAGGCCTGTCTGTGGCGACCATAAGCATCCGAGGGCCAGCGATGGTACACTCGGTCGCGACCATCGTCGTGACGTGGGTCGCCTCGACGACTAGGATCATCTCGACAATCATAGTAGTTGGGGTAGTGGTGATCGTAATGATCACCATATGGGCTCACGAGCCGGCGGGGCTCGTGAAACCGCGGGAGAGGTGGCTCCGAGGCATCGCACAAATGCCGTGAAGATGGGGATCCTCCTCTAGCTCTGGCGGAGCGTGTCTCGAATGCCATGATGATAACCTAGGGGTGCCTATATGATGTAATGACCTAGATGATGTCCTAACTACACTACGGAGGCTCAAGTGAGCGTCCTCAAGGACCGGGTTGGGCGAGAACCCAACGACCGCTCTGATACCAATTTGATGCAGGACACGGTGGTGAAAACCCTCGTGCCTGATCAATGGGACAGAGGTTGACCAGAGGTAGCCGGTCAACCCTAACCTAGGGCTAGGCAACTCCTAGACTGTAAATACGTGATCTCTAACCTAACCCTAAGTGCAGGCAGGCGTGCCGATCTGCGAAGTCGACTCCGGGTGACCCGGGGAAACTCGCGATGATGGATAGGGTGAGGTCCTCTCGATCCACGTCCGGAGCGTGGAAGTCGCTCGTCGTGGAGTAGCCAGGAGGCTGCAGCCACACGCTCGTGCCGGATCCGACGTACGCGTGAAAGATCTCGATCCTATATCCACTCTATCCTATCTACGTCTTCCGTCGGCTGGTGGAGACGAGTAAAAAGAAATGCTTTGAAAAGTAATTAACTTAAAAGAGGGGTTGAAGCTAACCTGCGGGGCGCGAGCCCGATCTGGTCGAGGCGGGGAGGTCGTCGCGCGCTGGGCAGATGTCATCGACGCCTGGCGCGTCGGCGGAGATCGTGCGGAGGAGCGTTCGGCGTAGAGCGGGGACGATGTCGCGCCGTGGAGAGCCGGACAGGTCGCGGCGAACTCGGGCGGCGGGACGCGGCGTCCCGGGGCCGACTCGGTGAGGTCCGAGGCCGCTCGGGGCGGTGCCGCGGCTCGCCCGACCGGCCTGGGTCGTCTCGGACCGAGACGAGCTTACTGAGCAGTTTGGGCTCGGGACTTGGCCCATCTTCTAGGGCCGGTCAGGTCAGTCGGAGTCGGCGCGGGTTGGGACGGTCTGAGCCCAGTCCCGGCCTAGGGGGACCGGCTCGGCCGGTGTGGCTGGGCAGACTGGAGGAAGGGGGCCTGCCCCAGTGCAGTCCGGGTCCTGGCATTGCCGGTCAGGGCTTTCGAGCTGGCCAGGCGAAAGAGGAGGGGGCTGGGAACGATTCCCGCTGAGTTGACTCAGCGGGATCGTTCAGTCTTCCCCAGGTTGAGGAGTGGTGGCCCGTGGAGGGGGTAGGGAGGTGGAAATCGTGGGAGGAGGATGATCGGAAAAGCGGCGATGGGCGGGGTTCGCCGGAGAAGGATGTGGAGGGAAGCGGACGTGGGGAGGATGAGAGGGATGTGGGAGGTCCGTGGAGGGGGATGGCCGGAGGATGGCGGAGCTGCGTCCCGCGCGGCGGCGGGTGGTGGCGGCTGAGGCGGCGGCGGCAGCGGCGGCGGCTGGAGCAACATGCGAGGGATATCAGCGTGGCGAGGCAAGGAGTGGCAGCGGTCAGCTCGCGGCGGCGGCGGCGGCACGAGCGTGCGGCGCGCGGTAGGCGGCGGCGACGGCGGTTGGACTCCTTCCCCGGCCTTCCGTGAGCAGATCACTCGAGATGGAGGAGACTCCTTCTTTTTTTCTCAAATGACGGCTAGGGTTTGTGGGGGTCCCTTCCCCTCTTATAGAGCCCTTGGTGGGCCAGAGAGGAAAGGGCCCACTTGAGGCCCACAACCCACACCCATACTCATAGAAATAGAAATAAGGTTCACAAAAAGGGAAAGGGCCTTAGGCTAGGGTCCCGAAACAACGGGAAACCCAACCAACGGCCTAAAGAGAGAGAGAAATAAACGAGGACCCGCTTAAACACGTGCGGGTCAAAAGATCCATAATAAAGAAATAAAGAAGTAAAGATAAGCGGATAGATCCGCGCGCGCAAAAGGGCTCCTCCGGCGCCGGGGTATCGTGTCTTGGTGGCGACGGGGGTCGTACGCCACCAGACGTCCTTTCCATTCCTCTTACCGCTACAAACAACGGGACGCGCCGACAACTAAGGAGTTTTCGGGAAATTATTCACCCTACGACACCGTCACCCTCGTTGACCAGTATCTTCTCTAGTATCACCTTCTCTAGTATCTCCTTATCGTCGACTACCGAATGAAAGCCAAAGGACGCGTTGAACGTAATAAAGACAACCTACAGGGATGAAGCTCGTACGAAAACCGAGAAAGAGAAATCTTTGGAATCCGGCTTTTGAAATCACTATCACTGTCGGCTACCGATCGTCTCGTCATCTCGTGGAGTGAATATTGAAGGACGCGAAGATGGGTCAATCCAGTCAACCACGACTCTTCGATAACTTCTCGAACTGCCGCAATTCGACGTCTCCCCGTAACCGCTCTTTTATTTCTATAAAATAAAAATTTGTAAGGAAAAAAATCAGATGTTTTTGATAAAACTTGTTTCTTTGGAAACTTGTGTTCGTGTGTTTTTCGTGCTTCTCTTGTAAATCTCCTCTTCGAGTGTCTATCCTCCTTTCCCTTTCTCCCCCCCATTCTGTCCTCTTTCACACACCTAAACGGTCGGAAGAAAACAACGGCACCCTGGGCTGTTCCGTGGAATCCGACGGCATCGCGTTCCATTCTTTTCCAAGTAATCATTCTCCTAACCTTTTCGTGATAATAGTTCGCATCCGCATATCCTAAGTCCAACACCGTCCTCTTCTTTTCATCTATATCCTATCTATTTCATCACTCTTCTATTATCTTTCTTATCCGAACATCTTATTCTTAAACTATCACCACTCACGTCTTCCCGATTTCCGTCCTATTCCCACCATTAAAATATCTATTATTATCTCTTAATATCTCTCTCCCTCCGCAATCATCCTCACTTTCATTATCCGATCCAATTTCTCCTCTTTTCTCTCCTATCTTCTCTCTACATATTATCATACCCTCTCATAATTCTCTTCGTCTTTTACTATCCGTATTCTTTCGTCCTATAATCCATATAATATCCTTCATATAATCTCCTCCTCATCATTAATCTTATACTCCTCCATTCCCTTATTCCTATATTCTTATATCCGAATCATCATCTCGTTATCTCTCTCATATCATTCTTATTATCCTATATCTTTCATCCTCAAATCCCTATTCCATAAGTCCTCACTAATATGCACCATTATTCTCTTTTGATATCATTCATAGATCCTCCCTCATTGTAGGAATATTTCAGAAATAATACGTAGATATTCACATTCACATTTTCACTTTCATACATATCTTTAGTTTGAAATATCCTACATCATGGGATGGCTCGATGGGGAATGGCAACATCAATCATCACCACCATTGCCATCCTTGTGTTCTCCCGCTTTATTGCCTAAGTCAAGTTCTCCAAGGGGAGAGGATTGAAAGGGAACACGGGCAATCAGCCAATCCCCGCCATCAGAAGGTCCATAGTCACCATCATTAGAGCACACTTTTTTTATTTGTAAGTTGTATATTTCTTTCCTTCTATATCTATAAATAGGCCACACATGAAATAGAATCACTAGGCATATTTTGAATCAAAATTTCTTCTTCTCTTCAAAATTGTGCCTCTGTGTTTGATTTCACCTTCTTCTGTGCTGCATCCCACGTCAATTTGGGTTGACTTGTGATCTTTTTAGTTGAATCAGACTGTTTAATTCTCGCTTGGAATTTTCAAGTAGGTGGGCTTCATGTTTGTGGCTGATAAAGTCTGATGTGATTGAATAATATTTATTGGGCAAGAATGGACCCAATAAGAAGGGTCTGACTGAGACATAAAGCCCACTTCTATTTCACTTCTAGGGCACTCCATGGCCCTAGACTTTGCAGTCTCTCTCTCTCTCCAACCCGTTGGATATTTTCCCAATTTCCGGGCCGCCATGACTAAGATGAGATAAAGCCCGACACTTTAACGAAGCAGGGAATTTCTATCCTGCTGGTGTCTACGAAAGGGAGAAGAAAACGATCATCATTTCATCCCACCAGAGGCTCTCCCCACTTGCTGCTGACTGTCTCATAGAACAACGTCATAAAACCGCCTCCTCTCTCTCTCATCGTCGACGCGGCAGGCTGACAAAGAAGGAACAGGAAAAAAGAAGCCAAATCTGAGGAATTATCCAAGAGAAGTCCAAATCCCCCCCTATCGGCATTCGTTTTCAATCGAAGGCGTCATCGTCGTCATCAGGAAGCGGCTGCGCGGCGGCAGCGGCAAGGTCTGCCTCGTGCTGCTGCTGGGCTGCCAGATCGATCTGCACCTCAGGCGGCGCCAGCGCAGGAGATTCCACGAAATGCAGGTTCGGGTCACTACAAAAAACGAGGGATATTATCTTTCAACAACCGGAACAGGAAGACGATTTTCTTAAGCAATTGGGCTATACACTTACCCGGCGAGCTTCCTGGCGAGATAAAGGAAGGGCTTCTCGAAGTTGTAGTTGCTCTTCGCGGAAATCTCGTAGTACTGCAGGTTCTTCTTCCGGTGGAACGTCACCTGCTTCGCCTTCACCTGCCTGTTCTTCACGTCCACCTTGTTTCCGCACAGAACTATCGGGATGTTCTCGCAAACCCTATCGAGATTCCCCACCACATATATGATCAGCAAAATCGCAAACCCTATTCCACGAAGAAGATGAACACGAACCTGCATAGATCCCGATGCCACGTGGGCACATTCTTGTACGTCAATCGAGCGGTGACGTCGAACATGATGATCGCGCACTGCCCATTAATACTGCGCAGGTAAAATGCGAGGACCCGCACTTATTCTGGTCATATCCACTCAACTGCGATATTACCATAATGTAAAGAACGGTAAATGGTTGAAAGCTTACTAGTATCCATCTCTCAGTCCGCCAAACTTCTCTTGGCCGGCGGTGTCCCAGCAGTTGAACCGAATCTTTCCGCAATTGGTAAAAAAATCCAGGGGATGGACCTCGACTCCGATGGTCGCTGCAAAGCGATATACAATGAGAGATCTGTACCGTTGAAATCCATGAATCCTCGTATTTCCGACTTACGTTCGTATTTCTTCTCGAATTCACCAGTCAGGTGCCGTTTCACAAAAGTCGTCTTCCCTGCAAGACAGCAAGAATCGTCGGAAAGTAGCTAAGCGGATATGGATCGATGAAGCATAATTTAAACACAAGGAAGAACAAGGTCTCAAAATCCGAATCTTTACCAGATTTGAAAAGCACGGTAGACTTTACAATATCCCGAATGAAATGAGATTGCGGGGAGGTAGATAGAAGGGATGAAAATATTTTAAAGAAAATAAATAACTGTGAATACAACAATCAAATGCGTGCGTGACGAAGATTGCAAAGGGGGTAATCACGCGATGGAGAGAGAAGAAATCCACTCATCATTGCATACTGTAGATACTAAAACAGAATATACAACTCATCCAATTATACGGTGGAACTATGGCGGCTTCCACAAATAGCTAAAAGATTGCACCAAAAACACAAAAGAACCGTGAGAACCGCAACATTCAAAGTTCTCATTCAGTCAAACTTTGATGCACGCCGTTGAAATCCATCGTTAAAAATCAGGGGGACTAGACAAACGGAAACAAAAGCCGAAAAAAATAAAATAAAATAGAATAAACTAAAACAGAGAGGCGGCAGAAAGGAGGTGTTACCAGTTCCACCGTCGCCGACGATAACGAGCTTGAAGTTAGGACAATCAGCCATCTCTTGTGCCGAAAAACCTGGACGAGAATCAGCAAAAACCTGAGATCGGCCCACGTTACGAAGAATGGTTAAATGATCGAGAGACGGCCAAGGGCGAGAGGCGATCGAGGCACTCGACGTACCTTCAACAAGGGCAGAATTCGCAGAAGCACGGAGACGGGGGATGGTCGCAGAGAGGTTTATATAGAGCCCTGATGAACCCTAACCTAACGAGGGCAACGCTACTCTCCGCTTAAATCTAACGCAGAGTGACTTCCGGCTCTCTTTGTTTGAGTCGACAACCGCCTCCCTATTGATGGGCCGGGCCCGCAGTCTGATATGCTTTTTGAACTCGAGGGCGGCTACTTGTTAATGGGCTACAAGCCATCTTTTTGGACCAAATGATGATCCTTCCTAGTTCCAACTCATCTTTGTGCACAGGGAGTGGGCCACTCTGCCCACTAACCACTCCCTCTACAAGAATACAGTTGCAGTTATATCTTATTTACTAAGTACTCTAGTAATTCTTTTTAGGCCTCCACTAGTTTTAGCTGATCTGAGCACAAACATTTTTCATGAATCGCTCGTCACCATAGTCATCAATAGAACCTTAAGTGACATGGATTATTCGAGAATCCAACTCCTAAAGATATCTTCGATGTTGTTTCATCTTTTCATGAGAGATACAAAATGAAAAATTTGTTTGATAAATTGATTAACATGATCGAGAAGTGCATGTCAAAAGAAGTCAAAGTTGGTCGTACTCAAATATAAGCCCATCCAATTATATGGACTAGCTGTTGGTTTTTGATATCGATAAAATTTTGAAATTTTGATCAAAACATCAAATGTAGCGGAAAACATTGAATTGGATATTCAAAACACCAAGCCACCGAGAACAGATGATCCTATCATCTAGTATGAATGAGAAAACATACTTGCAGGGTTTCCTTGAAAGAGTTCGTGAAGCTATTCAAGTATCTAGCCTCTAGCGGTATCCACAAGGTCTCCGGATGGTTAGATCTCCTCTTCAAAGCTCTTCACCAAGAGAGAAAGATAATAAAGGAGAGAATTCGCACAAGGCTTGCATGGGCACCTTTAGTTGTGGTCATTCTCCCCCTATTTATAGACATTTGGAATGAGGTTTTTTTCATAAAAACCCTCATAATTATGTCTACATCCATCAACATCCATAAACCTTATGTGTGTGACCCTCTAGGTCCATATATCTCACTAGTTAATAACTCTATAGACCAAATAACACCTCATTGGTCAATCTTAATTAATTATCCACATCCACATATAAATTAATTAATTAAGGATCGATTTAACCCAATCGATAGGCTCAGTTGTCAGCCCGTTGGGTGCCAAGCTACACCACGTACACTAGGAGATATGGAGTATGTAAGAACTCACTTATGGAAACTTTCCATGATCGATTACCATATATGTATAATCCTTCATCCACATTAGACTCATGAATGACTTAGGGTACTGATGCCGGACCGAGAGATGAACTCGGCCTGACGCTAAGGATACTATGGGGAACTAGGGAAGGGGTGTGGCCTATGGTATCTAGATGATGCGGTGATGTCTCGATGTACTCCTCAAGCAGTCAACCTTCCCAACACGTCGCCTCGGAGTTCCTGGGATGCGCCGAGTAGGATGGGTCGGGAATCCTCCCGGGCTCGTCGTGGCAGGAGAGAGAGCAACCTCGAGTCGTCGGTGGGAGCTCGACCGTCAACCCGGCGGCCGGATCCACGATCCCAATCCCGTAACCAAGGATCACTCAACCTAACTAGGCCCGAGGGCGGTGGAGACAGATGCGGGAAGTACTGAAAGAAATATTGCACTTCAAAATAAAAGGGAGGGGATGCGTGCCTAACTTGCGGGGCGCGAGCCCGGTTGGTCGTGGCGAGGGAGGTGGTTCGGAAGCGGCAACGGCGGCTGATGGTGGGGCGAGTCAGCGTGGATGGAGCGGAAGAGCAGACGGTCACGACCTAGGAGCAGAGGTCGCGGCGAGCAGCGCTCGCCGCGGCGTAGGCGGGGTGGATGGGCGTAACCCCTGGGGCAGACGGCGGTCGGATGGCGATCCGCGGCGGCGGCGGCTTGGGCGACCGTGGAGGGCAGCGGATCGAAGGAGACGTTGAGCGGCGATGTCGGCGGAGCAGGGCGAAGAGAGATCTGGGCAGATCGGGAAGCAGAGACGATTTGGGTGTCGATCTCGGCGGCGTCCCGGTGGTGACGGCGTAACAGGCGAGACGACGAGTGGAGGCGATGGAGGCGGCGATGGAGGCGGCGGCGGCGGCGGATCGAGGCGTCGTTGCGGTGGACTGGGTCGGCGGCTGCGGCGGCTATGAGGCGGCGGCAGCGGCGGATCGAGACGGCGGCGGGACGATCAGGATTGGCGACGACGAAAGGGCGCGGCGGCGCGACCGGCGCGATGGCAGCGGCGGCGGCGCCGCAGCGGCGGCGGCAGATCGCGGCGGCAGCTGAAGCTGGCGGGTCACGGCGCGGCAGTGGCGGCGGCGGCTGTCGGCGCTGCACGGCAGCGGCTGTTGGGCGCAACGGCAGCGGCGGCGATGGGCAGCGGCGGCGGATCGCGCGGGCGGCAGAGCACTGCCGGGCGATGGGTGGCGCAGCAGGCGGCGGCGAGTCGACACGGGGTTAGGGCAAGGGGTGGTGGCGGAGGTGGCGGCGGCAGCGGCGGCACGGGTGGTGCGGCGGCGGCGGCGCGATGGGGCGGCGGCGGCGATCGCGGCGGCGGCTGCAGCAGCTGGGCGCGCAGGTGGCGTGGCGCAGCAGGCGCGCGCGAAGTCGATACTGGGTCGGGGCAAGGGGTGGCGGCGGAGGTGGCGGCGCAGCGGCGGCACGGCAGTGCGGCGGCGGCGGCGGCGACGTCGGCGGTTGGACCCCTTCCCTCACCTTCCTTGAGCAGCCACTCGAGAGGAAACTCCTTTTTTCTCAAATGACAGCTAGGGTTTGTGGGGGGGTCCCTTCCCCTCTTATAGAGCCCATGGTGGGTCAAGAGAGGAAAGTGCCCACTTGAGGCCCACAACCCACACCCATGCTCATAGAAAGGAAATAAGGTTCACAAAGGGAAAGGGCCTTAGGCTAGGGTCCCGAAACGAAGGGAACCCACCCCCAAGGCCTAAAAGAGAGAGAAGAAGATATGCAAAGGCCCGCTTAAACACGTGCGGGCTACAAAAGCGCGAAATAAAGGAAAGAGTAGAACGATAAATCCCCGCGCGCGCGAGCCTGATGAAGTCCTCACTTAGTGTAGTGAAAGTCGGCATACTTCGTCTTCGCCTGTCGAGGGGGCTGGACGCGCGTGGGTGTCGGCTCCTCCGGCGCCGTAGTGTCATGCCTTGGTGGCGACGGGGGTCGTACGCCACCAGGTACTCACAAAGTCGAGACCGAGCGGTCGTTGAAAACAAACAATCATCGATCAAACAAAATTTATAATTCTAAACTCACAATGACTGAAAATATGAAATCAACTACAGCATAAAGATCAGGTCAATCTAGAGAGAACACGGTTGACTTTAATTGAAGGGTTGACTTGCTCAAACTTAGGTTTAGTTAGGGTTTTTAAGAAATGAAAGTGATGTATCATTACTGGAAATGAGATGAATAGATCAATAAATATATTTTAAGAATTTTAGAAAATGATTTAACGAATAAAAGTCAAAAGTCAAGGTCAAAGCATTGACTTTGACCATACGTTGACTAAATGTAAAATTATAGAAGAAAAGTTGGTAAAATATTACAAAATATTATATATTCTGAAACTAGAGAAAAAATAGAAAAATTTTGATATATAATTCACAGATTTTTAGACAAGAAATTAGATTTATTATGATTTATTGAAAAATCAATGATTAGAAAAATCCTGAAATGAAGATCTCGGTCAAAATTATGAAATTGAATAACCAAATGATATCCAAATCAAGAAATTCATATATGAATAGAAAGCTAATGATCAGAGGATTCCAAAGAAACCAAAATTATCAAATTTCACCTTGTATTTTGAAAGTAATGGCCCTCGCAAGTCAACTCCCAAATTCGAATTGAAAATGAATAGTCGATGGTCAAACGTCAAATTGAAGGGTCAACTAGTGATGAAATTTTATGAATCGGATATCCACATAAAGCTGATGAAACAAGGAATCCAATGAAACCAAAATCGAGTGCTTAGACTTAAGATCATGGAGAAATCATTGTTTGAAAATCAACAAAATTATGTGATCAAATTTGGGCGAAAAAGATGAAAATTTCCTATCTAAATATAATCTATACTACATAAACTTGTAAGGATTACGATCGAATCACACTACTTACCTGATTGACGTGAAGATTGGGCTTCAAATCGCGTGGATTGAAGTGTATTTCTCTGGTTTCTTCTTCGACGTGCGTTCAGCGTTCAAGGGGAGATTCTAATCGATTCTTCTAACAATTCGTGATCAATCTTGCCTCAATATGATCGCAATTGAGTCTAGAATGCAGTGGGGATCACGAATAACTTAAGATTTTGCTCCAAAATTGCTTAATTTCTTCACGATTCAATTGATAGTTGAGTTTACAAAGGGAAGGACATCTATTTATAGAAAAATCGCGCAAAAAATGCGACATTCGATTCCCTAAAGGAACTTTGGACAGCTGAGATGGCGCGATTTTGATGGCCCATAATCCCACGATTATCGCTCGTTCGATCTTCATTGGAGTCTCCTTTATGAAGCCACGTGTCGATTCGTGGTTCACCGAGTGCTTGATTAAATCGCGGCCGTCGGATTTCATTAATGAGATCGACGGTCGCAAAAGTTGTCACCTGCGTTGATGGCGATTAAGTGGATCCAAATCCACGTGATCGACGCGTGTCAGTTCGCGCACTTTGATCCAACGCATCTCGCGATGCCACGTCTCCTCCGAAAAGGAAGCATAGTCCCACACGGAGAAAACTGAGGAGAGAAGTCGCGTATATAAGGTAGAAGGGACCTTTAGCCCTTGTATTGCCCGCATGGGCTCAGTACCCCCCCCCCCCCTTACTTACTTGGGCCCTCTAACCCGTGGGCCCATCAAACCCCAGCCCAAAGTCTCCTTCACGCCATGTAGGCACTTGCGTGTGTCCGCATGGTACGGTCACGTGTGCGCGTCGTGCCACGTCAGCTTTGCGAGTCCCCCATGAATAAAATAGACCTTTTTGCACTTTTTAATAAGGAAATAAATCTGAAAAATACTTAAAAAATCAAAATAAAATCCATAAAAATTCCACAAAATTCAAAAATTCATATCTTCATTTATATAACTCCTTTTTGACTCAAATTTTTCTCCATTGGATCACAAATTTCTTCATCTTTAATATCATGCCACCTAAATATAATTTAAACAAAAAAATAGAGTGAATTGAAAATAATCTTAAATCAACCCTTTAGAATTCTATTTTGCTTTATCCCATCATTCTTTTCTTGAAATTTATTCTTTTAATCATCTATTAAAGTCAAAATAAATCAAGGAAAGTGGTTACTTTCTAATTATTTAACCTTGCAAAAGATCAAACATCAATAAAACACATAATTAACCCTAAATAATGCAAAAATATGGACTTTAGTAAAATGACATACCAATAGAGAAAATTTCATAAAACTATGATAATATGCATCATAATTATATCAAATAAGCAAGAATATTTGGTAAATAAGATAAGAATTTAAGTTAAATATGCATGTTTATCAGGTACAGTCTACTGTCAAACCCTAATCAATCACTCAACGTAGTACTAATACGAGTAAGAAATCATCGGGAAGTCCTTCTCTGATATTTCCACTACCTTGGCCAAAGGATTTCATCGCATCTCATTCCTTGAGTCAATCTCCTCAATTACTGAGGGCGGATGATCCCATATTGATCACACATCTTCATAGACTTCATGTTATATCCAATATATGACTTTTTAGATATCCCGTGGCTAGGGATTCGTAAGTCATAACCAAAACAAGATCATCCATCCACGAGCTGTCTTTAGGTGTCTCAAGTCAAAGGACCACTTACAAAACCATGACATGAATCAACATGATTGACAGTTAGGTATAATTACCATTCCGAGATTCATACAGATCAATTCAATGAACTCTTTCTCCAAAGAGCACCCACTATTTATCCTTAGTGTCTCCACACCGATGGCTACAGGATCAGTCATACTCATGATATGAGTTAGATTAGATAGTGATATTCTTTCTGGATAATTTGATGTCTCTCTTGAATATCCCATGAATAGGAATGTTTAGAACATATGTTTAAAGACTAGTGATCACTATATTATGATCTCATCATAATTCACTTAGTCATTGCATATGCTCATGGACTTCATTGCAAACATCACACATGAATGACAATGAATAAATTTCATTTCTATGAACATAAACAAGATACATGAAAGTGTGATTGGCGTATAGGCCACATAATATCCATCACTAGGCTCATATCTTAGTAGCCCTTATCATCTACCCTTAACTCTAGAGCAACATCACATCTTCTACTGGTCTACATCTCATCTATATTGAGTGAGAGCGCCCCATGCAAAAAATTTAGGGTTAGGGAGGAGGGAGGACTTTATCAAGTATCTACAGAAAACTATTATTAATCCCTCAAATTTTGTAAAAATTCTCAATTGAGTTACATGGAGTGAGAGTGTCCCATTTGATAAAATCCAACAACGGGGAGCGGGGATAACACTAGTTAGTCTCATTAACAACATTGCCATATCATTGTGCATTATAATTAGTGGATTTTAATAGACATTTCATACATTTATGATAAATATTATCATAATTTGAGTACATTTTCATGAATTTTATGTCAATCATATCAAACTCTCCCTATCCATTATTTAAGCCAGTTTTGTGAAATTCATAAGCTTGACTTTTCAAAGATCAAAACTCTTTAATCATTAACCTCATTTTCTTGAGATTTTAAGTTTTTGATCTTTACAAGAATATAATTCTAAATGATAAAAGAGAATAATAACATATTTTATTTTAATCAACTTGAAATTGATCTTGTTTGACTTTCCTGAGTGTAAATTAGAGATTTGGACATAAATATTTTACTCTCTTTTTAGTTTTGATTAAATGGCCTATAATGACTGATGTGTGTAAAATCATGGTCATTGAAAGTACAAGTTTAGGTATAAAAAATTATACTCAACTCTTTGAATTTGATCTTAAAATTTAGAATATTGGCCAGTCGAGGTCAAATCCATACGGAAGAGAGTTAAAAGATTGTAATGAGGGAATAATTTTGATATTTTTAAGATTAAGAAATAAAAAGTGATTGATGAAAAGGAAGATGTACATGGAATATTCGATGAATTGATCAAACACTTATGTTCTCCTTTCGAAGGACAAAAATTTTTGATTGAATGGTGGAATAGTGATTTATGGTTGAAAATATGAAAATGTGGATAGAAAAGATTAATAAACATGGAAAAGATAAAAAAGAATAAACCTTAATCTCAAGATTCACTATCAAAACTTACTATAATGATGCTCTTTGATTGAACACTACTTTGAGAGCTTATACATCTCACTTGGACTTGGTAGCTTGCGTGCAGTCAAGGAATGAATACAAAAGAGAAGAAACTCACCAAAAATTGATGTTCAGTACATGAAGATTAGTGCCCTATTTCTTCCGGCCAAACAAGTGTAGAAGCATTCATTGAAATGTTCAAAAAAACTTAATTTTTGTCTTAGAATTTACAGTGCGATGTAGAGCATTAAATGATGATCATGCCCACAAAATTTCAGCCCCCAACTTCATGTGGATCATGATATATCATGATTTCAATTTAGAGAATTTTACATCCGTTGATTTTTCCTTAAAAATTGCTTCATTTCTATGCAGCCCTTGATTTTGATCTTGATCTAAGTTAGAAGCCCTCATATTGCGTCACATCTTGCTATGTGATTTTCTAGGATGAGAGAGAAAGAGCGGGTGATATGTGTAAAATAAACAGTCGTTGAAAGCGCAAGTTCACGTATAAAAAATTATACTCAACTCTTAGAATTTGATATTAAAATTTTAGAATAGTACTGAGTCGAAAATGAATCCATAAGGATGATAAATTAAAAGATTGAAAGAAATAATACTTTTTAGTATTTTTGATCAATGAAGTGGAAATGATTGATAGAAAGAGAGATATACACATAAAAAATTTAATGAACTGACAAAATACTTTTGATTTTCTTTAGAAGACTGAAAACCCTTGATCAGACCGAGGAAATATAATTTATGGTTTGAAAATGAAAATGTGGATGAAAAGGTTGGGAAAATATTAAATATGAAAAAGAATAAACCCTAATCTAAAGGTTTGTGATCAAAAACTCACTCTAGTGATGCTCTCTGATTAAACACTCCTTAGAGAGCTTGTACATTATGTGTGGAATTGGAGACATGTATCCAACATGATAAAGGAGTAGACAAGAGAAGAAACACACTCAAAATACTGTTCAGTACACAATAAATGATCAATTTGTGCCCTCTTTCCTTCGACTAGCCAATGCTAGAAGCACTCATCAAAGTGTTAAAAAGTCTAACTTTTTGTATTAGATTTATAATCAGCTAGACACGAGACGTGAATGATGAAATGATAGTCATGTCTATGAAATTTCAGCTCCAAAACTCCATAAGGATCTTCGAACATCAAGCTTTTAGTTAAGAAAAATTTGGATTGTTAATTTATTTTCTCTCTCCTCATCATCAACCTCCACTTTTGCGCTAGTCAAAGCACACCTTGAACAAACCCAAGAAAAGATTTGTTTGAAAGGTTAAATTTCTCTCTCCTCTCTCTTTTCTCTTCTCTCATCTCTCCTCTTTCCTCTTTTGATTGCGGTGCATGAGACAAAAAGAGAGCGAGAGAGAGAAGGGAGTGAGGGAGACATGGGAGCAGGCAAGAAATGCGAGAGAGGAGTGAGAGGGTGTGAAGACATAGAGGAGTAGAGAAGAGAGAAAAATGGGGGAAGATTTTCTTTCTCACATGAAAGAATTCTTTTTGGGTGTGCTCATGTGAGAGAGGCATTGAAAAAAGAGAGGGTTGAAAAAAAGAAGAGAGGTTTCTTCTGCGTGTACAAGAGATGGCACGATGGGAGAAAAGAGAGAAAAGAATGAGAGAAGCGAGGGACTCTCTCTCTCCTATTTGCTCACACACAAGAGAGTGAGAGAGAGTGGGAGAGCAACTCGTAATAGAATAAGATGGTGAAATTCTCTCATGTGCATGAGCGAAATAGACAGAGAGGTGTGGGGAGGAGAGAAAGAAGTGGAGGATAAATAAAAGGAGAAAAATAAGAAAATGTTGAAAGAATTTCTCTCGCCAAATGAGAGAAGTTCTCCTACTTGCGAGAGAGAGATAATGCGCAAGGAGAGGAAGAGATGATGGTGTAAGATAAGGTGGAGACATAGGTGGTGCTAATAGAGGTGACAAAAGAGTTTTTTCTTCAGTTTGCTTGCATGTGCATTCGCGTACGAGCAAATGGAAGAAATTTCTTTTGTTTGCTCTGTCGAGCACTCCTGCATGAGCACAAGAAAGAGAGAGAGAGTAGAGAGAGTGAGAGGGATAGAAGAGATAGAAGGGAAAGATGGTAAGAAGAGATAGGAGGGAAAGAGGGGTAGAAGATATAAAAGGGAAAGAGGTGTAGAGGAGATAGAAGGGAAAAGGGGTAGATGATATGATGTAGGATATTTTAGTATGATTGTATGTATGAATATGATGGTGTAGATATGGAGAAGTGAGAGGAGTATGATAAGAATTTATAGTGATGGTAATTGCTAATTATCCTACAAGTGTGTGAGGATCTATGAAGTGATATCACTGAAGGAACTAAGTAGACAATCAGATGAGATATTGTAGAAGGTTAATGGGGAATAAGAGACGGATAATGATGATAAAATTTAATTATTAGAAGAGAGGAGAAATAGAGGATATATGATATGTATTGTTTAATAAATAAGGAGGGTATGTAGGATAATTATATAAGGAGGAGGGTATTAGGATTTATAAGAAATTGGATTACGGTTTAAGTACGTCGATGAATATGATTGGCAAAAGAAATAGAAAAGAGGAATGCACGGACGATGAGTGTAAGGGAAAAGGAAGTGGAAATATCGGTGAAGATAGTGAACAAGAGGAAAGTGGATACGAAGAGAAGACGGTAATATATTTTATACTGTAGAGAATAGGGAATGGGTGATAGGGCGACGGAAAATGACAAGTGGTGGGGAAGATTAGAGGAGAACGGAGAGGCTAATGTGGACTTACAGTTTTGCGAATGAACTATAATTACCGGAAGTGAGAGAGGAATGATTACTTGATCGAGACGAGAAAGCGAGGCCCCGGAATACGTCTGATGGTAGAAAATATCCTCGATGAATATGTGACCCATAGTAATTGAAAGCGAAAGAGCGGGAGGGAGAAAAGAAATGGAGGATAGAACTCGGAAGATAGATTGCGGGAGATTCACGGGAAGAACGATGGAGATACGGAGAAGACACATGAACGTGATGAACACGAACACAGGTAGAAGTAACCAAAGGTAACCAATTTCATAAAACAACAACTGTCATTTTTCCTCTACATTGCCGCTCTTATAGGAGACAAGAGTTTTGAAATAGAAGAGGTAGTTAAACGGGAAGTTTCACGTATGGTCATGGATCGTCTAGCGTCTTCCCCGTTTCCAATTCGTGTGTGAAGGTTGACCGCAGACTCGTCTCCATCTCATGTAGACACGTGGTACGTGGCGGTTACATTCGTAGTAGAAAGGCTTTAGAGGGATTGCTTCGATGCTCGTCGTCGCTTTAACTTCTGTGCAAAGGGAGATGCGCGAACTTCTCATTGAAGCTCTACAGCTCGTATCACCGGGAATAATTCTGGGTAGTCTCTTAAGGATAATCAATTTATCTTCTCGAAGTCTTCTTTATAGCCATCAGGATCGATTTTATCGATCTTCATTGCTTTCGTGCTGGTGACAATCATCGATGTGGATGTTTAGATGTGGATAGGAGCAATAGACGTCATTGTCAGCGTTGGAAAAGATGGAAGTGAGCTCGCCGATCTAATGAGGTTAGTAACAATGCCACGTTGAATGGATATATCCATAGTAAGGTGATGACGCTTTACGTCCGATAACTGATTCGGTAATTCCATTTAGTTAAGGTGAATTTCCATTTCTTCAGTGGTCATTCTCTGTAACGGTGTCGAGCTGTGACTTCCGTCTTCCATGTGTTTACTAGGGTGCGGTGAGGCGGTCAGTAAGAGGTCGTCGAGGTCACTGGGTGACTTGGCGGCAGTGTAATTTCGTGGGGGTATAATTTCTTCTCATGGCAGGCAGAAGGAGGACGGATGATGTTATCCTCGTGGCATCATCAAAATTATACTGCTCGGGTCCTTGTATGGAGATTCCGCGTACCTGCACGCGATGATTGGACAATCATAGATTATCGCCGGGGAGACTTCCTTGCGTCTTCTCTACTCGATTCTAAGTCGCCTTCTGTCGCGGTCCTTCTGTAGAGAAGGTGTTGACACATATATTCCTTGCTCATTGTAGTTACATCTTCATTATCTTGATTTTTTTCTGTGATGATGAGAGTTGACAATGTAGCCCGTCAATCGTGTGATGACGTGGAGATTTCCAGAGTTGCTTCACTGCTACATATCACCAGAGAGGGTTGACCTCAGTGAAGAGAACTCAAATTAAGTCTTCAATTTAGTGAGAGATGTGAGCTCCTCTTTGTTTTCATTTCTTTGGAAGGCTTCATGTGCTTCAATGCTCCATAGATGCATGAATTTATTCATGCAAAGAAATTGTCTTTGAGTAGGATAAAATATAGTTTTTCCCTTAGGTAATTAATATGGAGATCTCTCCTATAATTCTAACTAAGGGTGGTTTCAAAGAGAGAAGGGATTCTATTAGCAAAGGGATTCCTATTAATTTTTCTTGAGATCATTACCTATAACTATACAAGGTACCTATGATATAGTGGATATGGTTTGGAAAATAAGGAACCTATATCAAGGTAGAAGGTGATTGACTTGGTCCATTCAAGGAATTCTAAGTATCTAAGGATAAAAGTTTAAATTCTTTTGACCAAGTCAATCTTTAGATCAGTGTAAAATAGGAGGAAGGAAGATAATTCCCTTAATATCTACACTCTCTTTCAATTATTTAGAGAGGTCTTCGTCATCCATTCAATGGATGGTGAGTTTTTCAAACTCATGAGTAAGGAGGAATATTGGTTCACTTGGAACCCTTGTGTTTATATTTGAAAATAATTCTCCATCAGGAGATAGAAGGGAAAGAGGGGTAGAAGAGATAGAAGGGAAAGAGGGGTAGAAGAGATATAAGGGATGGACTTGTGCTGTAGGATATTTTGAGATAGAGAACAAGTATGATGAAAAGAATGCGAGTATGGAAATGCAAATGAGAGTGAGTGAATTATATGATGAGTTTCTACTGAGATTAAACTCTGAAGTGATCCTATAGATGGAGAATGGATCTATGAATGATATCACTTTGGAATGGAGATATAACTCAGTGAATATATTGTGTAGGATAATTCGGAAAGATGAAGATAAGAGCATGATGATGAGTATGAATGCGATGAGAAGAAAGATGGGTGAGAGGATGATACGATTTATGTAATGAAGAGGAAGAATTTCTAATATAATCATATAACGTGGGGAAGATTTAGGAATGATATTATGAGAGATTGGGAATTATCTTAGTATTATTTCGGATAATAGATATGTGATAGAGAACAGATAGGAAGAATTAGTCAATGTTAGACTTACACATATAAGAAGTGAACTATTAATCACGATAATGGTAAAGAGGATAAGTACCTTGAAGTGGACGTGAAGATGATGCCCTTGGACTCACCAATTGATCAGGGTTGTCCTTGTTCTACTTCTGTACTTTAAGATGGATGAAAGGGATAGCCAGGGAGGGAGAAAAGATAGGGAGATAGAACTCGAAATGAGGTTTATGGAAGAGAGAATGGAACATGATGAACACGATGAACACAATAATGTTTTCACTGAAGGAAACAACTTCATTTCATAAAGAAAACATCCGTCTTTGTCTTAAAATTCTCTCTTTTATAGAGTGAAGAGAATAGAGAGAGTAGAGTGAAGAGATGCCTTGAAGTAGTTATGACAGTTATAACACCATTCAAAATTAGTTCCATGTGGTGGCGTACGACATCCATTGCCACTAAGACACAATATCACGGCGCTGGAGGAGCCCTTTCACGCGCACGTGTTTAACACGCACGTGTTTAAGTGGGTCCTTGATAACATGCATTTATAACTTGAATTCTTATCCTAATTAACTCATATTCATGCTTATTTTATGTGAATATGATGCATGTTATCATACTTTTTAGGAATTTTCTCCATTGGCATGTCATTTCACTAAAGTTGATATTTATGTATAAATTAGGGATGATTTTATGCTTAATAGATGATTAATCTTTTGTTAAGTTTAAATTAATAGAAGTTAATCTCTTGTATTGAATGATTTTTGACTTTAGTAAATGTTTGGAAGGATAATTTCAAGATGAATTTATGATTTAGAATGTTTAGTGAGAAATGATTTAAGTAAATTCTAATTCATCTTGATTTCTTCTTTCAAAATATATTTTAAATGACATGATGTTAAAAAGGAAGAAATTTGTGATCCAATGGAGAAAATTTGGATTAAAAAGGAGTTGTATATTTTAAGATATAATTTTTGGATGTTTAAGCCTTTTTCTGATTTTTATTTGATTTTTAAACTGATTTTTATATCAATTTCCCTTATTAAAATCGCAAAAAAGGGGGTTTACTAACCTGTAGGTGATGACGTGGCGCGAAGCTGACGTGGCGTGTACGAACTGCTGACGTGGCGCACGGGACCACCGCGTGGGTGCGACGCGGCGCTGAGGCCACGTGGCAGAGCCCGGGTGGTCCGCGCGAGGTGCAGGTAGCGCTGACGCGTGGCAAGAGGCTACGCGGACGGCCGTGAGGGGCGCCACGTGGCAAGTAAGGATGGCAGTTGGAGAGCCCATGCTATTTAAGCAAGTTATCTCCCAATTTTTTCTCCGTGTGGGACTATGTTCCCACACGTCTATGAGCTTCATCGGATTAGATCGCGAAGAGGAGACATCCATCGATCGCGTGGACCCGAGTCCACGCAATCATCAATATAGCACGTGCAAAAATATCGCATAAGTGAAGGTTGATCGAAGGGCGTACCTTGCAACACGTGGCGTCATGAGAGGCTTCCGATCGTCATCACAGTTTGATCGCAATCTTCATCGATCGGACGGCTGGCAGTGGACGCTCCTCGCGATCACGATCTGACGGCTTAGACGATTCGTGGAAGAACTCCACGATCGCGGTCCGATCGAACCTCGATCACAGCGCGATCGAGCCGCGATCGTGCAGTTTTCGTCGTGGAGTCACCTCCACGATCATCGGACGGTGGACGTTGGAGCATCAACACCACGATCGACACGCGATCGTGGCCTGATCGTGGCCTGATCGTGGCACGATTGTGGTTCTTTTTGAAGAAAAATTAAAGCTAACTTACCATCAAATTGGAGCAGAATTGAAGCCACAACGTTGCCCAAGGAACCGCTCCCATGACGCCCTCAAACTGCGCCCACGACCGCTTCAATTGCCCATGATCTTTGGGCCAAATTTCCCTTTAAAAAAGTCATGTATTCTCCCTTTGTTCTTCAACTTTTGATCGATTCGTGAATGAATTAAGTGACTTTCGAGGAAGATCTCTAGTTCATCATGATCCCCCCGCATTTAGACTCGATTGCAAAGCAATTGGAGCGGGATTGATCACGAATTTCTCCTTGGTTTCATCGAATTTTCCCCTTGAATTCCGAACATCCGCGAGGAAGAATCCGAGCAAATTCACTGTAATCCACGAGAATTGTAGCCCCATTCTTGCAGAAATCGGGTTAGTAGTAAGATTTGATCGATTATCAGGAGGTAATTTGAGTTTTAATTAAATTTTGAAGTTTAATTTTGCAAATTAGTTCATAGTGTTCTTCATTTTTCCCAAATTTTTGTCCAAAAAGTTGCTGATTTTGAAAATAGGATATCTCTTTGATTATAATTCTAAATCACTTGATTTTGGTTTCATTGGATTCCTCTCTTCATCAGCTTTTTGTGGATAGCAAATTCATTGAATTTCGAGTTCATTTGGTCCTCTAATTTAACAGTTGACCAAGGACTGTTCATCTTGTATCAGTAGTCAAATGTTGACTTTCGGGGTCAATTACTTTTGATTTACAAATCAGAATTTGATAATTTTGGTCTTATGAGATTCCTTTGGTTCTTAGCTTGCCATTGACATAGAAATTGTAAGATTTGGATTTCATTTGACCATTCAATTTGAAGATTTCCTCTGAGGTGTTAATTTTGGGGATTTTTTGATAGTTAATTTTCAATAATTCATAATAAATCCATTTCTTATCCAAAAATCACGAATTATATATCAATAAATTCCATTTTCTCTCTAGTTTCTAAATATCTAATTTTTGTTGTGACTCTATTTGATTATCTGATTTTATAGAACACCTACTGTTGGTCAAAGTCAATGCATTGACTTTGACTTTTGACTTTTCTCTGTCAAATCCGAGAATCAAATTCTTAAAACTTCTTATTTAGCTTATTCATATTATTTTCATTCCTTACATCTTATTTTCTCTTATTTAAAAATGCTTTTAAACCTAAGTTTGACCAAGTCAACTCTGCGATTAAAGTCAACTCTACTCTCTGTGGATCGACCCGATATTCACACATTACTTGATTATTACATCTTATCTTTGTGAGTTCGGTTTTACAAATTTTGTTTGGTCATCGTTTTTGTGTTTTAACGACGCGCGAGAACGCTACGTCAGTCCTCGCTTATTTTTCTCTCCCTTTTAGGCTTCCGGGTAGGTGCTTCCCTTTTCGGAATTCTACTCGTGAAGCCCTTCTTCTTTGTGAACCTTATTTCTATGAGTATATTTTGGTTTTCGGTTGTGGGCCTCAAGTGGGCCCTTTCACCTCTCGGCCCATTATGGGCTCTATAAGAGGGGAAGGGACCCCCCCACAAACCCTAGCCGTCATTTGTGAAAAGAAAGGAGTCTCCTCCATCTCGAGTGGCTGCTCACGGAAGGCCAAAGAAGGAGTCCAACTGCAGTCGCCGTTGTCGCACGCCTCCGTGGCGCCACCACTGCCGCCGTGACAACCGCCGCCACTCCTTGCCCCGGCCACAAGAACTTCACTATTGATGCCGCCGCCACCGCCGCCGCCGCCGCCACTACCGATGTCCTCGCATCGTCACCGCTACCCCGCATCTGCAGCTCCTCCTCCCGATCTTGCTCCACGCGTCCCCTCCGCGATCCTCCCCTTTGCCATTCCTACATTTTCCTCCAGCCCCCCTCTTCGTCATCCGCTTCCCCGATTTTTGTTCACCCAACGAATCCCCGCGTTCAGGCCACCCCCAAAGAACCTCCCGATTTCCCCTCCATGTCCTCTCTCTCTCCTCGCAATTCTACTCTCCCCTACCCCGTCGCCCAGTTGCGACCCCGCGCCATCCCTTTACCTCGTTCTTTTAGGCCACCTTCCCCAACCTTCCGATTTCTCACCTCAACCCTTGCCGATTCACCATCGCCACCCAGTCGCTATCTTTCCCCTCCCATTCTCCCCTTCCCTCGCTCCACGTTCCACCCCGATTTTTCTCCTACTCCTCCCATTTTCGTGTTCACGCTAAGTGTTCTCTAGCATTCCATCACGTCTCCCCGGCTCCGGACTTTCGTCGGCATCTAGAATTCCATGTCCTGCCCAATTACCCATTCCCCCTTTAGCGTAACGTCGCAGCCATTCTGACGTCCCCGCCCCTTCTCATTATCCCGCGCCCCCCCATTCCAACCTCACCTACCAGCACCCATCACTCTGTTTTCCTTTGCACCTAATTCCAATCCCCCCCAAGCAAATTTCGACTCCCCTCAATTTCCCCGAATCACCCTGAATCCTTCCCCTTTTCCTTCCAACGCCCGATTGAATCCCTCTTTCACTTCACCGCCAAGCCTCCTCCTTAAGACCGACCGTCTCCCTTCTGCGTCTCCCACTCCCTGCCGAATTATACCCGCCACACATGTGGAAATCAATCCTTGGCATCCATTTCCTACTCGCGGCCCTTGAGTTCCAACTCACCCTGAATTCATCTCCCAATCCATCCGAGGTTGATCGCGCGATAAGAAAATTTCCCTCCCAGTTCCTGCGAATTCCAAGCGTCGCGCTCGCGAAATTTGACTTGTCATCCACAAGAATTCAAGCCAACGCCCCCCCTTCACCCTACTAGTTCCATTCGTGCGTCCCCCGAATTCACCCCGCCATTCTGCCAAATTCGCCCTGTCACCCTATTCAATCTCTCGATGTCAGCTTGCTGATTCCGAGAGATCATCAACCCCTCCTAACCCATCTCCAGTGACATCACTCATTGCACTCCCCAAAATCCCATTCCGACTCACGAATCCTTCCCAGCATACCTCCCGAATTCCAAAACGTGTCCGCATCCCTGAATTTTGGTTCCAGTTTCCCCCACCCCGTTCCTCACACAAACTTCTCTCCCATGCATCACTCGACATCACGAATTGTGAAGGAAGGATAAAATTCATCACACCCAGGAGTGTCGCGACCTGCCGGACGGCCTCATCACCTGCCATACCCGCCGATGCGCCTTCCGCGCCTAATACCAGGGTTGATCGCGCCCCTTGCCGACGTTAGCACCTCAGCCCGTGAATCGTGTCAGAATCTCATTCCGGCTGTGTCTGCGCCCCAACCGGAGTTGCCACCACGGATGATTGGTCCTCCCCTACTCGCTCCGGTCCAACACCAAGGGTAGTACCTTGAGACCCCATCCAGGGGTGCTTCCCCCCTACCTGCGCCGCGCGCCTGATGACATGCATTTATAACTTAAATTATTATCCTAATTAACTCATATTCATGCTTATTTTATGAGGATATGATGCATGTTATCATACTGATGGGCTCAAAGTCGTCGTGTGTTTAAGCCCTACAAATTTACTATTTATATTCGAGAAAACTAAGTCCGGATAGAGATAATAAAGGTGTATAGCTTTCTAGGTCGATCCACAGGGACTTTAGGGCAAGAGAATGTCAATGTAGGCGGTAAGAAAGGAGATTGGCATAGAAGTAAGTCATGTCAATAAGGAAGACAATTTGAAGATATGAAAAATAGAGGAATATTAAAGTTTAGATAAGACTTAGGAAAGATGATGTGTGATAAGATGTAATAAATATAAAAATGGGAAAAGGGGAATTAGAGGAAAGATGGGGAGAGTAAAGATCTAGATATGGAACATTTTTAAGGGAAATGAATAGAGATAATTAGTGAGGAAATGGATGAATAGAAAGGGCTAAAGAGTGGGGCTGAGAGGGATTAGAAAGAGAGACTTAAATATAGAATGAGAGAGAAAGAACAGAATTAGATAGAGGAACGTGATGAGAGAGAGAGTGGGATTAGGGAGTTAATGTAAAGTATGAGAGAGAAAAGAGAGAGAAAAGAGAAAGGGAAGTGCAATGGCGATATCGGAGGAAATTAGGAGAGAGAAGCAAGATTGCAGCATTAAAGGGGAATTAGGAGACGGGATTGACGGTGAAGAGGAAAAGAGAGAGGATGAATCGCAAAATTAAAGAAGAATTAATTCTATTTGCGTACGACCGAGAATAGAGGGGAGAGAAACGCAGAGAAAAACGGAAGAGAAATCAAGGGAGATTGATGGGGAGAGAGAGCGCTGGAGAGAACTCCTGGATCGGCAGGGAAGAATGAGATCGCGAGAGGGAAATTTCGGGGAAGATCGAGAGAGCGAGAGAGATAGAAAACGGCAACTCGGGGGAGATGGGATTTTTCCGGATGAAGAAGAGGGAGAGAGAGGCAGACGAGAGAGAGAAGCAAAATGGATACGTGTCGTCGTGTAAGCGAAATGTGAAGACGTGAGAAAGTGAGAGAGACCGTGTGGGGAGAGAGAGAGAGGATAACGCAGAGGGAGAAATCACGATTACGAGAGAGAGGATGATAGAAGAGAGGACGATCGAACGAGAGAGAGAGGGAGAAATTTCTGGGGAAGATAAAGAAAGAAAGAGAGAGGGAAAGAAAAACCGAGGGAGAGCAAGAAAGCCGGAGGGTGAAAAGAGAAGAATGAGCGGGGAGATGGAGAAGATGGTGTGCAAGAAAGAGATGTCGCGGCAGTAACAAAAAGAAAGAGAGAAATCGGGAGAGTTCAGAAGAGAGAGAGTGAGTACTGGGAGATATCCTGAGGAAAGAAGAGAAAAGAAAGATCGCTAGAGAGAGTAAGAGAAGAAATAGAAGAGACTCGAGAGGAAGATGCGGCAAAAGAGCGAAGAATCGGAAAGTTGGACGTTATGGAGGAAATGGCGGGAAGAGAGAGAGCGATATCGCGCGGACATGTGAGAAATAGGGAGAGAGCGAACAGAATATACTGGAAGAGAGCGGAAATGAGAGGGATTTAGAGAGGAGCAATGAAAACCGTGAATGCGAAATAGAGAGAAAAACGAGATCGCGAGAGAATAAGAAGTAGAAACAGAATTTATAGAGACGGAAGAGACTGGAAGGTTTCGGAAGAGGTAAAGGGAGATGCGAGACGAAATTAGAGGAGGGGAGGATCGAAATTTCAAGATGAAGAAGAGAGAGAAAGCGGCAAAAGAAAGAGAGAAATCGATGAAAGAAATGCGACAAGGAGGAAAAGAAAAGAAAAAAAACCAAAGAAAGAAGAAGAGAGATTGAACGTGAGGGAGAATACGCCCGAGAGTGAAATGGGCGACAAGAACGTGGAATGGAGAGCAGGGAAGGAGGCGATGCCAGGAAGATGAAGAAGGAGAGCAGGATCCCAATTAAGGAAAGGCGGCGTTCACTCTTTTACACTACATTCCGGCGGGGAGAACGCCGGAGGAAAACTAACCCTAGGAGAGAGAAAGAACAACCTAAAAAAAGGAAGAAGAAGGAGAGTCCGAGGAGAGGCTAACAAAAAGGAAGGAGAAGGAGAGTCCGAGGAGAGGCTAACAAAAAGGAAGAAGAAGAGAGCCTCCCGAAACCTCTTTTTCCCTTTTTATGCTCCCGAGTCTTCACTTCGGTGGGCTCCTATTTCCTTTGACTGGGCTTGCAATTGATTGCCTTGGACAGCCCATTAAACACTTCTATTTGTGAGGATCTTGCTGCTCATTCCTCTTGTATAGTTCCTGAAAATCAGAAAAGCAAAAGGCATATAGAATAAACTCTTTTTGATGCACTAGTAGTGTACAATATCAAGTGATAAAGTGGTAGAGGAGATGGTGTATTCAGAGTTTAATGAAGTTAATTAAGAGCAATAAATGGGTGGTTATAAGTACATTTCATGTTCTTATCACATACTTTTTAGGAATTTTCTCCATTGGTATGTCATTTCACTAAAGTTGATATTTATGCATAAATTAGGGATAATTTCATACTTAATAGATGATTAATGGTGGCGTACGACCCCGGTCGCCACCAAGACACGATACCACGGCGCCGGAGGAGCCCTTTTGCGCGCGCGGATCTATCCGCTTATCTTTACTTCTTTATTTCTTTATTATGGACCTTTTGACCCGCACGTGTTTAAGCGGGTCCTCGTTTATTTCTTCTCTCCCTTTAGACTTCCGGGTGGGTTCTTCCCTTTTCGGGATCCCATTTGTGAAGCCCATCCTTCTTTGTGAACCTTTTATTCTATTTTTATGAGTATGGGTGTGGGTTGTGGGCCTCAAGTGGGCCCTTTCCTCTCTTGGCCCACCAAGGGCTCTATAAGAGGGGAAGGGACCCCCCCACAAACCCTAGCCGTCATTTGAAGAAAGAAAGGGACTCCCTTCATCTCAAGTGGCTGCTCACGGAAGGACAAGGAGGGGAACCAACCGCCGCCACCGCCGCCGCCACCGCCGCCGCACCAGTAGTGCCGCCGCCGAGGCCGCCGCCTTCTCCTGCCTTGCCCACGGATCTCCTTTGTGCAGCCTTCCAGCCGCCGCCGCCGCTGCCGCCGCCTCAGGCCGCCGTTGCCGCCGCCGCCGCTAGAACGCTGCACCACCACCATCCTTCCTCCTCCACGGACCATATCCTCCATCTCCCCACTCCACCTCCACCTTCTTCTCCGGCGACCCGTCCCGCCGCCATCTCCGACCATCTACCAACCTTCGATCTCGCCTTCCTTCCCCCCCCCCTCCACGGATCCTATTCCCCCAATTTCCCCTCCACTTCCATCTCCGGCGAACTTCCGGCCGCCTCCTCCATCCCTTCTTCTTCTCCATCGAGCTGCCCCTCCTTCCACGTCCAGACCTCGTCCACCGCCGTCGCAACCCGCCGCCGCCGAGTTCCGCGTCGTCTCCGTGCCAAGACACCGCCTCCATCGCCCCCGGTCGTCGTCGACGCCCCGTCGACCGCAGCGCCATCGCCGTCCAGCTCGCCTCCCGCGTCATCTCCGCGGCCTCCTCGCCCCATCCCGCCCCGAGGACGGCCGCCCCGGCTCCTTTCCTCGTCCCGCCGCCCGGCTCGCCTGCTTCCACGCCGGAATTGCCGTGCGCCACCCAGATCGCCACAGGGAAACCCTAAACGGGGGAAGACGAAGTGAACGATTCCCGCTGAGTCGACTCAGCGGGAACCGGTCCTCCCCCCCCTCCAGCCGGTCCGAGTCAACCCAACCCGGCCCGGACCGCCTTGATCAGACTGGGCTGCCCAGACCCGGCCAGGCCGCCTGCATCGGGACCGCCTTGACTCGCACTCGAGCCAGGGCCGCCCGGTCGCGCCGCGCCAAATCCTGGTCCACGCCGGCCAGACCGACCTGCACGGACCGACCCGACCGGTCTAGCCCGCTCAGTCCGCCACTGAGCACGGACCGAACCACACTGGCCCAGCTCCGTAAGGGCCGCCTGCCGGTCCGAGCCGGCCCGTAACAACCCAGCCAGCTCGAGACCAACCTGAGCCGGGTCCCGGCACCGCCCTGGGGCACCTAACCCGGCCCGACCGGCCCAGATCGCCTCGAACCGGCCTGCACCGCCCCGACCGCCCCCGTACGCCGCCACCCACCTCCCACATCGTCCCGATCGCCACGATTCGTCATCGCCTGCCCCGCGCCGATCGCTCCCTCCGCGTTCCTTTTGCCGAGCTCGCCCGTCGTCGCCCGACATCGCTGCGCGCCTCACGACCTCCCTCGCCCCGACCGACCAGGGCCCGCGCCCCGCAGTTAGCTTCAACCCCTCTTTTCAAGTTAATTACTTTTTCGAAGTATTTCCTTTACTGTCTCCACCGCCGTCGGACGACGTAGATAGGGTAGTACGATTATAGGATCGAGATTTCTGACGCGTACGTCAGGTCCGGTACCGAGCGTGGGCTGCAGCCTCCTGGCTACCCCACGACGAGCGACTTCCACGCCTCTGGACGTGGATCGAGAGGGACTCACCCTACCCATCATCGCGAGTTTCCCCGGGTCACCCGGAATCGACTCTGCTGATCGGCACGCTTGCCTGCACTTAGGCTTAGGTTAGAGGTCTCGTATTCACAGTCTAGGATTCGCCTACCCATAGGTTAGGGTTGACCGGCTACCTCCGGTCAACCTCAGTCCCATTGATCAGGCACGAGGGTTTTCACCACCGTGTCCTGCATCAATTAATCTTTTCTTAAGTTTAAATTAATATTAGTTAATCTCTTTTATTGAATGATTTTGACTTTAGTGCATGTTTTGAAGGATAATTTCAAGATGAATTTATGATTTAGAATATTTATGAAGAAATGAGTTAAGAAAATTTTAATTCATCTTGATTTCTTCTTTGAAAATATATTTTAAATGACATGATGTTAAAAAGGAAGAAATTTGTGATCCAATGGAGAAAATTTGGATTAAAAAGGAGTTATACATTTAAAGTTATGAATTTCTGAAGTTTATGGCCTTCTTCTCATTTTTATTTGATTTTTAAAATGATTTTTATATCAATATTCCTTAATTAAAATCGCAAGAAAGGGGGTATACTTACCTGCAGGTACTGACATGGTGAGCGGGCCCAAGTGGCTAGCTGATGTGGCGCGCGGGACCATCGCGCGGATGCGACGTGGCGCTGAGGCCACGTGGCAGGGTTGCGGGTGGCCCACGTGAGGCGCAGGAGGCGCACAGGGCGTGGACACGTGGCAGGAGGCCACGCGGGTCCACGTGGGCGCCACGTGGCAGAGGGTCGGCAGATGGAGGGCCGACGGGTTAGTGGGCCCTAGTAAGAAGTTTGGGGCGGTAACGCAAATGCGTTACTGCACCCCAGTATTTAACCGTGTTATATCCAAATATTTCTTCTGTGTGGGACTTTGTTCCCACACGATTGACTTCTGCAGGCTACGTGGTGGTAGGGCAATCGTTGGATGTGGTCATGACGATGATGATCGCGTGGACACGAGTCCACGCGATCATCAATGGAGCACGTGCGGAAAATATTGAGTAAGTGGATGCGATCTAAGGGCTTTCTTTAGAACACGTGGCATCATGAGAATCGCCCAATCGTCATCAAATGAAGACCGGGCGATCGCGATCTGATAGCCAGGATGAAGCGCGATCTTCTTCTCTTCGTGGAGACGCATGGAGCGTCAGATCTCCATCGGACGGTGGATGGTTCATCGGGCGGTGAATCTCCATCAGACGGAAGACGCAAGATGAGCTTGATTGTGCGCTCGGGATCACCCAACTTACCTGATCTCGATCGGACGGCAGACGGAGGACGAACAAGAACTAGGATCGTGGTGCGATCCTGACCCGATCGTGACTCGTTTGAGGCAAAATCAAGGCCACGTTCATCGCGCGATCGTGGCTATCATCTCCACTACCACGACGCATCAAACGGCCTGAATTTTCGGGCCAAAATCTCCTTTAAAACTGGTGTATTCTCCCTTCTTGTTCTTGAAATTTTTGATCGATTCGTGAAGTGAATTAAGCAAATTTCGAGGAAGATCTCTAGTTCATCGTGATCCCCCGGCCTTTAGACTCAATTGTGACGCAATTGGAGGGGGATTGAGTGCGAATTCCTCCTTGATTTCATCGAATTTTCCCCTTAAATTCCCACTGTCCACGAGGAAGAATCCGAGCAAATTCACTTCAATCCACGAGAGTTGAAGCCGTATTCTTGCGACAATCAGGTTAGTAGTGAGATTCGATCGATTATCAGGAGGTAATTTGAGTTTTAATTAGATTTTGAAGTTTAATTTTGCAAATTAGTTCTTAGTGTTCTTCATTTTCCCCAAATTTTAGTCTGAAAAA
The DNA here is from genome assembly GCA_024174645.1 of Lemna minuta. Classification (NCBI taxonomy): domain Eukaryota; kingdom Viridiplantae; phylum Streptophyta; class Magnoliopsida; order Alismatales; family Araceae; genus Lemna; species Lemna minuta. The sequence continues at coordinate 236,480 of CM044115.1, read as the reverse complement.
TTTCTGATTTTGAAAATATGATATCTCTCTGATTATAATTCCAAATCACTTGATTTTGGTTTCATTGGATTTCTCTGTTTATCAGCTTTCTGTCGATAGCAAATTCATCAAATTCTGATTTCATCTGACTCTCCAATTTGATGTTTGACCAAGGACTGTTCATCTTTCATCAGAAGTCAAACATTGACTTTTGGGTCAATTACTTTTAATTTACAAATCAGAAGTCGATAATTTTAGTCTTTTTATATTCCTCTGGTTCTTAGCTTTCTATTGACATATAAATTGCAAGATTTGGATTTTATTTGGCTATTCAATTTGAAGATTTTCTCTGAAGTGTTCATTTTGGGGATTTTCTGATATTTGATCTTCAATAATTCATAGTAAATCCATTTCTTCTCCAAAAATCACGAATTTTATATTAATAAATTCCATTTTCTCTCTATTTTCTAAATATGTAACTTTCGTAATCTTCTGACACTGTTTGATTTTCTCTCTATCTTATGACACTATTTGATTTTCTGATTTTATAGAACACCTACTGTTGGTCAAAGTCAATGCTTTGACTTTGACATTTCTCTATCAAACGGGAGAATTAAATTCTTAAAAATTCTTATTTAGATTATTTATATCATTTCCACTCATTACTTCTTATTTTTCCTTTTTGAAAACCTCTTTTAAACCTAAGTTTGACCAAGTCAAACTCTGCAATGAAAGTCAACCCTACTCTCTGTGGATCGACCCGATACTTACACATTACTTGATTTTTTATCTTATCTTTGTGAGTTTGGTTTTATAAATTTTTTTTGACCGGCATTTTTGCGATTTAACGACGCACGAAATGCACCGTCAGCGCCGACGGAAGTCCCAGCCTCTACGCTAGCACCCGAGTCCGCCCTAGGCTGCTCAAGGAGCAGCACCCGTGATCCGCTCCGCGCCTGGACCCCGCTTGCTCTTGATTCCTCCTCCACATCCTCTTGCCGAGCGATCCAGTTGTTCCCGGCCTGTCTAACACCTGCCCGAACCACACCCTCTTCCTCGGTCTCCGCCCGCTCACCAGAGATCTCCTACCTGCGCCGAGGCTTCCACCGTTCTTCTTGACGTTGCCGACTCTGCCCCTCTTCCGCCAACCGTCCGTGCCAGCGTACGATGACTCTCCCCTATGCCACAACCAACTGGGCACCCCGCCCCGCATGTTAGCTCCAACCCCTCATTTTAAAGTTTAATTACTTTTCGAAGCGTTTTCTTTACTCGTCTCCACCACCGTCGGACGACGTAGGTAGGGTAGATCGGATATAGGTTCGAGAACTTTCATGCATACGTCAGGTCCAGCACTGAGCGTGAGCGGCGGCTTTGGCTACTCTACGACAAGCGACTTCCACGCCTCCAGACGTGGACCGAGAGGATCTCACCCTATCCATCATTGCGAGTTTCCCCGGGTCACTCGGAGTCGACTCCGCTGATCGGCAAGCCTGCTTGCACTTAGGTTTAGGTTAGAGATCGTACTTAGGGTCTAGGACTCGCCTACCCGTAGTTTAGGTTTGACCGGCTATCTTCGTTCAGCCTCAGCTCCATTGATGAGGCACGAGGGTTTTCACAACCGTGTCCTGCATCACCATGCCTTTTCAATGATGTATTCAGCACGCGAATGGAGATACGTGAGAGGAATTTAGAGGATACGTGGATTCCTCCTTGATCTCGTGTTGACTTATGGCGGTTGTGGTGGTCTTGGAAGCAGTTGTTTGATCAGTTGATAACATTTCAGGGAGGAGTTTTTTTGGATTTCAACAGTCGTGGATGACTTGTGTCCATTGAGAGGTAGTTATGGACTATCCTCGTGACCTCATTTCTTGGTTGCAGCTTTCTTCAAGTTGATTGATCTTCATGCAAGGTTTATTCATGCTTTAATTCGCGTAGAACCCAATGACAACATTTTCGTGGAGGTTTTCATGTGTAGTTAATGCTTCTATGGTGGCCGACGGATGAGATGTGGAATCTCACTGATCTCGTGTTCTCCATCAAACATGATTTCCATCATTTCTTCAGAGATTAGACTAAGTCTTCATGATCTTTAGAAGCCGTGAAGCTCTTCTTGATGTAGCTGTCCTCATATATCAACTTGAGTGGATCGTGAAGTTGATATTCTTCATTTATGAGGCTTCTTTTTATGCTGAATTAACTTCATAAAGGCTTTGATCAGTCTTGACTTCGGTTTTATTCATGCATGGGCTTTGACTTGAAGTTATCACCGAAGATATTTACTTGCATAAGTTACCAACAAATAGATCTCCCCTATGCTTCTAACTATGATATGATGTAACACGACAGATGCCGGGATCGACGACTCGTGCTGCAACACAGGGGAGGAGTCCTACGAATGACCAAAATGCACGAGAATGACGAATGATGCGGGTTTTCGAAAGAACGAGAAGCACAAGGTGCGACAGCTGATCTAGGGTGACATCCGGAAAGCTCCCAAGCGCTGCTCGAGGGGTCGAGTTTCCGACGTTCCGTTAGATCTACTACTAATGACTACGGTGGAATTCCACAATCGAAGTGGTCCACACCCGTACGACGACTGAGAAAACTCAAACGAAACCGAAAAACAATCCCAACCCAACCCGGGCAGACGAGGGGTACCTATGAAGCTAGTCCCCGGCGGTGGAGCGAGCGCCTTCAGCACTGAAGGAGGTGGCAATACTCGATCGAGGGCGGCGTCTTGACCTGAAGATTGCAGTGGTCCGAAGCGCTCTTGTGCGCGGGAAACACCAACTTGCAAGTGAACAAAACTAACCGCTATTACGCTAAGGTATACCAGCAGTCGTCTAACTTGAACGTAAGAAAATAAGCCTACTGGCGAATTCCTTAGCAGGTAGTATCAGCAGCGGAGCGGTCCTCCTATAGGGGCCGAAGGACTGACCTGTATGTCGACGCTGAGAGACGTGAGTGATCGCAAGCGATCAGACTACTCGACGGCGGCAACAGCTACGGCAAGGACGACTCCGGACGAAGGTGATGACTCGGGAACCTGATAGATCTAAACTAGCGGCTGTCGACGGCAGCGGCAGGGGATCGACCGGCTGGCGGTGCTCAGCGACGTCCGGCAGCAGGAATCGATCCGATGGCCGATCGGAGGCCTTGCTCTGCGGCGAGTCGGAAAAAACTCGGCGGGCGGCGGCGACGGGCGAATGGTGCGGGCACCAGGGCTGGGCGCGAGACAACCCGGCATCCAAGGCGGCGGGCGACTTGCGGGTTCGTTGATAACCTGGAGAGGGCCGGCTAGATCCAGGCGGCGACGACCTTCTCTCTCTCTTCCCTACGGAACCCTAGGATTCTCCTCCTCACGATCCTTTATGGGAGCGTCACACCATGACGATTCTTCTTCAAATTTCATTCATCACTTCATCGATTCTCTCTCCTCCTCTTCCCTTATATAGGAGAGAGAAAGATAGAGGGTTGCCCTGAGGGCAAACCCATAATTCTAAGGGGTTTTGGCCCATTAGGCTAAAACCCACCCTCTAATGGGCCTAGAATCGGTCCCACAAGTTCTAGGAAGGGCCCAAAACACGGGGAACCCTCCCACACACACACACACGACAATAAACGAAGCATGAAAAGGGAAACTCGCCGGGAGGATCTCGTTAGGCGGTGTACTTGAAGCCGGGGTCCTGGACGTCGACTCTGGTGCTTCGACGCGGCAGTACTCGCGCACCGTCCGGCTCAACACACGTTGTCGCCTGATCACTGGCATGGTCCTCCATCACTATGGGTGGTTGATCAAAGAAGAAAGGGAATTTCAACAAGATGTTTCCTACTAATTTTGAGATCAGTTATTCACATAAGGTACCTATGATATAGTGAGTAGAGTTTGGATGACAAGGAACCTATGAAAGGTGAAAGGTGGTTGACTTGGAATTCTAAGTATTCTAGGAATGAGGATTTAATTTCCTATGACCAATTCAATCTTTAGATCAATATATAAATGGAAAAGGAGAGAAACTAAGTCCCTTTGAATCTACACTCTCTTTCAATGTCTTAGAGAGGTCTTCTTCATTCATTTCATTTCATGAATAATTTCTCAAACTTGTGAATAAGGAGGAGCATGCTATTTTGTTGCTGTTGAGAATGACTTCTCTTCGTTAGTTCATACCTAGGTTCGCTCGGAACCCTTGTGTCCTTGTGTTGAAATGATTCTTCATCAACTTGTAGAATAGGTTAGGAGGAAGAGAAAGAATTCTCTTACTGCATGGAAGAAATTCTACATGCGGGAGAAATTATGTCGCATGGAAGAAATTCTATAGAGAAAGAGAAGTGGTGGCGTCAGAACAACATGAAAATAAGGTGGCCAATGAGAGGAGAAGGTGGAGGAAGAGAGGGGAAGATGAAGAGTTTGAGAGCAGAGGAGGAGGGAACAGAAGAGAAGGAAGACATTGAGGAGCTTCAGCCAACGCGTGCTCACACAACATGAGAAGAGAGTGAAAGAGAGGAGAAGAGGAGAGGAGAAGACCCAGAGGAGGAATGTAGAGGCATGAGGAACGTGGAGGACAAGTAGAGAGAGAGAGAGATTTTTAATTTCATTTTTTAAAAAAAATATTTTTTCAAAAATTCCTTCTTCAATGATTTTCACTTTAAAAATTCTTTAAAATATATAAAAATCACAAATATCTTCTATAATAATTTTAATAATTTAAAACCCTATTAATCATGGATTATAAATATTTTGTATAAATACATGAATTTTAAATTATTCATAAATATATAATTCATTTTATCCCTTAATAGATCATTTTCTTGATAAATCAATGTCATATATTTTCATTAAATGTTATTCAAAAATGAAAAATCTAGAATATCCTATTAAATATAAAAATTATCATTTTAATCCATGATAACATACATGTATGATCATATTTATATCATGAAAAAAATGCATGATATGAATGTATGACTTTACTATATCATCGAGTAAAGTGCTGGCTGTTAGATCATCTTTATCAAGTGTGTGAGCTCTACGATTGTGCCATGTGTCAATCCCTAGTTCACCACAAGGATAGGGAAAGAATGAGCAAATAATAGACTGTTGGATTCAATGGTCTCGTGATCCATCGCATTGCATGAAGCAAAAATCTATTCATCCCAAAAAAGGGCCTATAGAAATAGATCTCATGCATTGATTGGGTGGTCATCTCATCCAAAAGTTCTTGTTCATAAAACAAAACTTTAGTACCACATTAAGGCAAAAAAGGATATGGATTCTGTGCTAACTTGTCGATTGAGTTAAATTGATACTCTATTAATTTATCTCTATGTTGACATAGATAATTAATAAGGTTGACCACTAGGTGTTATTAGAACTATAGATTTATTAACTAGAGGGATATATGCACATCGAGGGTCAGACATGAAAGATTTATAGATAGTGATGGATATATACATAATTTTATGGGTTTTTGTGAAAAGTTCATGTGGAAAATGAAAATGAGACAATGATCTTAATTGAAAAAATGAAGAGAGAAGAAGAGAGACATATAGGGGAGAGGACAGAGAGTAGCAAATCTAAAATTATAAAAGTGTCATTGTGGTTCATATACACTCACACTCCCCTTAAGCTAGAGTGTAGAGATCAAACAAGTCTAGCTTGCAAGAAATAGGATCGTAGGAGACCGTGCTTAGCCCTTTCGTTAGAAGGTCCGCTAGTTGATGGGAAGAGCCAACATGAGGAGTGATGATGAACCTATAAAGTACTCGATGGTGAATAGCATGTCAATCAATCTCAATGTGTTTGGTGCAATAATGAAAAGTAGGATTGTTGGCAAAAAAGATTGCAGCTTGGTTATCACAATACATGTTCATGGCACCCTGTACTGAAAAACCAAGTGATGAACTTAATCGCGTGTATTTTTTGTCATTTTTATGCGATGATTCCATGCAATAAAAATATAATTCATTTCTTATTATAGTTTCAGTTTGGGTCAAATCCACAAAGAGCTAAAGTAACGAGGTTAGCTGTTCAAAAGAAAGACAAGGGCGGGGGAATATGCATGAGTGAAAATGGAATAATGTTGAGTTTATCCTAGAGTTAAGATAGAAATTATAAAAGATATGTGAGAACAAGATTTAAATAAATGGAAATGCGGATGATATGAGGAAAAAATGAGGAGGATGGATGACGTTAACAATGGATCCATTCAGGGTGATGGCAAGAGTGAGAGATTTACACATAGATGATGTCAAAGCTACTAAAATAAAAGAAAAAAAAGAAAACACATGTCTACTATATATGGAGATTTTCATAAGCCAAAGTCTAATCCAAATCTTTGCACAAACCCTAATGGTGTGCTTGTCCTAGGCCTGGTGATGCTTGATCCGCTCTGATTACAATCTTTGCTTTCTCCCTTCTCCACAACAAGATTGAGCATCAAAGAATGCTCCTCCTTGGGCCTTGACCTCCTCTTCATTTCCTTCCAGTAGCTTGATGCTAACAGAGAGCAAAAAAATGTAAGGAGAGAGAAAATGAAGACTTTTATAGGTGAGTTCCCAAGGTTTGAGTGTAAAGAGGGGTAAAAGAGTCCAATCAATAAAATCATTTTTTTTCAGCTCGATTATTCAATCCAAGGGTATGGATGAAGAGAGGGTTAAAATATGAACGTATCCTTAAAATCTCAGCTCAAAACTCTGTCTACATAATGATATATCATGGATTTAAATTAGAGAAATCTTAGTTGTTGATTGAGATTGTGCAATAAAAGTGTGCCACATGGCACACTCTTATTGCATCCAAAATAAGGCATGTCAGACTTTATTAGTGTGGAGTAGCTTTTTTACAAATTTCTACTTAAAAATGGGAGGGGTTTTTTGAAAAGATGCCAAAAAAATGGGAAAAATCCCTAAAAATTTTTGAAAAATTCTAGAAAAATCACTAAACTTAGAAATGGAATATATCATAAAACATTACCTTTTTCTAAAAAAAATTTTGTACATTGGATCAAGAATTTAATCTTGTATCTTTTTACACAAAAATATCTTAAATCAGGAGAAAAGATTAAGGGCTCATTTAATAAAAGTTAAGTTTGGTATAACCTCCTTAAAAATAAGGAGGTTGACCCAATATTTACTCTAGATCAATCTTGATTCATCCTAAGACCCTAGGATGATCCCTCTACAAATCCAAATCTCATTTAATAATGATTTTATAAAAAATTTGGTTGGCTTGGAGTTCAAATTTGATGGAGAGTTTTTTCATCTTCCCTCTTATTGTCATTCATATCCATGCTTTCCTACTTACGTACCTATGTCCCTACATCCATATAACTCATTAAATATGTGGAAATTCAATCACTTGACTTTGAAAGAGTTAAATAGGGTTTGTCTCGTGATATAAGTAATTGAAAAGAATGATGCATGATAGGATATATTTATTTATTTTGCCTAACTAGCAATAAATAGATGCAAGTTGAGTATACGAGTAGAATAAAATGATGAATGCAAAAATTTCATTAAAATAATGATAATGTGCATCATATTAACAAGAATTCTGTGTTAAAACTCAATTATAATGATGAAAATGAATGCATCAATGATACATTATCACCAAGCTCCTGAAGAAATGAACCTACCCTAAGCATTTCAGAGGAAGCATGCATCATAGCATTATAACTAGAGAGAGAGAGAGAGAGAGGCAACATGCTGCTTTTGACTCCACCTAGTGACAAGGTTCCCGTCAACTAATGTGTAATACTTGAAAATAGATTTCAGATTGCCACTATCACTTGTATTGCTAGAGTCAGAGTAGGCTTCCACACGAAGATGACAATGTCATAGGTAGAGAAGTCCACGTCGAGGAGCATGCTTGAGATAGGCAAGAGCAAGAAGAGTAGCCTGCCAATGGATCTCCTAGGGTGCATGCATTAATTGGCTAACGAGACCCATGATATAAGTGATGTCAGGACGTATAATGATAAGGTAAATAAGTGTCCCCACAAGTCGGCAATAGGCATAAAGATCTACAAGTAGGGGAGAGGTTGAGTCCCAAAATTTAGGCTTACTATTAAGGGAAGATGCATGAGGCTTGCACCCCAGAAGTTGAACCTTTGTAAGTATATCTAGGGCATATTTTTTTTCGTTAAGACAACATTTGTGGCCGATAAGCAAACTCGATGCCCAATAAATACTTTGCGGTGCTTAGATCCTGGATAGTAAGATGTTGATGCAAGTAAGCCTTTTGACTCAAGCAATGCCAGCAATGTCGCTCCAGTATCATCAACATATATAGCCAGTATGATGCATCATACTGAAGTAGAAGTATGATATGCATAAAAATATGGTCGTTGAATGCACAAATTTACATATCAAAGAAAATATACCGAACTCTTCAAATCTGATTTTTAAATTAGAACACTGATGAGTTGAGGTCAAATCCATGGGGAGGAAGGGTATAAGATTGAAATCTAGAGATTTTTTGGTATTTTTTGAGATTTAGAAAGCGGAGATAAATGATGAAAGGAAGAAAATGTGCACGGAGATGAAATGAACTGAGCAAGTGCTTCCAAACTCCTTGAGAAGAATGAAAATGCTTGATCGATAGTGGAAAAGAGATTTTTTGGTTTGGAAATATGAAAATATTGATAAGAAGATGGGAAAATAGGAAAGGTGGATAGAGAATGATTAGAATCTAAAGATTCATGATGAAGAGACAATCTACTAATGGTCCCTAATCAAACATACCTTTGAGAGCCTAAATATTTCGCCCGGACTTGGCGTCTTGCATCCAACACGAGGAATAAACATAAAAGGGAAGAAAATCGTTGAGAGTGGTTTTTCACACATGAATAATGATCAATCGATGCTTTCTTTCCTTTTGGCTAGCAAATGCTAGATGCAGACAATGAAAACATTGAGAAAATTTCTTTTTTTCGTCTGTAAATGTAAATCAGCCCCAGTAGATTCATAGATCTTGAACATGCCCACAAAATTTCAGTCCCTAATTGATGGAGAATTATCTCAACACAAGAACACAAGGGTTCCAAGTGAACCTAGGTATGAACTAAGGAAGAGAAATCATTCTCAACAGCAACAAAATAACATACTCCTCCTTATTCACAAGTTTGAGAAACTAACCATTCATGAATTGAATGAAGAAGACCTCTCTAAAGCATTAAAAGAGAGTGTATATTCAAAGGGAATTATCTTCCCTCCTTCGCCATTTATATACTGATCTAAAGATTGACTTGGACATATGCAATTAAACCTTCATCCTTAGAACACTTAGAATTCCATAGGTAGACCAAGTCAACCCCCTCTTACCTTGATATAGGTTCCTCATTATCCAAACTATATTCACTATATCATAGGTACCTTGTATAAAAAAATGATCTCAAAATCAGTAGGAACACCTTTGTGTTATATTCCCTTCTCTCTTTGAAAACCACCCGTACATAGAATTATAGGAGAGATCTATATATTATTACTTATGGAAGAAATATTTTCATATTCTACCTCAAGACAAAAACCTTTGCATGAAGAAACCCATGCATTTATATGTTGATACTCAGCATGAAGAAAGTTGCCATCAAGGAAGACAGTCATGAGGACCATCCTCCTAACTACCTAAGACCTCCAAGATCATCTAAAGATCAATGAGTCTACACATCGTATCCCTCGGTCATCTTGACAGCAATGAAGACATATGAAGCCAATTATGAAGAGCCTAAAGAAAGCTTCAAGCAATGAGGACTACTTCCCACGTGATTCACACCTCTACGGCTAAGGAAGATAATAAAAGCTTGGCTTGACTACTTCTAACCGACCATAGAAGAGACAAAAGACTTCCCCGAAGATGATGCCAGTGGGTTTCACTTGAAGTCATGCCTCATAAATAAACAAGCTCAAGATCACGATCTACTTAAGATGAATATGAGGACAACTACATCAAGAAGAGCTTCACGGTTTCTAAAGTTCATGAAGATTTAATCTGAAATATGAAGAGATGATGGATAACACGGTTGATGGAGAACATGAGATCAGTGTAAATTCCATATCTCCTCTATCAGTCACAATAGAAGCATTAACTACACATGAAAACCTCCAGGAGATAATGACATTGGACTGTCATGGGAGCGTTGAAATGCAAGAGCCATTCCATGAAAGATATCATCAGAATCTACATGACATCAAGTCTCATAACTAAAGAAGATGAAGGTCAGCTGAACAAGCAACTGCCTCCATAACCACCCCAACTACCAAAGGTCAACATGGGATCAAGGAGATTCCACGTACCTCCATGTCACTGTTGAGTAGATCTTTGAAGAAAGCATAAGACCGATACCGAAAGGGTCTTATAACTGCCATAACTGCCTTCTCCTTCCTCGAGGCATCTCTTCGTTCTAAAATTCTCTATCTTCTTCACCTCTTAAAAGGGACAAATGTAAGAGAAGAAATATGTTGTTTTTGATAAATGAAATCGTTTTCCTTGGTTGGAAAAGTTACTGTGTTCTTCGTGTTATCGTGTTCCCTTCTCCTTTCCATAAACCTCATTCCGAGTCCTATCTCAATATCTTTTCTCCCTCCACAGCTGTCACTTTCATCCATCTCAAGTCTGAAGCAAATCAAAGATATCTTGGATCTTTTGGTGAGTTCAAAGGCATCACTTCACGTCCACTTCAAGGTATTCATCCTCTCTACCATTACCGTGTTTAATAGTTCACCTATTAAATCGTAAGTCCAACATTGACTCATTCTCCTATCTGTTCTCAATCTTATAACTAATATCTGAAATAATATTAAGATAAATCTCAGTCTTAGAATACCATTACTAAAATCCTCTCCACGTCATTCATACTCTTCATCAAAGCAACTGAAGTATCCTCTCCCCATATTTTTTTTCTCGCAATCATACTCATTATCATTATTCTTATAATATTCTTCTGAATTGTCCTTCACCAATTCTTCACTGAATTTACTTCCATCCTTCGTGATATCATTCATAGGTCCTCTCTCATCTTTTAGGATTCAAATAGATCTTAATATATTTTATCAAACCATATCATAATCCATTCATCTTCCTATCATATTCATTCATTCTGATTCGCATTTTTCTTATTTAGATTCTTTCCATCATACTTAACCCCTTTCTAAAATATCCTACATCAATCTCATTTTACTAACTCTCATTCCAAGGCTTTACTTTGGAAATATGGAGTTCACTATCGCGTTACGACCCCGTATCACCCCCAAGAAAATGGCCAAGTAGAAGTCAGCAATAGAGAAGTCAAGAACATATTGAAGAAGATAATTTACACGGATGGAAGAGATTGGACACCAAAGCTACCGGATGCTCTATGAGCCTATTGCACCACATTCAAGATACCCATCGTGATGTCTCCATTTAGGCTCATATATGGCAAACCTTGTCATCTCCCCATCGAATTAGAACATAGGGCTTATTGGGCTATTAAAAAGCTTAATCTCTCTCTTGAGCAAGCCAGGAAAGAAAGACTTCTACAACTTCAAGAGCTCCAATGATTACAGAATGAGTCGTATCAAAATGTTGAGATTTATAAAGCCAAAAACAAGGCGTTTCATGACAAACACATTAATCGGAAAACTTTTCATGTTCATGACAAGGTATGCCTTTATTATTCTCGTCTAAAACTCTTTCCGGGGAAGTTGCGCTCTAGGTGGGATGGTCCACATGAGGTCCTTGAAGCATTTGACAATGGATCGGTATTAATTTTAGATCTTAAGACCAAAAAATCCTTCAAGGTGAATGGGCATAGATTAAAACCATACATTAGTGAGGAAGGACCACCATCTATCCATGATCAAGAGCTGCAACTTATGGAGACATCAGCCACTAATTAGTTGCTAGAGTGAGTTAAGTCCTATTGAAGACGTAAAACTTAGCGTTTGTTGGGAGGCAGCCCAACCTTATTTTGGTTTTTGCATTTACTTTATACCTTATTGTTATTTTTGTACTTGTTTTTACCTTATTTTGGCTTTTGCATTTACTTTTAGTTTTATTTTTGTATTTCTATTTTCTGTTTGCTTTGATATTTGATTTTGTTTTCTATATGCTCCATATACGCTAAGGAGGAGAGAACAACAAAAGAAGAAACTTCATTCAAGAGGAACTCCATGAATGCAGAGAAGGATGCAACCAATGCAAAATACTCGCTAAGTTTTTCTCTTAGCTCTTTTGTTTCATTTCCTATTTATTTATTTTGCATGCCATGCATTATGATTGACATCTCTTTTCCATGAGCATGTTAATTTTTATTGAAGACAATAAAAGGAATGAGTTTGGGGGGGAGTTTTCTAGAAAACTTAAAAGTTTTTAAATTTTTTGCATTCCTTCATTTGGTATTCTATGCATGATATGATTATAAACCATGCGAAAAACAACATGATCTTTCCAAAATCACATGAAATATGAGAAACATAGAGTACATGAACACCTTCAAATACTTTGTGAAATCATGGAAAAAGCAACCTTAAGTGTTATGTTGAGGAGGTTGTAGAGTCGATGGAATTATGGATCTAGGTATTCCTTTGGAGAACCATAAAGTATAAACTAAGAATCTACTCAAGCACATAGTATGATTTTTTCTAAAATTTCTATACTTCTCATCCACTCACTATTCTTTCTAAATCATGAGTTAATTACTCTTTGCACGCATGACGTGTCGTTTTCGTGCGTCGTTAAAACACAAATACGATGGTCAAACAAAATTTATAAAACCGAACTCACAAAGACAAGACATAATAATCAAGTATTGGGTAAGTATCGGGTCGATCCACAGAGAGCAGGGTCGACTTTAATCGCAGAGTTGACTTGGTCAAACTTAGGTTTAAAAAGAGTTTTAAATAAGAGAAAATAAGATGCAAGATATGGAAATGATATAAATAAGGTAAATAAGAAGTTTTAAGAATTGAAATCTTGGATTTGACAGATAAAAGTCAAAAGTCAAAGTCAAAGCGTTGACTTTGACCAATAGTAGGTGTTCTGCAAAATCAGAGAATCAAACAGAGAGAAAAGTACATATTTGGAAACTAGAGAGAAAATGGAATTTATTGATATATATTTCGTAATTTTTGGATAAGAAATGGATTTATTATGAATTATTGAAAATCAATGATCAGAAAATCCCCGAAATTAATACCTCAGAGGAAATCTTCAAATTGAATGCCCAAATGAAATTCAAATCTTGCAATTTATATGTCAATAGAAAGCTAAGAACCAGAGGAATCCAACAAGACAAAAATTATCAAATTCTAATTTGTCAATCGAAAGTAATTCACCCCGAAAGTCAATGTTTGACTTCTGATGAAAAATAAACAGTCCTTGGTCAAACGTTAAATTGGAGGACCAAATCAACTTGGAATTTGATAAATTTGCTATCCACGGAAAGCTGATGAAAAGAGGAATCTAATGAAACCAAAATCAAGTGATTTGGAATTATAATCAGAGAGATATCCTATTTTCAAAATCAGTAACTTTTCAGACCTAAAATTGGGGAAAATGAAGAACACTATGAACTAATTTGCAAAATTAAACTTCTAAATCTAATAAAAACTCAAATTACCTCTTGATAATCGATCCAATCTCACTACTAACCCGATTTCCACGAGAATTAAGCTCAAATTTGCGCGAATTGGAGTGAATTTGCTCGGATCCTTTCTCACAGATTTTCGGAATTCAAGGGGAAAATTCTATGAAATCAAGGAGGAATTCGTGATCAATCCCGCTCCAATCCCTTCGGAATTGAGTTTAAATGCAGGGGGATCATGATGAACTAAAGATCTTCCTCGAAATTTGCTTAATTCCTTCATGAATCGATCAAAAGTTTAAAGAACAAGAGAGGGAAATACATGCTTTTAATGAGGGAAATTAGGCCCGACAATCGTGGCCATTAGAGCGGTCGTGGAGGCGGTTTGCAAGGGTCGTGGGAGCGGTTCCTTGGGGCGACGTTGCAGCTTCGGGATCGGCCATGAGTTGGCCTCAATTTTGCCACGATTTCCGCATTTCCCTAGCCACGATTTTCGCCGCGATCGACCACGATCGTGGCCTGATCGTGCGTCGATTGGGCGTCGATCTCGCTGCAGATCCTCACGAGAATACTGTCTGGCACTCGTGGAGTTGATTCCACATTGAACGCTCCACGATCGCGGCTCGATCGTTCTGCGATCGCGGTTCTATCAGACCGCGATCGTTGAGTTCTTCCACGAGGCGCCAGGACCGTCCGATGAAGCTCTTCAGGTGAAGCGGATAGTCCCGATCACACGTCACTGTATCTGTTGGATCACAATCGCACAGATTAAGATTGCGAGGAGCGTCCGCCGTTAGATGGGAGAAGATCGTGATGATGATCGTGATCACGACGCCATCTGTTCGATGAAGATCCAACGCTCCAGCATTGTCCACGTCTCGCAAGGTAAGCCCTCGATCTTAATCCACTTACTCTTTTTTTAGCACGTGTTTGATGGATGATCGCGTGGACTCGGGTCCACGCGATCGACGCGTTTTAAATGAAGCGATTTGGATCCGACGTTCACCGCGCGTCCACGTCACCTGTAAAAGGTAAGTATCGTGTGGGACATAGTCCCAGACGGAAAAAAAAATAGAATGCGCGCCTATAAATTAGGGGGCGGTAAACGCATATTGCGTTACCGCCCCTAAATATTAACCAGGGCCCACTAACCTGTGGGCCCTCCACTTACCAGCCTCTCACCACGTGGTGCCCCTCACGGGCGTCCGCGTGGCCTGTCCACGTGGCACCCGACCACGCTTCAGCGCCACCCATGCCCCGCGTGGGCCACTCGGGCTCTGCCACGTGGCCTCAGTGCCGCGTCGCACTCCGAGGCGGTCCTGCGCGCCACGTCAGCCGCCACTTGGGCCCACTCGCCACATCAGCGCCTGCAGGTAAGAAACCAATTTTTTGCGATTTTAAATATGAAAAATTCGTAAAAATCAATTTAAAAATCAAATAAAATTCGGAAAAAATACATAAAACTTCAGAAATTCATATTTCTCAAAATACAACTCCTTTTTAATTGAAATTTTCTCCATTAGATCATAAATTCTTTCCTTTTTAGTATGCCATTTAAAATATATTTAGAAAGAAGAAATTAAGATGACTTATAATTTACTAAAATCATTTCTCATTAAACATTTTAAATCATAAATTCATCCTAAAATCATCCTTCCAAACATTTACTAAAGTCAAAACTCATTCCATAACAGAGATTAACTTCTATTAATTTTAAAAAAAGATTAATCATCTATTAATCATGAGATTATCCCTAATTTATGCATAAATATCAACTTTAGTGAAATGACATGCCAATGGAGAAAATTCCTAAAAAGTATGATAACATGCATCATATTCACATAAAATAAGCATGAATATGAGTTAATTAAGATAAAAATTCAAGTTATAAATGCATGTTATCAAACCCCCCAACTTAAATCATTGCTAGTCCCTTAGCAATGGAAAGAGAAAAAAAAGTATGAAATAGGACTAACAAGCTTAGAAAGCCATGGGTTGAGCATTGACAGAATCTGAAATGAATGTTCTACCTTAAATGATGCCAAGAAGAAAGTAATGTCCTAGAAACTCAAGATCAAGGTATTCCTCCAACAAACAATTTAATCCACTAAATCAACTAAGAATGCTCTTGCTCTACATACTAATAGAATATTCATAATTAAAAGAAATTCATCATACCAAACCAATCGTCGCTTCCTCCTTGCACTATGGACATGAATAATAAGGGCACAAGAAGTAGAAACAAGCATCATCCTTATGTACATAGTGGCGATAAATAGAGTCGGCTAAAACACATGGGAGGTAGCTTACCATTCTAATTCTACTTTTTTTTCTTTCTTTCCTCCTAAATCTATTTTTTTTGTATTTTTCTTTCTTTCTAATTCTACTTTATTCATCCTAATTCTACTTGCTGCAAGCCTTTTTCAAGAAAGAGATTAGAGAATTCAGAATTTGAAATTTTCAAGGCTTTTTATGCAACTTTATTGAAAAACAACATACTTCATTTCATGGTGCTCATCCTACCCATCTGCCGTCCTTAGTAGACATGCAGCTTATTCCCCCGAAGAGGTTTTGGTATCTCTATGGATCAGGGAGCTTCACTATGTCAATAATATTAATGCCAACAAAGGATGATACAAGCTACGACTTGCTATGGAAAGCGGAAGGATGTGCGTGCAAGGAGTCATCAAGTCAAAGTTTAGAAAGAAGAATGAGTGGATGAGAAGTATAGAAATTTTTGAAAAATCATACTATGAGCTTGAGTACACCCTTAGTTTGGATTTTATGGCTCCCCAAAGGAATACCTAGATCCCTAATTCCATCGACTCTACCATCTCCTCAATATACACTTAAGGTTGCTCTTCCCACAACTTTCTAAACAAATGAAGGTGTAAATGGACTCTATGCTTTTCTTTTTCATGTGTTTTTGAAAAGATCATGTTTCTGTTCACATGTTTAAAAATCAGATCATGCATAGAATACTAAATGAAGAAATGCAAAAAAATTTTGAAAAATTCTAAGTTTTCTAGAAACCTCCCCCCCATGCTCATTCCTTTTATTGTCCTCAATAAAACTCAACATGCTCATGGAAAAAGTGATGAAAATCAATATACATGGCATGCACATCAGTAAAAGAAAAACAATCATAAAAGGGAAAAGAAAAACTTAGCGGGAATTTGCATTGGTTGCATTCTTTTCTTCATTTTTGGAGTTGCTTTGGAGCCGAATTTCTTCGTTTTATGCGCCCTTCTCCTTTGTACCTAAAAAACTTATAAAGAAACAACAGCAAACATCAAAGCAAAAATCAAGTATAAAAATAAAAATAAATGCTAAAAGTAGAAAATAAATACAAAAATAAGATAAAGATGGGTTGCCTCCCAACAAGCGCTAAGTTTAACGTCTTTAGCTAGACGTAACTCACTCCAACGACTAACTAGTGGCTGAGATCTCAAGAGATTGCATCTCTTCCCTATGAGGAGGGGGAGGTCCTTCTTCACCAATATATGGCTTCAACCTATGTCCATTCACCTTGAAGGAATTTTGGGTCTTGGGATCTAAGATCAAGACTGATCCATTGTCATACACTTCAAGGATCTCATATGGACCATCCCACCTTGAGCGCAATTTCCCTGGAAAGAGTTTAAGACGGGAATTATAAAGCCATACCTTGTCATGAACATGAAAAGATCTCCAATTAATGTGCTTGTCATGATAGGCTTTATTTTTGGCTTTATAAATCTCCGCATTTGATATGCCTCATTCCGGAGTTCTTGGAGCTCTTGAATTTGAAGAAGTCTTTCCTTTCCATCTTGATCAAGAGATAGATTGAGCTTTTTAATGGCCCAATATGCTCTATGCTCTAACTCGACAGGGAGGTGGCAAGGCTTGCCATAAATGAGCCTAAAAGGAGACATCCCAATGGGTGTCTTGAATGCGGTGCGGTAAGCCCATAGAGCATCGGGTAGCTTCGCTGCCCAATCTCTTCCATCTGTGCGAATGATCTTCTTCAAGATGTTCTTGACTTCTCTATTGTTCACTTCCACTTGGCCATTTGCTTGGGGGTGATACGGGGTCGTGACGCGATGGTGAACTCCATATTTCTTAAGTATACTCCTAAAATGAGAGTTAGTAAAGTGAGATCCACCATCACTAATAATAGCTCTAGGACAACCAAATCGAGAAAAGATATTGTTAACAATGAAATTATTAACCACTCGATGATTGTTTGTCCTCGTCGGTATCGCCTCGACCCATTTGGACACATAGTCCACCGCTACAAGAATATACTCCTTGCCCTCCGACGGTGGAAATGGTCCCATAAAATCAATCCCCCAAAGATCAAAAATTTCTACCTCAAGGATGGTTTGCAAGGGCATTTCATCTCTCTTGGAGATGTTCAATGCGGATTGGAACTTTAGACATTCCTTGCAATACTTGATCGCATCCTTGAAGAGAGTTGGCTAATAGAAGCCACTTTGTAGCACCTTCACTCCCGTCTTCCTCGACGCAAAATGTCCTCTTCATAGAAACGACTGACACATCGCTAGAATATGCTCTTGCTCCTCCTCCGGAACGCATCGCCGAATAATCTGATCAGCCCCTACATGGAACAATTGGGGTTCTTCCCAAAAATAATGTCTAACATCATACACAAATTTCTTCTTTTGATGCGTGTTCCAATAATCGGGGACAGATTTAGTGACTAAGTAATTAACAATATGCGCAAACCAAGGTACCTTAGTCACCACGGCGAGGAGCTGCTCATCGGGAAATGTATCACAAATATCACCTGAAGATGTAATGTGGAGTCGAGAAAGATGATCAGCCACCGAGTTCTCACTTCCCTTCTTGTCCTTGATCTCCATATCGAATTCTTGAAGGAGGAGAACCCATCTAATCAGTCGCGGTTTGGCCTCTTTCTTGGACAAAAAGTACTTGAATGCGGCGTGGTCCGTGTAGACAATGATCTTGCTGCCCAAGATATAAGGCCGAAACTTCTCCAAAGCAAAGACAACCGCCAACAACTCCTTCTCCGTCGTAGTGTAGTTAAGTTGAGCGTCGGCTAGTGTCTTGCTCGCGTAACATATGGCGGTCGGCTTTTTGTCGATTCGCTGCCCCAAAACCGCGCCCACTGCAAAATCAGAAGCATCACACATAATCTCAAAAGGTAAGTCCCAATTAGGACTTTGTAAAATAGGCGCTTCCACTAAAGCTTGATTCAGCTGCATAAAGGCGTGCTTCCCTTCTTCCTCAATGATAAAATGATTTTCCTTGCAAAGAAGAGAAGTCAGTGGTTTTGAAACCTTAGCAAAATCCTGAATAAAGCGACGATAAAAACCGACATGCCCTAGGAAACTTCTAAGTTCCCTTATCGACGTAGGGAGTGAAAGGTCTTGGATTACCTCAACCTTGGCATTGTCCACTTCCCATCCTTTGCTTGAAACTAGATGTCCAAGCACTATACCTTCTCGCACCATGAAGTGTGACTTCTCCCAATTAAGAACTAGGCGTTTCTTAACGCAAACGTCGAGGATTTGCGTTAAGTGCTCCAAGCACGCATCAAAACTCGGGCCGAAAACTGAAAAGTCGTCCATGAAGACCTCCATGCTCTCTCCTATAAAATCAGAGAAAATGGCCATCATGCACCTCTGAAATGTGGCGGGGGCGTTACATAGTCCAAAAGGCATGCGCTGAAATGCATATGTGCCAAATGGACATGTAAACGTCGTCTTCTCCTGATCATCGGGGTGGATAGCTGGCTGATTATACCCCGAATAGCCGTCTCGGAAGCAATAAAATCCTTGACCTGAAAGTTTGTCAAGAATTTGGTCAATAAATGGCAAAGGGAAATGGTCCTTCTTAGTCACCGCGTTAAGCTTCCGATAGTCGATGCAAACTCTCCACTTCCTCGGAAGACGCGTCTGAAGTTCCTCGCCCTTGTCATTTGTCGTCATGGTGATCCCCACCTTCTTGGGGACAACATGCACCGGACTGACCCATGGACTGTCGGAGATGGGATATATGATACCTGCATTAAGCCATTTAAGAATCTCATCCTTAACAGCATCCCATACCTTAGGGTTGAGCCGTCTTTGTGCCTCTCTAGAGGGACGAGTGTCCTCCTCTAGGAAAATGTGATGCATGCACAAAGAGGGATCAATTCCCTTAAGATCCGACACGTTCCATCCGATTGCTTCCTTCCTCGCTCGCAAGACCGCCAATAGTCTCTCCTCCTGGTCATGATCTAGCTGCAAGGATATAATAACGGGGTTAGCACTATGATGATCAAGAAAAGCATACATCAGCGTCGAAAGTAGCGGTTTTAGCTCGGGTGCCGTCTCGTCGGAGGGAAATGGATCATCCTCGGGCTCCTCGAAGCTCCTATCCTCAATAGTCGCCATCGTCTCCTCGATACAACTCGAAATCTCCGGATCCTCGTAGATATCGACGGCGCCTACCTCATCGGTCTCGTGTGAAGGATGTCGCATCAACTTGTTGATGCTCACCTTCATCGTGCTATCTCCAACCTGAAAAATAACTTCACCCTTGCCCCAATCCGTAATCGTTTTCGCGGTAGCTAAAAATGGTCTCCCTAGTATGATGGGAGAGTCGGTGAGGTCCTTCGTGGATTTCATATCCACGATAATAAAGTCTACCGGAAAGAAGCAGTTTTCTACCTTAACTATCACATCCTCTACTACTCCATGAGGTCGTCTCACGGATCCATCCGCTAAGCTCAACTCGATAAATAATGGCTGCAACTCGCCAAGTGGACAAGCGTCATACACTCCCTTCGGGAGTATATTAACACTAGCCCCCGTGTCGAGGAGAGATCGAGTGAACATCCTACCCCCTATCTCACAACTAATCATAGGAGCTCCCGGATCACGTCGCTTACGAGGA
Source organism: Lemna minuta (assembly GCA_024174645.1). Lineage (NCBI taxonomy): Eukaryota > Viridiplantae > Streptophyta > Magnoliopsida > Alismatales > Araceae > Lemna > Lemna minuta. The sequence continues at coordinate 216,036 of CM044115.1, read as the reverse complement.
AGCGTACTCAGCATGATGGAACTGATGGTCTCACTCATATGTATACGTTTCGGCTTCCTCACCGGGGTGCAAAGTCCTCTCAGGAACTTTGCGTAGGGTGGAATATGCTGGATGGCGTCTACTAATGGGATGGTGATAGTAACCTACCTAAAAGCCTCTAATAAGGTGCCATCGCTATCACTAGTAGGGACTCTAGGCCGGCTCAAAAGCTGAGGATATGGCACCGGAGGTTTATAAACCTCGGGATTGGGCTCTGCCCTACTCTCCTCATCGGGTGCCTCCTCATCCTCGGAGTCCTCCTCTGGGATAATCGTGGGAGATGGACGGTCGTCCTTCTCCTCAAGCGGGTCCTTGCAGCGCTTGTGGTCCGTATGAGGATCCACTAAGACCTTGCCGCTACGTAGGCCCGATATGGCATGTGCCTCCTCCGATGCACTATCAATGAGAACTTCGTTCACATTATGGGTGCGGTTCGACGATGCTTGACCTACATTCCTAGGATTTTCTAAAGGCTGGGAATGCAGCTGATCACTAAACTCAACTCGCTTACCCTTCCTTTGCTCGGTAGAAGCATCGGAGCATTGGGCTTTAGCCCCTTCGACTCGGTCGAGTCGGTCGCTAACCTCATTCAGTTTACTCATCATTTGTGCTAATGCACTCATGACGGGGTCAACTGAAGGTGCCGGAGGTGGAATAGCCGGTGGCGGGGTGACCGCTTGGGGAATACCGGGGGCGAAAGGTGTCGGCCTCGGGTTCCCCATATGCTGCGGCGCGGATCCGTAGGGCTGATGATGTGAAGTGTGCTGCCCGCTCCGCTGCTGCGCATAAGTACGGTTATGAAAACTGGAATAACCCTGATTCGGGTAGGTCGACCTACCGGCCTGGCTCAAACCTGGATATGTAGTATGGTTTGGCCGGAATGGAAACTGTCCCTAGATTGCCATCACGGGGCAATCCAGCTATACATGCTCAAAGCTAGAGCAATGTGAACACGGTGAGACATCAATATGTGAAACTGGCGCGAGGCCATCAGAACCCGGTCGGACCTTAAGCGAGTCTATTATCAAGTTCTGGGCTTCCGTCAGTTTCTCAATCTTATCTAAAAGCATACCTGTCTCTGCCGCCTTTGCGTCTAACATCCCTCCCTTCGCGGGAGCGCTCCGTCCTCCGAAGGGTTTAGCCGCATGATGATGGCTATTCTCTGCCACCAACTCGATCAACTCGAGGGCTTCATCCTCATACTTGCTCATGAACGTGCCTCCACTAGCGGCATCGAGCAAATACCTGTCAGGTGCATCTAAACCATCATAAAAAATCTGAGTAATCTCATGTTTAGGTATACCATGATGCGGACACTGTCTCAGGAGATCTCTAAGTCTCTCCCAAGCCTCATGGAAAACCTCACCCGACCCTTGTGAGAACTCGCGTATGGCGCGTCTCACGGCACTAGTCTTACCTACCGAGTAGTACTTACGCAAAAATGCATCTTCCATCTCTCTGCATGAATCAAACTCGCGGCCCACGCTAAAGAACCACTCCTTCGCCCTTTCCTTAAGCGTGAAAGGGAAGAAGCGCATCTTGGCCGTCTCGGAGGGGACATTGTGGAACTGGTTGAATTCGCACACCTAGCTGAACTCGTCCACATGTCGATAGGGATCCTCTGATGGTAGTCCATGAAAAGTGGGCAAAAGGCCAAGAATATGTGAGTCAATTTTAAAATTTGCACCTCGTCGTAGAGGCGCATTGACTCGCGTAGTCTGCCTTTGGACAACCGGTCTTGCGTAATCGCTAAGACGTCGTCTCACTATCTCGGCAGGAAGAGGGGCGTCTATCGGCTCTCCTCGCCCTGGTGTGGCGATCGCTGGAAGAGAATCACTAGAGGTCTCCGATGGAGCTCCAGATGAGGCAAATAAATCCTCATACACGGGATTATTCCGTGTATGCCTCGTGGGTCGCTGACCCTGTCGTCCTCCTTGGTTCCTATGATTCCTATGCATATCTAAAGCCAAAAGATCACAAAAACAGCAAGTATATATATATAAGAATGTCAGAAAAGAGTGAGACGAAAAGAGTGATGTCTAAATGAAAAACGCTTCACTTAATCCACCTAAAAGATAGATCAAGTTAAACACTATCAAAAAGCACACCAATAAAGATAATAATAATAATAGGTCACTGATAACAGAGGATAAAATCTCAAATATATCAATATCGATGTATCAATTAGGCGAAAAACACCAAATAGACTACCAAATTTGCACCAAAATGTCAAATAATGGCCAAATTTAGGTAATCTTACCTCGCTATACCTTTTTCACCCCTGATGAGGGTCTGATAAATTCTCTGCAAGTCAATAAACAACAGAAGATAAAAACCTAAATATGATCCAGAAATCAAAGCAATCAAATCAATAACGCATGCTCCCCGGCAACGGCGCCATTTTTGGCCGTGTCGTTTTCGTGCGTCGTTAAAACACAAATACGATGGTCAAAAACAATTTCTAAAACCGAACACACAAAGACAAGATATAATAATCAAGTATTGGGTAAGTATCGGGTCGATCCACAGAGAGCAGGGTTGACTTTAATCGCAGAGTTGACTTGGTCAAACTTAGGTTTAAAAAGAGTTTTAAATAAGAGAAAATAAGATGTAAGATATGGAAATAATATAAATAATGTAAATAAGAAGTTTTAAGAACTGAAATCTCGGATTTGACAGAGAAAAGTCAAAAGTCAAAGTCAACGCATTGACTTTGAGCAACAGTAGATGTTCTGCAAAATAAGAGAATCAAACAGAGTCAGAAGATTACGAAAAGTAGATATTTGGAAACTAGAGAGAAAATGGAATTTATTGATATATATTTCGTAATTTTTCGATAAAAAATGGCTTTATTATGAATTATTGAAAATCAATGATCAGAAAATCCCCGAAATTAACACCTCAGAGGAAATCTTCAAATTGAATGACCAAATGAAATCTAAATCTTGAAATTTATATGTCAATGGAAATCTAAGAACCAGAGGAATCCAACAAGATTAAAATTATCAAATTCTGATTTGTCAATCGAAGGTAATTGACCCCGAAAGTCAACGTTTGACTTCTGATGAAAAATGAACAGTCCTTGGTCAAACGTTAAATTTGAGGATTAAATGAACTCAGAATTTGATGAATTTGCTATCCAGGGAAATCTGATGAAACGAGGAATCCAATAAAACCAAAATCAAGTGATTTGGAATTATAATCAGAGAGATATCCTATTTTCAAAATCAGTGACTTTTTGGACCTAAAATTGGGGAAAATGAAGAACACTATGAACTAATTTGCAAAATTAAACTTCTAAATCTAATAAAAACTCAAATTACCTCTTGATAATCGATCGAATATCACTACTAACCTGATTGCCATGACAATTAAGCTCCAATTTGCGCGAATTGGGGTGAATTTGCTCGGATCTTTTCTCACGGATTTTCAGAATTCAAGGGGAAAATTCGATGAAATCAAGGAGGAATTGGTGATCAATCCTGCTCCAATCCCTTCGGAATTGAGTCTAAAGATCACGATGAACTAAAGATCTTCCTCGAAATTCACTGAATTCCTTCACGAATCGATCAAAAGTTTAAAGAACAAGAGAGGGAAATACATGCTTTTAATGAGGGAAATTAGGCCCGACAATCGTGGCCATTGGAGCGGTCGTGGAGGCGGTTTGCAAGGGTCGTGGGAGCGGTTCCTTGGGGCGACGTTGCAGCTTCGGGATCGGCCATGAGTTGGCCTCAATTTTGCCACGATTTCCGCATTTCCCTAGCCACGATTTTCGCCGCGATCGACCACGATCGTGGCCTGATCGTGCGTCGATTGGGCGTCGATCTCGCTGCAGATCCTCACGAGAATACTGTCTGGCACTCGTGGAGTTGATTCCACATTGAACGCTCCACGATCGCGGCTCGATCGTTCTGCGATCGCGGTTCGATCAGACCGCGATCGTTGAGTTCTTCCACGAGGCGCCAGGACCGTCCGATGAAGCTCTTCAGGTGAAGCGGATAGTCCCGATCACACGTCACTGTATCCGTTGGATCACAATCGCACAGATTAAGATTGCGAGGAGCGTCCGCCGTTAGATGGGAGAAGATCGTGATGATGATCGTGATCGCGACGCCATCTGTTCGATGAAGATCCAACGCTCCAGCATTGTCCACGTCTCGCAAGGTAAGCCCTCGATCTTAATCCACTTACTCTTTTTTTAGCACGTGTTTGATGGATGATCGCGTGGACTCGGGTCCACGCGATCGACGCGTTTTAAATGAAGCGATTTGGATCCGACGTTCACCGCGCGTCCACGTCACACCCGTAAAAAGGTAAGTATCGTGTGGGACATAGTCCTGCACGGATAGAATGCGCGCCTATAAATTAGGGGGCGGTAAACGCATATTGCGTTACCGCCCCTAAATATTAACCAGGGCCCACTAACCTGTGGGCCCTCCACTTACCAGCCTCTCGCCACGTGGTGCCCTTCACGGCGTCCGCGTGGCCTGTCCACGTGGCACCGGGCCACGCGTCAGCGCCACCCGTGTCCCGCGTGGGCCACTCGGGCTCAGCCACGTGGCCTCAGTGCCGCATCGCACCCCAAGGCGGTCCCGCGCGCCACGTCAGCCGCCACTTGGGCCCGCTCGCCACATCAGCGCCTGCAGGTAAGAAACCAATTTTTTGCGATTTTAAATATGAAAAATTCGTAAAAATCAATTTAAAAATCAAATAAAATTCGGATAAAATACGTAAAACTTCAGAAATTCATATTTCTCAAAATACAACTCCTTTTTAATTGAAATTTTCTCCATTGGATCATAAATTCTTTCCTTTTTAATATTTTGTCATTTAAAACATATTTAGAAAGAAGAAATCAAGATGACTTATAATTTACTTAAATCATTTCTCATTAAACATTTTAAATCATAAATTCATCCTAAAATCATCCTTCCAAACATTTACTAAAGTCAAAACTCATTCCATAACAAAGATTAGCTTCTATTAATTTTAAAAAAAAAGATTAATCATCTATTAATCATGAGATTATCCCTAATTTATGCATAAATATCAACTTTAGTGAAATGACATGCCAATGGAGAAAATTCCTAAAAAGTATGATAACATGCATCATATTCACATAAAATAAGCATGAATATGAGTTAATTAAGATAAGAATTCAAGTTATAAATGCATGTTATCAACGCACACCCTTCTGTTCTCCATAGAAAGTCGTAGCTTGTATCATCCTTTTCTTGGCAATACTATTATTGACATAGTGAAGCTTCCTGATCCATAGAGATACCAAAACCTCTTCGGGGGAATAAGCTGCATGTCTACTAAGGACGACACATGGGTAGGATAAGCACCATGGATTGAGTTAATGCGAATATTGTTTTCAATAAGATGCATAAAAAGCCTTAGAAAGTTTTTAATTTTGCATTTAATCTTCATTATCTAATCCCTTTCCTTAAAAATTCTTGCAGCAAGTAGAATTAGTATTAAAAAAATCTAAGTAGAATTAGGATGAAAGAAAAAGAAAAGAAATTAGAATTAGAATGGTAAGCTGCCTCTCATGTGTTTTAGCCAATTCTATTTTATAGCCATTATGTATGAAAAGGATGATGCTTGTTTCTACTTCTTGTGCTTGTATCATTCGTTTCCATAGTGCAAGGAGGAATCAACAATTGATTATGCAAGATGAGTCATTTCCTTAATATAATTATATCTTTATTAGTATGTGGAGCAAGAGGATTCTTGATTTATTTGATGGGTTAAAGTGTTCGCCGAAGGAATGCCATGACCCTAAGTTTCTAGTACACTACCTTCTCCTTGACATCATTTAAGGTAGAACATTAATTTAAGATTCTATCAATGCTTAACTGATGATTTTCTGAGCTCATTCGTTAGTCCTATTACACACTCTTTATGTTTCCATTGCTAAATGACTAGCAATCATTTAAGATGGGGGGTGTGATAACATGCACATTTAACTTGAATTATTTTCATATTTAACTAATAATCATGCTTATCTTATATAATTATGGTGCATGTTATCATAATTTTATAAATTTTCTCCATTGGCATGCCATTTTACTAAAGTTCGTATTTTTGCATTGTTTAGGGTTAATTATGTGTTTTATTGCTGTTTGACCTTTTTCAAGGTCAAATAATTAGAAATTAACCACTTTCCTTGATTTATTTTGAATTTAGTGAATGATTTAAAGAATAAATTACAAGAAGAGAATGAGAGGAAGAATCAAAATAGAATTCCAAAGGGTTGATTTAATATTATTGTGAATTCATCCTATTTTCTTGTTTGGATTTATATTTTAGATGGCATGAAATTAAAGATGAAGAAATTTGTGATCCAATGGAGAAAATTTAAGTCAAAAAGAAGTTCTAGAAATGAAGTTATAAATTTCCAAATTTTATAGATTTTTTCAGATTTTATTTTTGATTTTTCAGGTATTTTTCGGAATTTATTTCCTTAAAAAATCATGAAAAAAGGTTTTTTATATGTGTGGGACCCGCGAAGCTGACACGTGGCGGAGCCACGCGAGCCCAAGTGGACCACATTGATGCCTACTTGGCGCAAGGACAATTGGGCTAATAGCGTGTGTGGGCCCAGGTGCCTAGTGGGCCCACGGAAGGCATAGGGGGGCGTACTAGGCTCAATTGGGTGATGCAAAGGCTAATGAACCCTCTTCCTTTTATATACGATATTCTCACTTATCATTCTCCGTGTGGGCTGACGAGACGAGACTGCGAGGTCGTCGATTTCACACGGTTTCGTGTCAAAAATTATTCTAAACTTACCAATTTGGGGAATTAAGAGTGAATTCAAGGGTATAATGGTAAATATGGGTCGAATCCACAGGGAATTAAGGAATTTCTTGACGTAATCTTCAAATTTGATCAAATCGGACGAGAAATAGATGGTAGAAATTGGGGAAAATGGTACTTTAAGAAAGTAGACTTCAAATCGATTCCACGGAATCAAAAATTGTTGAATTTGGACTTGATTTCGTGGAGAAATCAGAATTTGAAGTGGAGAGAAAATTTCGAGCGTGAAAATCGTGATTTTAGGTGAAATTTGATGAAATTAACTTCTAAATCCTAATCTAAAAAGCAATTAAACATTATAGGAAGATAATCTAGGTAAAACCGCTCCAACTAAACTTAATTAGCGATCAAAACGAGGCGATTAAACGGATTAATCGCTGAAAACGTGAAGAACGCAATCGTGAGCTTCAAGCTGCGATTTCTCCTTCGATTCTCCACCAAATCTTGACTTCTACCCCTCCGTGGACGCGGAAATGAAAGAGGGAGAGGAAGGAATCAAGAGAAACGAGAGAGAGGGTGTCTAGACAGCTCAATTGGATTGAAATCTCAACTCGGATGCTTACAAATGTCGAAGAACAAGCCTTTTTATAGCAATTTTGGGCGTAACCGTCCGATCGTTTCGATCGACGGTTACGATGAAACGGTCCATCATGGACCGTTTCAATTATGTCGCGATCGTCGGATTGAAGATGGAGCGCCAGGATGATCCCATCAATAAGCGTTATAAAAACGCTCCGATTCAACCCCTTGGATCGCGATCCAACGGTCTAGATGCTCCCACCACGGTTCGATCTGGACCGTTATAACGCCTGAGATTTGCGCACGTGTTTGATCTTGATCCGGTGGTCCGTTGTCCATCCGATCGACGCGTGATATCGACGCGCGATGTCGATCTGACGCCTCTCCTTCCGCCACGTCACATAAAATCTGAGCCGTTATAACGTGTTTAAAACGCACGTGGTCTTGATCTTAATCCGTGGACCACGCATCCGCTCGATCGGCGCGCTCCGATCTCGATCCGACGCCTCACATCGCTCCACGTGTCCTGCGTTTAAAACACTGTGTGGGACTTTAGTCCCACACGGAAAAAATTAGTGGAATCCATCGAGTTTATAAGGCCTGACGGATTAAAGGGTCGAATACCCTCCCGATATACGGGAGGCTGAATACTCATTAATATATATGTAATAAATATAGTAAATAAAATATATGTGCCACATAGGCGTTGCGCGGGCCCGCGTGGCTCTGCCACGTGGCCTTGCGTGCCACGTCGCAACCACGTGGGACCGGCGCGATTATTAGCCCCTTTTTACTCTTTTTTATTTATTTATTTTAATCGATTTAAATCGAAATTAAATCGGAAAAAATCCAGAAAAAAATCCCTAAAATTTGTAAAAATCATATCTTTCAAAATAGAACTCCAAATTAATCCAAATTTCTTTCATTTGATCTGAAAATTAATTATCTATCATTCTAAAAAGTCAAATTATTTAAATAAAAAAAGATTTAATTCTTATTTCAAAAATACATTCATTTCTTTAAGATTTTAACTTTAGAAAATTAAATGAATGTTCATAAAAATGATTTCTCTCATTATTTAACTTTAAAAACCATTTATAATCTCAAGTAAAGATGGGTTATAAAATCTTTAATCTTTAATTCATCATAATTAACCCTAAATTAATGCATTTTGAGATTATAACATAAAATTGCATAGAATGATAGAAATGCACTCAAAATATGATAACATGCATATAAATGGAATGTTTTATGCCTTATTTTACATTAATAATCATGTTTTATCATGTTAAGATTGCATGTTATCAGGGACTAACCCCTCACTCAGTTTTTGCAAGCGACGTGGCAGAGCATGGTGCGTTGGATAAAACCGTGCAAATCGAAACGCGTCGATCTCGTAGACTCCGATCTATCTAATCTCATCATACGCACATGACTATTTCGCAGCCCTCAATCTCATTAATGAAATTTGATGGTCATGATTTAATTGCACACTGGTTGAATAATGAATCAACACGTGGCTTAATATAGATACTCCGATGAAGATTGGACAAAAAAAAAGGAGTGGATTCCACATCGTGGGATTGTGGCCCACTGATTTCATGTCATCATGGCCGTCCAAAGCTCCTTCAGTGAATCAGACGGCGCGGATTTTTCGTGATGAAATCTTTATAAATTGATGTTCTCTTTTCTTTAAACTTTTGATTGAAACGTGAAGAAATTAAGTGTTTTTGGAGCAAAATCTCAAGTTCATCTTGATTCCCATGCATTCTAGACTCAATTGCAATTAGACTGAGGCAAGATTGATCAGGAATCATTGCGAGAAAGATTTGGATTCGCCCCTTGAATGTCGAACTTACGTCGAAGAAGAAACGGGATAAATACACAACGATCAAAGCAATTTGAAGCACAATCTTTGCATTAATCGGGTTGGTAGTAGGATTCCGTTGTAGTCCTTGCAATTTATGTAGTTTTGATTAGATTTAGATAGGTAATCAGAGTTTAGGAATTGGAAATTTTATCATTTTGCTCAAATTTAATTGCGAATTTTTGCTGATTTTTTTAACAAGTATTTCTCTTTCATCTTAAGTCCTAATCCATGGATTTTGGTTTCATTGGATTCCTTGTTTCATCAGCTTTCCACGAATATCTGATTTGTAAAATTTCATCAACATTTGACCCTTCAATTTAATGTTTGACCAATTGCTATTCATTTTCAATCCAAATTTGGGCGTTGAATTTTGAGGGCAATTACTCCTAATGTACAAGGTCAAATTTGATAATTTTAATTTCTCTGGAATCCTCTGATCGTAAAATTTCTAATCATATGTGAATTGCTAGATTTGGATATCATTTGGTTAGTCAACTTAATGATTTTGACCAAGATCTTAATTTCGGGATTTTTATGTTGACTGATTCTAGAAAGATCATAATAAATCCAATTCTTGTCTAAAAATCACGAATTATATATCAAAATTTTCCATTTTTTATCTATTGTATCACCTTTTTCCTCTCTCATTTTACAAAAAGTTAGAGTCTGGTCAAAGTCAATGCTTTGACCTTGACTTTGGACTTTTCTTCTTCAAATATTTTCTAAAATGCTTAAAATATCTTCTCTTATATATTAGTATTCATTCCATTTATAGTATATCATTTACCAATCTTAAAAACCCTAATTAGACCTAAGTATGAACAAGTCAACTCTTTTGATTAAAGTCAACCGTGCTCTTTGTGGTTCGACCCGATCTCATTGATGTACTTGATTACGTATTTTTAATCATCTTGAGTTTGGAATTCTAAATTTTGTTTGACTGACGATCGTGTGTTTCAGCGACCGCAGTAACTTGTATTGTCACTGGCAGAGGCGTCGAGACAATAGCTCGACGAACTTGACCTAGGGATGGGGCCCAGACTCTCTAGTGACCCGATAGATCAAAGAGGCAGCCGATGGCATGGGATACAATGACCGAAATCCCTTGCACTCGTTCGATGGGTGTGATCTCGCCCAAAAATCAAAGGATGTCCTACCTCTCAGTTCTATAACTAGCCAATAATAGCTAGCCCTAGTAGTGGAGCAGTAGCAGTCAATAGCAAAGAAAGTGATAATACTCGAGGGCTCATGTTCAGAGATTTGGGAAGCTCCCAAAAGGTCGTAGTGCAATTAAGACGGCTTGCCGTTGGCATAATCGATCTCATCAATCATCGCAACCAATGGCGTAGGGCGGCAACATCGCTCGGTTCGAGGGCAATCGGTGGTAGCTGGCTGCGGGCGTAGCACGGGCTCGAGGAACTCACGCCAGACTTCTTGGCGGCAGTCTCAAGTGTACCCAAGGCGTTCTAGCTTGTTACAACGTTGTTCCAAGCACCCTGCAACAAGAGTGACAAGAGTGATACAAAGAGGTCACCAGAGAGATCGTACGGGCGACGAGGGCATGCGCGCCCGAATCAGAGACTGGCGCACCGAGGACTAGCGTCGAGCAAGTGGTGGGCATTGATTACCAACCACCTAGGGAGACTTCCACTGAGGTTTTCAGAGGCTGAGGGAAGTGCTAGGCGGTCGGGGTGACGAGGCAGGGTGAGTTGGCGGTCGATGGCACTTGGATATGCGCGCCTGCGCACGTGCAGGCAACCAGCAACAGGCGCGGAATCTCTCCCGCGTGCAGTAGGTTGAGGCATCACCTAAGCATTTTGTCAAATGCTTGGTGGGCAGGTCTTCGATGGGAGTGGGAAGCGGCGATCCAAGCAGTCGCTCAGGGCAAGCAAGTGTCGGCGCATGTCCGCTAGCTAGCGCGCAGGCGCCTACGGGCGTCGACGGTGAGATCCTCCATGGATCTTGGAACTGGGGCACCGAGGGAATCGTTGGAGATGTCGCGCATGGAATCTAGACCAGAGATGCTTAGGGGATGACCGGTGTACTTGGGTTTGGCGTGGAATGGCCGCCAAGTGAGGCCAGTTGAGACTCCCCATTCGGTAGAACCTAGAGTGGTGGATCGACCGCTGGCGGGGGCGTCTAGGATCTCCAATCTCGGCTGCTGATGATTGGGATCAGCTCCAGGGGGTGAAGACCTCGATCCCCTTTCTTCTTCCTCCCGATTCAGCCTAGGAGGAGGTCCCATCTACCTAGAAAAGCATGCAAAATACCTCCATGGAGGAGGAGATAGGGTGGGAAAAAAAAGACAAACTAACAACGTTTCTTGACTTCAATTCTTTTTTGCAATAGGATCATTTTTCCCTTATATAGGTGGGAGAAAATGGGCCTAATTGGTCCCAATTGAGAGTGGTGCCAAAAATGATGGGCCACCCCAATTGGGCTAGAAAATCAGCCCAAAATTTATGGGAGGCCCAAAAAACATGGAGGGTGATGCAGGACGCGGTGGTGAAAACCCTCGTGGCTGATCAATGGAACTGACGACGAGTGAAGATAGCCGGTCAAACCTAACCTACGGATAGGCAAATCCTACACCCTGAATAAGATCTCTAGCCTAAACCTAAGTGCATGGAGGCATTCCGATCAGCGGAATCAACTCCGGGTGACCCGGGGAAACTCGCGACGATGGGTAGGGTGAGATCCTCTCGATCCACGTCCGAAGTCGCTCGTCATGGAGTAGCTTGAATGCTGCAGCCCACGCTCGGTGTCAGACCTGACATACGCTGGAAGATTCTCAAACCTATAACCGCTCTATCCTACCTACGTCGTCCGACGGCGGTGGAGACGAGGAAAGGAAACGCTTCGAAAAGTAATTGAACTTTAAAATATGAGGTAGAAGCTAACCTGCAGGGCGCGTGCCCAGTCGATCGTGGTGAGGGAGATCGTTCATACGTGGCACAACGATCGGTAGAGGTAGGCCTAGTCGACAGCGTCGCAGTCGTGGTGGAGTCCTTGGCGAGATGACAAATAAGATCAAAGGGCAGGACTCACGGGCGAGGCGCGCGGGCAATGGCAGTCAGGAGCACTCGGCAGCTTGACACGACGCACTTGAGTACGGTGTGTGGGAGGGGAGAAAAGGTCCAGTGCGAGAGCAGAGCGCGCGAGAGTGGCCCGGGCCCACGGGGAACACGACAGGGACCAAAAACAGGAGCGGGGCAGCCAAGTGTGGATGCCGCGCTGGTTGAGTCAGGCTCGGGCGCGGCTTGGATCACGGGCCGACGTGGTCTGGGTCCAATCCCAGGCGGGCCTAGAACGAGTGCAGAGCTACATGTCCTGGGCGCCGGCGTGACCAGGGCTTGAGCGGGCGCTGAGGGAGGGGGGAAGCGGCTGAGGCCCCCCCATTTCAAATTCAGAGGGTACGAATTCCGAATTGTAGGCTCTCGACTGGGAGTTCGTGATTTGGGAGGTGATGTCCTTCATAGGGAATGGAAGATGGGGGAAACGAGTAGAGGGAGAACAGTGTCACTTGATGTATTTTTTGGGAGTCAACCTTCACGATGTCGTGTTGTAATCGCGGGAAAGATCGTGGATGGAACTCCGTGAGAGGTTGACGAAGCGATTCTCGGGTTGACCTCAGCGGGGCAAATTCGGGGAGTTGGCGGGGAGTCCGTGGGGTCAATGAGTGCGGGTGGTTGACTGAGGGACGAACCCGGCAGCTGGCAGTTTCGTGCACAAATTCGTGCGTGGGTGAGGTAACGCGTCCAGGCTCAGCGGTTGTAGTCATGCACGGATAAATTTGCGGCAAAGGAGTGAGTGAATTCGCTGTGGTAACTGTGCGGAATCTGCGGGTGCTTCCGCGGACTCGGCGAGAAGGTGAGGGCAGAAAAATTCGAGTGTGGCGAAGAGGATGGGATGGAGAGAGAGGGTGAACTGGGCACGGAACGGGAGGAGATGGCTGGTTAGGGGAGAAGAGAGAGAAGCGAGGAATCGACTGGACGGAAGCGGGAGAATAGATGGCACAGGGTGCGGTAGGGATAATCGGGAGGGAAACTTGGTAGAACGGCGTATCACAGGGAAGAGGGCGAGGAGTTTCGGCGGGCGGTGGGAGGAGGTCTTCGTGAGGGCAGGGAATGGGAAAATGTCAAGCGCGATTTCATGAATTCGGAACGCCCAAGGGAATTTGATTTTTTTGTGAATTCAGAAGTCAAGAACCCTTGGAATCGGGAAGTTCTTGACCGAATTCTAGCCAGCAGTGTTGTTTTCGGCTAGAGGCGAGGGGAGAGGTGATTGTAGGGGATTGACCGGTGGCGGATTCGGGAATGTGGGAGGGGGCGGAGATAATGGTGAGGCGGTGATGCCGGATTCGGGAATTGGAGAGGGAAACAGGAAATTGTGGAAATGGGGTAGGAGGGGTGACGGATCGTTTTCGTGCGTCGTTAAAACACGAAAATGATGGTTAAACAAAATTTATAAAACTGAACTCACAAAGATAAGATATAAAATCAAGTAATGTGTAAGTATCGGGTCGATCCACAGAGAGCAGGGTTGACTTTAATCGCAGAGTTGACTTGGTCTAACTTAGATTTAAAAGGGGTTTTATAGAAGTAAAAATAAGATGAAATGAATAGAAATGATATAAATATACTAAATAAGAAGTTTTAAGAATTCAATTCTCGTATTTGACAGAGAAAAGTCAAAAGTCAAAGTCAAAGCATTGACTTTGACTAACAGTAGATGTACTGTAAAATCAGAGAATCAAACGCTGTCAGAAGATTACGAAATTTATAAATTTGGAAACTAGAGAGAAAATGGAATTTATTGGTATATAATTCGTGATTTTTGGATAAGAAATGGATTTACTATGAATTATTGAAAATTAAATATCAGAAAATCCCCGAAATGAACACATCAGAGGAAATCTTCAAATTGACTAATCAAATAAAATCCAAATATTACAATTTATATGTCAATAGAAAGCTAAGAACCAGAGGAATATAAAGAGACCAAAATGATCAAATTCTGATTTTTAAATTGAAAGTAATTGACCCCGAAAGTCAATGTTTGACTGCTGATGAAAGATGATGAGTCCTCGGTCAAACGTCAAATTGAAGGGTCAAATGAACTCAGAATTCAATGAATTTGCTATCCACGGAAAGCTGATGAAAAAAGGAATCCAAAGAAACCAGAATCAAGTGATTTAGAATTATAATCAGAGAGATATCCTATTTTCAAAATCAGCACTTTTTCGGACTAAGTATTAGGAAAAAAAATGAAGAACACTATAAACTAATTTGCAAAATTAAAGATGATATTTTTATAGTTGGTTTGATTAATAGATTGATATAAGAGGAAGGAAATGTCCTAAGATTAACACATATACCCTAAGTGTCGGTCAATCCGTCTAATCGTGACGCAGTCATCGTTATTCTACCGGAGCTTGAATTACCGCCCAAGCTTGGCGTCTATCACGATAGAATAATGAGCTGAATAAGCAACTAGAACTCGCATAGTATCAACCCTCCCCCCTATTGATAACATGCATTTATAACATGAATTCTTACCCTAATTAACTCATATTCATGCTTATTTTATGTGAATATGATGCATGTTATCATACTTTTTAGGAATTTTCTCCATTGGCATGTCATTTCACTAAAGTTGATATTTATGCATAAATTAGGGATAATTTCATGTTAATCGATGATTAATCTTTTGTTTAAAGTAATAGAAGTTAGTCTCTGTTATAGATGCATTTTGACTTCAGTAAATGTTTAGAAGGATGATTTTAGGATGAATTTATGATTTGGAATGTTTAATGAGAAATGATTTGAGTAAATTATAAGTCATCTTGATTTCTTTTCTCTAAATATATTTTAAATGACATGATATTAAAAAGAAAAGAAATTGTGATCCAATGGAGAAAATTTGGATTAAAAAGGAGTTGTATTTTGAGAAATATGAATTTCTAAAGATTTATCTGATTTTTCCGATTTTTATTTGATTTTTAATTGAATTTTTTAAGTTTTTTTTTAGTTAGAAAAATCGCGAAAAAGGGAAAACGTACCTGCGGAGCTGACGTGGCACGCGCCGGCTGACGTGGCAAGCAAGCCCGAGCGAGGGCTGACGTGGCGCAGGCCCGAGCGGGGGCCGACGTGGCGAGCGAGCCCACGTGGCGCGCGAGTCCACCGCGCCCGACTACGACGTGGCGCCGAGGCCACGTGGCAGGGACGCGTGTGGCCCGCGCGTGGCGTAAGGAGGCCACGCGGCCACGTGGGCGCTCGTGTGGCGCCACGTGTTACGCGAAAGAGAGAGAGATAATATGATAGTTAATAGGGGAATGTTCTCCCCTATTTAACCGCGCCAAAAATCTCCTATTTTTCTCCGTGTGGGACTATGTTCCCACACGGTTTTATTTTGCAGGCGACGTGGACAAGCGGCAAACGTTGGATCGGATCGGAGCGAGAGATCGCGTGGACCCGAGTCACGCGATCGTCTAATCAAATATGTGAGGTATTACTCACCAAGTGACCGCGATCGGAGGGATACGCGATGGCCACGTGGCGACCGGAGAATCGTCGAATCAGCATTACATGAAGATCGCGCGATCGCGATCTGCACGGCAGCGGTGAAGCTGCGTGGAACCATCTGGCGCATCGGATCTTCATCAAGTTAAGATTGCCATATCAGACGGCCCTGAAGATTTGTGGAAGAACACCACGATCGCGGTCCGATCGGACCGCGATCGCGGTGCGATCGAGCCGCGATCGGAGCTCCTGCCGCGCGGAATCCACTCCACGACCATCAATCGACAATTCCGACGCATTTGGAACACGATCGACGGCCGATCGTGCGAAGATCGTGGACCAATCGTGGAGCTAAAATCGTGGAAATTGGAGGCCTTTCGACCGTGAAATCCGGTCAAAATTGACGCGAATTTAAGGCCTCAACACCGCTCAATGAAAACCGCCTCCACGACGCCTCGATTCCGCGCCCACGACCACCTCCATCGCCCACGATTTCAAGCTTAATTTTCTCTTTAAAACCATGTATTTCTCTTCTTTATTCTTCAACTTTTGATCGACTCGTGAAGAAATTAAGCGAGTTTCGAGGAAGATCTCTAATTCATCGTGTTCCCCCCGCGTTTAAACTCGATTGCGAAGCAATTGTAGCGGGATTGATCACGAATTTCTCCTTGATTTCATCGAATTTTCCCCTTGAATTCCGAACGTCCACGAGGAAGAATCCGAGCAAATTCGCTTCAATCCACGAGAATTGTAGCCCCATCCTTGCGGCAATCGGGTTAGTAGTGAGATTCGATCGATTATCAGGAGGTAATTTGAGTTTTTATTAGATTTAGAAGTTTAATTTTGCAAATTAGTTCATAGTGTTCTTCATTTTTCCAAAAATTTCATTCCGAAAAGTTGCTGATTTTGAAAATAGGATATCTCTCTGATTATAATTCCAAATCACTTGATTTTGGTTTCATTGGATTCCTCTTTTCATCAGCTTTCCGTGGATAGTAATTTCATCAAATTCCGAGTTCATTTGACCCTTCAATTTAACGTTTGACCACGGACTGTTCATCTTTCATCAGAAGTCAAACGTTGACTTTCGGGGTCAATTACTTTTTATTGGAAAATCAGAATTTGATAATTTTGGTCTTTTTGGATTCCTCTGGTTCTTAGCTTTCTATTGAAATATAAATTTCAAGATTTGGATTTCATTTGGGCATTCAATTTGAAGATTTCCTCTGAGGTGTTCATTTCGGGGATTTTCTGATCATTGATTTTCAATAATTCATAATAAATCCATTTCTTATCCAAAAATTACAAAACTTATATCAATAAATTCCATTTTCTCTCTAGTTTCCAAATATCTACTTTTCGTAATCTTCTGACTCTGTTTGATTCTCTGATTTTGCAGAACACCTACTGCTGGTCAAAGTCAACGCTTTGACTTTGACTTTTGACTTTTCTCTATCAAATCCGAGATTTCAATTCTTAAAACTTCTTATTTACCTTATTTATATCATTTCCATATCTTAAATCCTATCTTCTCTTATTTAAAACTCCTTTTAAACCTAAGTTTGACCAAGTCAACTCTGCGATGAAAGTCAACCCTGCTCTATGTGGATCTACCCGATACTTACCAAGTACTTGATTATTCTATCTTGTCTTTGTGAGTTCGGTTTTATAAATTTTGTTTGACCATCGTCTTTGTGTTTAACGACGCACGAAAACGAGCCGTCACCTATCCTCAGTCCTCACGGGGCTAAGACTCTCGCCCTAGCCTTGAGCAGGATCTCAGTGACAAGGCCCTCTAACTTTCTCGAGATCGATTCAACCGATGGTGATTAATTCTAAACACGATAAGAAGATAAAACCTGATCCACCGGTGCTCCCTTGGGCTTTCGACATGAAACACTCTTGCCATGGAACAAGCGATCACAAAAGAAGATACGAAGAAGCAAGTCGGGTATCTAGATGCACTCGGTTCGTCACGCCGCACAATCCTAGATACCAGGCGAACAATAACTAAACATACCAAGATAGTTGATCCCTAGCAGCCTTGATCCCAATGGCCAACCTCCAAAAGGAGGCCAACTAAAAGATAAATTTTACATTGGAGATGAGGCCTATTTATAGATAAGTTTGTGCAAAATTGGTGGATCGCGGCCCACGACGCGGATTTCACTCCGTGTGATTTCAGCCGTCGGATCGCGCGAAATTGGTGGCTCGTGACGCGGATTTCACTCCGTGTAATTTCAGCCGTCAGATCGCGCGTAATCGGTGGGATCGTGGCCCATGAGGCGGATTCCACTCCGTGTGATTTCAGCCGTCCAATTGCGCGATTTAATCCTGACCGTCCGATTGCGCGATTTAATCTCGACCGTTCGATATCACTGTTCACGCCACGTAGGCACCACATAGGCATCCATGTGGGCTTGCGTGGCCCTGCCATGTGTCCGCATCGTGCCACGTCACCTCTGTGGGTCCCGCACGATTAACTAAATCCTGAAAAATCAAAATATAATCCAAAAAAATACTCTAAAATTAAGAAATTCATTTGTATAACTCCTTTTTAACTCAAATTTTCTCCATTGGATCACAAATTCCTTCCTTTTTAATATCATGTCATCTAAAATATACTTTCAAAGAATAACTTAAGATGAATTAAAAATCACTTACTCATTTCTTAAGCAATCTTCTTAATCACATTTTCATCTTGAAATTATCTTTCAACACATGCACTAAAGTCAAAGTAATTTAAGAAAATAGATCAACTTCTATTAATTTTAAATTTGCAAAAGATTAGTCATCAATCAAGCATAAAATTATCCTTAATTTATGCATAAATATCGACTTTAGTGAAATGACATACCAATGGAGAAAATTCCTAAAAAGTATGATAACATGCATCATATTCATATAAAATAAGCATGAATATGAGTTAATTAGGATAAGAAATTAAGTTATAAATGCATGTTATCAAGGTGAGGAGACAGGAGTCGGGGAGTTGAACTGGGAAATCGAGGGGGGGGGGGAAGCGGAAATGGGTAGAGGGAGAAGGGGGAGATCAGGAGTAGGGACTCCGGGCAAACGCGATGCTGGGAGGGAATCGTTAGCGGAGAAGGTAGGAGAGGTCGCGGAAATGCAGGGAAGGGGAGGGCTGACCAGCGATGGAGGAGAGGTGAGGAGGATGGCCGGCGGGAGGAATTCGTGGAAGGATTTGGAAGAGGGAGAACGGGAAATTGGGGCAACGGGGAGGATGCTCAGGGGGGGGGGGGGGGGTAGAGCTGGAGATGGAGAGGAGATGGAGGGGATGACGGTGCGGCGGTCCGGAGGCGGCGGCGGCGGCGGCTTGAGGACGACGGCATTGCGATGACGGCGAAGAAGAACCGTGGCCGGGGCAAGGAGTGGTGGCGGTCGTTGCGGCGGCGGCGGCGGCACGGAGGCGTGCAGCAACGGCGGTTGGACTCCTTCCCCGGCCTTCCTTGAGCAGCCACTTGAGAAGGAGATCACTCCTTTCTTTCTTCAAATGACGGCTAGGGTTTGTGGGGGGGGGGGGGGGTCCCTTCCCCTCTTATAGAGCCCATAATGGGCCGAGAGGGGAAAGGGCCCACTGGAGGCCCACAACCCAAAAACCAAAAATACTCATAGAAAATAAAGGTTCACAAAAGAAAGGGCATCACGAATGGGATCCCGAAAAGGGAAGAACCCACCTGAAAGCCTAAAAGGAAGAGGGAAATAAGCGAGGACCTGCTTAAACACGTGCGGGTCAAAAAGTTCATAATAAAGAAACAAAGATAAGTGGATAGATCCGTGCGCGCAACGGGCTCCTCTGGTGCCTTGGTATCGTGTCTTGGTGGCGACGGGGGTCGTACGCCACCAGAAAGCCTCCCTAGAGAGAAAAACACAAAAATTCACACACACAATTAAAATTATCGCACATCCTCACAAGTAGAGAGAAAGAAAGAAAATCAAACCATGGGGACTCCTCACGCCGAGTATCAAAATGTTGGGTCCTTCGCGTCGGCTTGTGCTCCACAATGTGGTTGTTCCCGAATCTTCGGCTGGTCTTCCGAATAGTCCTCCATTGAGACTCCTCAACAATAAAAGAAACATCCAAGGAAGCACTAAGATAATACAACTTAAGGAGAAATGTAAGAATTAGAAGTTATCCATATCAAGTAAACAACATGTTGATCTTGACAAAGAAATTCAATGATCTATAATTGGAAGACATGTACTTATTTGAAGACTTTGAACACATGAAGAGGAGCAAGCGTATGAAGATGGGGTTGTTATCCCTTAATCTTTTGAATCCTTGAAAGACTTCCCTTGACTTGGCCAAATCCTTCTCTTGACCTAAAACCTCCACTTTTGAGCCTTTGACCAAGTCAAATCGTCTACTTAAATTACAAGAAACTTTTTTACATTATCAAAATTCAAGTTATTTGTATCTTAAATATTTCTTTGACCAAGTCAACCTCTACCCATGATTCTTAGTATACCCAAATTACCCTTAAAAAATTTTCCACTTAAAACCCTCCACATGGCACCCTCTCATCGTGACAAATACGTCCTTAAGATATCTTTTCAAGAGGGATGAAATTTCTACTAAAGAGGTGGCACCCCTTGACGAGACAAACCCTTTTTGTAGGAATTTCCCTCTCTCTCTTTCTTCCACCCATTTTCTTTGATCCACACACCACTCACAACTCACTACTTTCCCCTCTCCATCCCTCTTGTATTTCCTCTCAACCACAAACACCCACCATTTCTCCATTAACCCTTCTCATTCTCCCCCATCTTCCCTCTTTCTACCATTCCTCTTCATTCCCTTCTCTCTTTTCTCTCAAAGCAAGGAGTAATCATGAAGGAGATTTTGAATTTTCTCCCAACAAGATCATCAGTTAGGAATGTCCATCAAGCTACTCTCATTCCTCTCATATTGTATGATAGATCATCCTTCCAAAAAATATCTTGCTCTTTGGATTTGTGTGAACCCTAGGATAACCTATAATCATATATCTGGGTGATTTATGGTCTGATTGATTGATTAACTAAATAGAAACTCCAGTTTAAGGTTGTTGAAAATGGTTACCCTTCTCTCTAATTGTGGAATTAAAACTAGAGAGTTCAAGGTTACCAATCTTTAAAATTTACAACATTCCTCTTATCAAAAACACAATCCCTTACACCTCCTGTGGAGAAAGTTTGATTCTCTTAATGTGTCCCAAATCACACACACACACACACACACAGACAAAGAGAGAGAGAGAGAGACAGCGAGAGAGACAGCGAGAGAGAGGGAGAGAGAGAGTGAGAGAGACAGAGAGAGAGTGAGAGAGAGCGAGAGAGACAGAGAGAGAGGGAGAGAGAGAGTGAGAGAGACAGAGAGAGAGTGAGAGAGAGCGAGAGAGAGAGAGAGAGCGAGAGAGAGAGTGAGAGTGAGAAAGAGAGAGAGAGAGGGTGAGAGAGCGAGAGAGCAAGAGAGAGAGAGAGGGAGAAAGAGCGAGAGAGCAAGAGAGAGATAGAGAGAGATGGAGAAAGAGCGAGAGAGCAAGAGAGAGAGTGAGAGAGAGAGGGAGAGAGAGCGAGAGAGAGCAAGAGAGAGAGAGAGGGAGAGGGAGAGAGAGCAAGAGAGAGAGAGAGAGCGAGAGAGAGAAAGAGAAAGAGAGAGAAAGAGAGAGAGAGCAAGAGAGAGAGAGAGCAATAGATGGAGAGAGAGAGAGAGAGCAAGAGAGAGAGAGCAAGAGAGGGAGAGAGAGAGAGAGAGAGAGATGGGGAAGACTATGTGAAATAGAGAGGAAGGAGAGGAACTAGATTTGAATCCTACACCATAATAAACACTCAAGGTTTCACAATGAAAAGCCAGAAAGTCAGCCTAAGGATTCAGCTAAAGAATAAGGATAAGGGAATGAAGAGGAGAAGTAGCCACCAACAAGCAGCAGTCCTCAAAACCCTAATGAGCTTGAGAACCAAAGGTAGCAAGAGCAAGAGAAGTGAGGGAGGAGAAAGAGTCACACTATCCTCTTTTATCCTTTTTGAGCTGTTCCAAATGAGATTGGTGGGCCCTATTGCATCAGCTGAATGCATCCTAAAATGGCCCATTAATATAGTTGAAGAGTGCCTCTCCCCTCGGGGAGCTTGTTCTTTACATAATGCTCTTTGGTTCTCCTAGAAGACATGCTCTTTACTCCTAGAAGACTGTTTTCTAGATTTTCCAAAGGCAAATGAGGCAAATTTTATGTAGATAGAATCAATTCTATGTTAAGTATATTATAAAAATGGTAAAGCATGAATAGGTGGGTATAATGGCATATTTAAGAATTTAGTATAATAGTTAATGGCAGCAATGAGAAAGTATAAATAATTGTCGTGCTATTGTCATCTATCTATCTATCAAATTATAAATCTCCTTATTTGTTTATTTTTCTGCCTCTAGCTCTCTCTGTGTCTCTGGGTCTCCTTGCCTATCTTTCCTCCTGTCTGCCAATCTATTCATCTTTCTGTCTATATCCATCTGCTTAAATGTTTATATATCTCTGTCTAATTTTATCTATCTCTCCTTTTTTCTGTACAGATACAAGGAAACACGAGCATTGGTGGTGATTAGTATATTTCGGTGGCGGTAACGAGGTATATAGACTCAAGAATCAGCCAAATCTTCTCTAGAATTTTATTTTAAAATTGAAAGCGTAAACGATTTTTGCAACCATAATCTTATACATTTCCTCCGCGATGAAGGGATAAGACACTGACCATCATGTTTATATACCTTTCTACTCCAAAAAGGGTAGCTGAGAGGAAGGTAGGATGTATAATGGAGGATAAAAGAGCACTTTAAACTCGGAGTAATCTTCCAAAAATACTTTTGAAGAGAAGTAGAAATGTCTCAAATCAAAATCAATAAATCACGTGACTCCCCCTTCTGGCCTGATACTGGTCTAGTACGCTCCGAATATTTCTCTCTTATTCGGTCTTATTTAATTATGTTGGTGGTTGGGACCGCCGCCACCTCCGAAAATGAGGGAGCTGAGCAGTGGACTGGCTAGATGGGCTGTTTGGCGGGGCAAGGAGAACAAACCGTCTTGAGCAAGATCGGTAGCAAAGACTCTCTCTCTCTCTCACTCTTCCTCTCTTTAAGTATGTGGGATTAGATGGATGGACCTCAGAGGATTAGAAGATTAACATAAAAGATGGGTCCTCCTAGCTTGTAATCACAAGAGGGCGAAGAGGCGTTGCTAACACGCCGATGGCTCTGCGAGTAAGTTGCGCCGTCATCGGAGAGGAGAACACAGACCAGGCTTTTAGATCTTAGGGGAGCTCTGCAACGGGGGCCGCGGCTCGTGAGTTCCTCCGCGCGGACGCGAGAACAGTTCTATCGGCGACTATGAAGTAGGCTGCGCCGGCCGCCGTCGAGATGATGAGCGCCTGGGCAGTCGGGTTCAAGTTGGCCCTCGCCCACGGCAGCATTCTCACACTGGCGACCTGTTTCACGTTTCCAGCCCCACTTTGCCGTTACCGCATAAAAGAGTGCCGCAACCGAGAATGGAGATGCTTACAGTCGGGATGGCCGATAAGATGGAGGCGGCGACGGCGGCTTTGGCTCCGGCGAGTACGCCCTCTGGTTTCATAGAGAGATTGGTTAGCTGAAGCGATCAGCGAGACGAAGGTTAGAAAACTTGGGCCGAATCTAGCTTACCGCGGGCGCAGCTCTTGGCTCTGCTCAGCTGTTGTTCAAGAGGCGAGGTAGATGAGCCTGTGCGCGACATTCTGGTAGACAGGTCGTCGAGGAAATGACTGCAACAAGTTGAGGAAGGAGATAGGTTCTAAGAGTAGAAGGAAGCAGATGACTGATATAGGGGACGGAGAGAGTGGAGTGTATTTAAAGCCCATCGGCCGGTGGTCAGGCAGGCTGCTGGTTTTGCGTGGGCTCCCCCGGTTTTGCTTTGCCATGCCTTTTTTTCTCTAAGACTCTAACTATGGTCGACCCCCGGTATGTATTCGACGAGCGGCGTCGGCAGTCACCTACTCTGCAGTCTGTCCCGGGGATCTCTCTCTCTCTCTCTCTCTCTCACTCTCTCTCCTGCGAAGCCGAATCGCATGATAAAACGGTCCATTCCCGATTTTCAGGACAGAAAAGAGACGTTGGTGGGCCCTTGTTCCGAGGACTCTGATGTTTCCCCGACTCTCTCCCCTTCTAGTAGTTCCAGTCAGGCCCACTGGTCGGAGGCGGAGACGCGTGCCTGTCCACCTGTCGACGCAAGAGCAGGTCGGCGGCTTCTACGTGGCGACTCGACAGGGCCCAGGCTCGCCTATATAACCATGTCCGTAGACGCCTCTTTTCCTCGTCTCGTCCAGTGCAATCCATTGTCAACAAAGTAGCTTCGCGAACAAGGTTTCGACGTCCGGCGAACAGAAGATGTCTTCCCACGAGGAGCAGATCCGCGGCCGAGCTGAGGAGGCAAAGGGTCATGCCCAGGTAAACACTTACTTCCTTTACTATCATTCTTCCTGCTCCGCCGTTCGACGCTGAGGAGGAAGACCTCTGGCAGGAGAAGACGGGGCAGATGATGGGCAAGGGCAGGGAGGCAACTGAAGCGGCCAAGGAAAAGGTAGGCGGCGGCGCGCAGGCTGCAAGGGAGCAGACGCAGGAGAAGGGCCAGCAGGCCGGGGGGCTCCTGTCGGAAAAGACGCAGGCGACCAAGGAAAAGGCGGCTGAGGCTACCCAGGCGGCTAAGGAGAGGGCTACCGGCGCCGCGCACGGAGCGCGCGAGACCGCCGAGGCAGGCAAGGAGAAGACGTCGGGCGTCCTGCAGGCGGCGGGAGAGCAGGTGCGCAGCGCGGCGCAGGGTGCCGCGGAGGCGGTGAAGGGAACCCTCGGCATAGGAGGGGAGAGGAAGGAAGAGGGCCCTAGGGAGGAGTAGTGGGGCTGCGCTCTGTCTTACACTTCATTCCCTTCTTTACGAGCACGTTAGGGAATTAGGATGGGTCGTTCGTTCAGGGTACTTGCCTTCAAGAATAAATGTGACAAATCTCTTGTACTTTTGCTTTGTCTGCTACTTGTTTACTTGAATATGATCTATTCAGTTCAATCAACTCTTCAATTATGTTTAAAGTGGGAATTATTTTTAGTGTAAGGTCTAATCTCTATTAAGTGGATATGGTTATGTAATATTGTGATTTAGCTATCTTTTAACCTTATTAAGTCATTTAATTATGTTTAATGTGGGGATTCATTTATGTGTGTGGAGGTTTATTATGTGTAGAGGTAATTAAATTGGTTATTAGTCATTAATAGGCTAACTACTTATTGATGAGAGGCTTAATCTCTCCTCACTCTCCTAAATAGGAGGCAATCTATTTATCTATTCATTAAGATGATAAGAGATTTCTATCTAATCATTGGGATATTTAGGGTTTCCTATTCTCTCTCTCAATAAAATTTAGAAGAAATCTTCATTGGATCTTCTAGAATTTCAACGAGAATTTATTGTTAAACCTATTGGGTTGAAGTTTTTTTTTTAATTCATTCATCGAGTAGTTTTTTAATTCATTCAAAACTCTCGCGGTCAACCTCTTCCTCCCGATACATCTCGATGGGACGGGGATGATCCTCTGTATCGTCAAAGAAACACACAAGAGGAAGCGTTGATGAAGAACATCACTCATCATCGATCCTCCTCGATGCGTCGTGAGAAGACATCTTGAAACGTCTTCATCGTTCCTCTCTAAGAGATTCCTTGCTTCCACTTAGCAAAGAGACATGACGATCTTCGTATAAATTTCCCTCTTTCTGTCCTTCATCCACCAAAAATTTCATCTTCCACTGCCGTGAATTCAGATAAAAGTTATGCATTTCGATTTAATGTCAGTTCTAAAACTAACATTGAATCACCAAGAATGTTTGAAAATTAAGGGAAGACAACGAGGAAAAAATATTTTGTTTTCTCAAACCTTATGAAATCACGGCGGAAGTCATTTCTCGCCGCCCTAACCTCCTTCAAAATCAACATATGAACATGTGTAACCGACTTCTTTGGAGTTTTTTCGGATGATCAACGAATCCACCACTTAAATCTGAAGCTAAAAACACCACATTTGCCGCAATTTCAAGTCGGTGAATCATTTTCGATGAATTTCTTCAAAATTCGTGACCAAATCTTAAGGAAATATGAAGCATTTTTTACTAGATTATTCTCATCTATATTTGAGATTACAATTGGACTCTAAGGTTAAATAATAAGAGAAAATGCGTGATAATTTCTAAGAGAAATGAGTGTATTTTTAAAATAAAAATTTATTCTCTTGTTACGTATTAAATTTAACTTTTTAAAATGATAGATATTTAATTTTTGATCCAAAAAAACAAGTTTGGATTAATTTAGAGTTTTATTTTATAAGTTATGAATTTTTTAATTTTTTTGGATTTTTCTAGAATTTTTTTGAATTTTACTGAATTTATTTTGGATTTATTTAGATTTTAAAAAATAAAAATATTAAATTTTATTGCGCCTTGACGTGGCAGCTGACACGGTGGTGGAGTGACGTGTCGGCTGATAACACAAATTTATGACTGTAAACTATGCTTATAAAATAAACTTATTTGCGTGTCATCTGATTAAAATTGCTTAATTTTGCCTTCATTATGATTTTTTTTAATTCCTGGTATTTGTAATATTTGAATATTTCCTTTAGATTATAAACTGACAAGGGAATGAATTTTTAAGGTAAAATACATCTTTTTCAGATTTTATAAATGATTTAAATGAATTTTAGAGCACTATGAGGATATATTTCCAATTATTCTAATTATTTCCTGCATATTTACTAGTGTCAGGGGCATAAATGTAACTATCTGACATTTTTAGACAAATATGTGAGCTTATCTTCTTAGTTCTCTAGGATTTATTTATAAATTAATATCGTCAAGGGTTAAAATGTAATCTTAATCGTCGCTGGGCATAAACGCAATTATATATCATAAAAAGATAGATCAGACTGACGCCCACCAGATCGCGACACGTGTCGCAATCTGGTGGCGCCATCTTCATTGACTTTAAGCGGAATAAGAGAGCGCGTGAAGAAGAGAATCTGCGGCGAAATTAATCGCCGCAGCTCAGTTTTGTCTTTTTTGTTTTGTTTTGACCTTTTCTGTTTTGTCGTTTTGCTTTAGTTAAGTCTTCCTTTTCGTCGTTTTGTATCTAAAGCAAAATAAGAGAGCCACGTGGCGCTCTCTTATTCGTGCTAAAGGAAGGAATCTGCAGCAAAATTAATCACCGTAGATTCCTCTCACTTACCCTTTTCGGATTATCTTAATTTTTTACTTATCTACGCAAGTGACGTAGAGCTCCTTTCTCGCGCCGTCATATTTGATCGCAAATAAAATAAGAGAGCAACGTGGCGCTCTCTTATTTACACGAAGAAGGGGATCTGAAGCGAAATTAATCACCGCAGATCATGGCTTATTTATTTTGTCATTTTGTCAATTACCTGTGCAAGTGAGTGGCGAGCATCTCTCAGGTGGCTTTCAGGCGACGTGGCACGATCGTGTGTGGTGGCGTACGACCCCCGTCGCCACCAAGGCATGACACTACGGCGCCGGTGGAGCCGACACCTACGCGCGTCCAGCCCCCTTGACAGGCGAAGACGAAGGATCCCGAGTTTCACTACACCAAGTGAGACCCTCTTCTCGCCACGAGCTCGCGCGCGTAGAGCTATCTTTCCCGTTTTCTCTTTTATTATGACTTTATTTAGCCCGCACGTGTTTAAGCGGGCCTTTGCATGTCTCTCTCTCGCTCTTTAGGCCGTTGGGTGGGTTTCCCTTTTGTTTCGGGACCCTAGCCTAAGGCCCTTTCTCTTTTGTGAACCTTTATTCTATTTCTATGAGTATGGGTGTGGGTTGTGGGCCTCAAGTGGGCCCTTTCCTCTCTTGGCCCACCAAGGGCTCTATAAGAGGGGAAGGGACCCCCCCACAAACCCTAGCCGTCATTTGAGAGGAAGAACCTCTTCTCGAGTGGCTGCTCATGGAAAGCTAGGGAAGAGTCCAACCGCCGACGCCGCCGCGCCGCCGCCCGCACGCGAACGTGCCACCGCCGCCGCCGCCCGCCACTCCTTGCCCTAACTCCGGGCTCGCTGAACGCCGCCGCCATCGCCGCTCCAGGCCGCCATTGCTGCCGCCTCGGGCTCGCCGCCGCCGCCGCCGCGCCTAGCCGCGCGCCGCCGCCGCCCGAACTCGCCGCCGCTGCCATCGCCGCCCAAGGCCGCCGCCATCGCCCGCCGCGCCAGGCAGCCAGCCCCTCTCCACGGTCGCCGCCGTGATCCGCCGCCGCCGCGCCCAGCGCCGCCGCCGCCGAACGCCGCCGCCACCTGCAAGTCACCCGCCATCACCGCCTTTCTTCGCAAGCCCTGCACGCCCCGACTCGACTCGCGGATCGCCGCCTCCTGCATCCCGTCCCGAACCGCCGCTCGGCGCGCCACCCCGCTCCAGATCGCCGCCTCGCCTTCTCCCTCGCCGTGCGCCGCCCGCCCGCCAACCGCCAACCCTAAAAAAAAACTGGACGATTCCCGCTGAGCCGACTCAGCGGGAATCGCCCGCCTCCCCCCTCACCTCACTGAGCCGCCCGGACCACCCTCTTCGCCCGGTCCGCCCTTCCCCCCAGGCCGGCCCGAGCCAGCCCGAGTCGGCCCGGCTCGGCCCTGACCAGGACAGGCCGCCCCCCCTCCAGACCGACCCAGTTAGCCGGACCGGCGCGCCCCCTTGGCCCGTTCAGCCTACACGCCCAGCCAGTCCGCTAACCGGCCCGAGCCGCTGGGACCGCCCAGCCGGACCTGAGCCGGTCTAGACCGCCCAGACCGGCCCAGGTCGGCCCAGCCCGGCCCAGACCGGTCCCAAACCAACCCAAACCGGTCCAAACCGGCCCAGGGCCGCCCAGGTCGGCCTAGACCGTCCCAGACAGCCCTGCACCGGCCCAGATCGCTCCGAACCGGCCCGGACGCCGCCTCCCGCCTTCCCGCGTCGCCGCGATCGTTCTACTCGCCATGATTCGTCATCGCCCCGCCCGCGCCGATCGCTCCTCCGCGCTCCCTCGCCGACTCGCCCCGGTATCCGACATCGCTGCCGCGCCGGACGACTTCCCCCGCCTCGACCGACCGGGCCCGCGCCCCGCAGGTTAGGCACTCATCCCCTTACTCTTACTTTGAAGCTCTATATTTCCTTCAGTACTTCAAGCACTTGTCTCTACCGCCCTCGGACCTAGTTAGGCTGAGTGACGTCAGGGTTCGGGATCGGGATCGTGGATCCGGCCGCCGGTTGACGATCGAGCTCCTCCTGACGACCCGAGGTTGTTCCCCCCCCTGCATCGACGGATCCGGGAGGACTTCCGCCCATCCTAATCGGTGTACCCCAGGGGCACTGTGACGACGCGTTGGTCAGCTAGCTGCTTGAGGAGATTTAGGATATCATTACATCATCTAGACACGTAGTTCCCCATTCCTAGTTTCCCCTTAGAGGATATTAGCGCCGGACCGATTCACCCCGTCGGTCCTGCATCAGTGTGACTCACCAATTGAAGAGTTCATCAATTACATTGACGGCCAGAAATGCTCTAGCTTGGAATGCTGATATCTTCTGATCTAACCGTCTGATTGGGCTGAATTTTTTATGGGAGACTAATCTCGTCGTGCTCTTTTCATCTGCATGGTTGGATTTTCTGCCGGATGCCTGGAAACCCTAAAAATAAATCTCGTTCGTCAATTTTTTTGGAAACCCTAACTCCTAAAAGTTCTCCTCCTTCCCTTCCGAGTTATCTTGTCTTTTGGCTCTCTCTTGACACTAAGTCACCAGCAAGAAGAGAGGAGAAGCTTAGGCCCAAGCTGGGTGTCGTGGAATGCTCGAGTTTGCTCTGGTGAAGAGAAAAAAGTGGAGCTCAACATTGTAGCGGATCAAGCACCACCCAGCCTACGATTGACACCGAAAAACGGGGTTTGTGTGAAGATTCTGATGAGAGACCTACTTGTAGACCTTTCCAACGTTTATCTAGTTCATTTTACTTTGCTTAGATCATAGAATAGTCCATTGGTCTTCATAAGTTCTACCTAAATCACCCATTCTTCTCTATACTCCTATCCTTCTCCTCCATTCCTCTCATCTCTTCATTTCATCGTCACTCAAACTCTATCCCATCTAATCATCATTCCTTCCTAAAGTAGCAATAACTCTTATTATTTCTTACTTCGGATCCATCCTCTCATTTCTTCTTCTCCTGTTTCCATAATTCTTACTCACCCAAAAGGTGTTCGCTGGAATGCTCCTATGGGAAAACCCCCTCTTGACTCTCTAAAAACTCTTAAATCACTCTCCTTTTCCACTAATGTATACCACATAAATCTAATCTATCCAATTCTAGAGAACTCCATATCATTACCAAAAGACCGGGGAGGGAGGAACGGACCGGGGACGAAGACACAGAGAGAGGGAGAGGGAGAGGGAGAGGAGAAGAAAATAAAATTTATTCTTCCGCCCAGCGAGAGAGGGAGGGAGAAGAAACTTGTTTTTTCTTCTTTCACCCCGCCAGAGAGGGAGGGACGGTGAAGGAAATTATTTTTTCTTTCACCCCGTGAGAGAGAGAGGGTGGCGGAAGGGAGGGCTGGAGGGGGAGAGAAAGAGGGACGAAGAAGGAACCGGGGGGAGAGAGAGAGCATGGGAGGGAGGGACGGACCGGGGGGGAGAGACAGATACACAGAGAGAGGGGAAACGGAGGGAGAGGAAGAGAGAGACAGAGAGAGAGAGAGAGAGAAGAAAATTATTTTTTCTTCTTCCGTCCCACGAGAGAGAGAGGGTGAAATAAGGGAGGGCGGGAGGGGGAGAGAGAGAGGGATGAAGAAGGGACCGGGGCAGAGAGAGAGAGCGTGGGAGGGAGGGACAGACCGGGGGGGAGACGAAGACACAGAGAGAGGGAGGGACGGAGGGAGAGGGAGAGAGAGAGAGGGGGAGGGAGTGACGAATGGAGAGGGAGAGAGAGAGGGGGGAGGGAGTGACGAATGGAGAGGGAGAGAGAGAGAGTGAGGGAGGGAGGGAGGGAGGGAGAGAGAGAGAGAGGGATGAAAGGGACCGGGGGGGAGAGCGTGGGATGGAGGGACGGACGGGGGGAGAGAGACAAAGACACTGAGAGGGAGGGATAGAGGGAGAGGGAGAGAGAGGGAGAGAGAGTGAGGGAAGGAGTGACAAACAGAGAGGGAGAGAGAGAGAGTGAAGGATTGACAAACAGATAGGGAGAGAGAGAGAGAGAGAGAGAGAGAGAGCGAGGGAGGGACGGTGATGTAGGATATTTTAGAAGATGTATCTAAATCCTACATATGAGGGAGGATCTATGAAGTGATATCAGTGAGGGAATAAAGTAGAAAATCAGATGACTAATATTTATAGTAGAGAATATAAAATATAGAATATAGGAAGGAGGAGAAGATCGGATAATAATTTATATTTAATATAGAGGAAAGAATGGAAGTCGGTGAATAGTGGATAATATCCTGAAAGAGAAACAGATAGGGAGAAGGCCTAACGTTGGACTTAAGACGATATAGGTGAACTATTATCACGTAAATGATAGGATGTTACCTGGATTAGACGTGAAGACGATGCTACTGAGATCACCAAACGGTCCAAGTTTACCGTTGTTTTGCTTCTTAACTTGAAGTGGATGAAAGCGACAGAACGGGAGGGGGAAAAGAGAGGGAGATAGAACTTGGAGAGAAGAGAAAGAGGCGGGGAAAAGAATGATGGAGATACGGAGAACACGAACACAGGGAAAAAAGTAACCGGTAACCAAATTTTCATTCAAAATATACTACTGTTTTCGTTTACACGTTTGGGTTTTATAGAAATAGAGAGAGAGGAAGTTACAGGAGACGTCGCATCGCGTTAATCTCTTGCGTAGGAACAGTTACACACTTCTCAGGTAGTTGTAGTTATTTGTTGACAGAATCCGTGCAGACCGTCCACTGGATTTTTTAGTTAGAAAAGGCCACCCGACGGAAAATCTTAATAGGTGACTTCCTTGGATTCCTCAGTGCGATTGTGTATGACCTTCTTTAACAAAGGGACATGATGAAGGACCATCCGACGCATCAAGTCCGTCGCCGTTGATCGAGCCGTGACCGCCGACCGAGCCGATGCCACTGATCCCATCAGTGATCGCCTACCGGTCTGCTCACTTAGTTTCATTTTATTAGTTTTGTTGTCAGGCCACTAAGTATGTTTAGTGGGCCACGTGGGTCATGTAATCGTCCCACGTGGGTCACGTTTTACGCCCGTCGAGGCCCCCCCTCCTTCTCTCTCCTATATAAGGAGAAGGAGTTCCATCAAAACGACGACGACGATGAATTGAGATTTGAGAAATTTGAGAATTTAGATAGATAGTGTTTGAGAGAGATTAGAGTATAGAATAGGATTTCGGTGCTCTCCCTCGGCGGTGCCGCCGGCTCCCCGCCGTCTCCGTCGAGGGAGGGGCTCCATTGATGCCGGTGCTGCATCAGGACAGGAGAATAAAAAACCAAAATCGGGATACTCATACGGGTTTGAAGAGTCTTGGTGATTTCACTTCAAGGCGACGAGATTTGAGAAGGCGCTAGAGAGGCGCTTCAGATGGCGCTAGAGATGGCGCTGATGATTCGTCAACGGTATCTTCAGTGCGTTGACTTATTTTCTGCAGGTGTCGATGACTTGAGATCGGCGGAAGGCAGACACTGATAAAAGAAGATATGTGTCATTCCGATTCTTCGTTAAAGGTGAGTACGTTGATTTGTTTTCCTTCTGATTCTCTGAGCTTCAGTTTCTGGAATCGATTCGAGGACCGATAGGAGGCTGAGGCGATGGACGGGATGTGGTAAGTGTTCGTTGAGCACTTTCTGTGCGTTGCATCGAGCTTCAACGTGCAGCTTCTAAAGTTGGAACCTGACGTAAATCTAGATTGCTGTTCGATATCCATTAGGTTGACGTTCCATGCGTGGAGTTATCGTCAACGATATCAACGAGGTAGGCGACGGGTTTGACTTGATCTTTTGTCGTTGAAATTCTTGCTTTGGTCAGTAAGTGACTCTCAAGGATGGCGTGTTACGAAGATGATATATATGGTACTTTGAAGACGAGATTCGCGTGGACTAGGTGTGCGTTAGGTGAATTCAGGATCAGGTCTTTTGCTGCTTGATCTTTTACCGAAAACCTGCGCTTGGCTTCATTAGATGGTCGTGCTTCATACAGAGTCGTGTTGCATATAGATGGTCATCCTCTAGATTGACTCCCTATAGTCTTCATCAGCAGGTAACCTGACGTGAACACAGGTTTGATCCTTCGTCTGTTCGGGCCATTGTCGTCTTCTTGTTAGGAGATTTAGCTCCTAGGGAGGTCCATCACAGGAATTCCGGGGTGATTTCCTGTTAGCAGTAGTATTGACTGTAGGGGAATCGGGATATAGCCATCTTCATCTTCGCCGTGGAGAGAACGGTCCGTGATGTACTTTATTTATGCCTTTGTTGATGCATTTGTCCGCTTTCTTCACTTTCATGGAAAGCTTCCTAAGTCTTCAGACCTCTCCTCAAGGGTAAGAGAGGGTGTATGAACATGAAGATTTTGGGAATTTATCCTTGTGATTGATCTTCATAACTTCTTGAACAGTCTTTACTTTAGGTGCAATCGTGCATGCTTTTATCTTGAAGTAAAACCCGATAGCAATACTTCCATAAGTGATTGATCTCTCCTATGATTCTAACTAGAGGTGGTATTCAAGGAGAAGGAAATGGAATAACAAAGATGTTCCTAATTTTCTTGTCTTTTGAGATCATTTATTCACACAAGGTACCTATGATATGGTGGTATGGTTTGGATAATTAGGAACCTATATCAAAGGTAAAAGGGTGGTTGACTTGGTCCACTCAAGGAATTCTAGGTTTCTAAAGATAAGGATCAAATGCTTTGACCAAGTCAATCTTTAGATCAGTATAAAATAGGAAAAGGAGGGAAGATAATTCCCTTAAGATCTACACTCTCTTTTAATTATTTAGAGAGGTCTTCTTCATCCATTTAATAAATGGATAATTTTTTTAAACTCATGAGTGAGGAGAAGAATAGGTTCACTTGGAACCCTTGTGTTCATGTTTTGATAATATTTCTCCATCAGACGGACGGATGGAGAGGGAGAGAGGGAGAGAGATAGAGAGGAAGGGAGAGAGAGGGAGAGAGAGAGGGAGGGAGAGAGAGAGGGAGAGAGGGCGAGAGAGAGAGAGAGAGAGAGAGAGAGGGAGGGAGAGGGAGAGGGAGAGAGGGAGAGGGAGAGAGGGAGGGAGATAGAGAGAGGGAGGGAGGGAGGGAGGGAGGGAGGGAAGGAGAGAGAGAGTGAGGGAGTGAAGGAAGGAGAGAGGGAGGGAGGTAAAGAGAGAGAGAGAGAGAGAGAGGGAGGGAGGGAAGGAAGGAGAGAGAGTGTGGGGGAGTGAAGGAAGGAGAGAGAGAGTGAGGGAGGGAGAGTAGGAGCTGAAATTTTATTGTTATTTTTTCCCTAACTATATTTAACGGTTAAAGTTTATCTATTTATGCCTTTTATCTTAAATTATTGATGTATTGCATAAATGTTATTAGAAAGTGTTAATCTCTTATCACTCATTTGTGAAACATGTGTTATATATATATATAGAGTGATGTCACAAATTTTTGTAATAATGTATCTTCAATTCTGATGATGTTTCACCAAAAGTATAGGTTTAACCGAACCGACACCGAACAATACTGTCACCGATACTGAACCAAAGTTAGCTATAGGTTTAGGTTCTCAGAACAAACCAGTACCGACACCGGAACCGGAGAACCCTATCCAATTCACTTCACAACCTCAATAAATTTCCTCTTCTAATCTCTAATATTCCCTACTATAGGTATCCCTTCCTTCTTCTATCTTAGTCACCAAGCCTCATTACCTAGGTTCCTTGAGGATCGACCCTCGCTTACTACTGTCCTAAGTGAGGTATTATAAATGTATTGCATGAATTAAAAACATAACAAAGATATAAATTGACTCAAGTTTTAGTTCATCATCGCCATGTGGCAACGTGTATGCGCACAACGTGGTGCACGTCTATTCACGCGTGCGCGCTTGTGCGCATAGATGTGCGAGAGTGTGATTAATGGGTTAAGCATCCATTAAGGGATTTTTCTAACCCACTATATACAATCTACTTATATACCCGTCGAAATGTATTTATTTTTGTCATATGGGACTATCTTTCTGTTGATTTTATGCAAGTAATGTGGTGCGCTTAGAATCATTTGATCGATGCCAATTAATGCGATTTAATCTCACCCCTTAATTTTCACTTAAGGGGAGTATGTGGCAGCATCTGAGTGGATGATGATTTGTTTTATTAAATGGATAAATGCTGGCCATTCATCTAAGGAGTTATAATGGCCAGAATATAAAGCGCCATATGAGAATCTGAAACGTTGATTCATGATCAAATGAATGAGATCTTGTAACGCTCTCTCTTTACACAATCATGTGGCACAATCCCGATGCTATGATGAGGATCCGATAGTCGCAACTTACTCATAACGATTCGCCTCTTCGGATTCCATTGCGACCGTTGATCTCATCAAGGAAAAGATCTAACGGTCACGCCCAATTTCAAAACCTTATAAATTCTCTCTCTTCAACGATAAATGTATTCTTTGATGTTTTGAGCTCCATTGTAACACTATCTGATCCCACTATAACACTTGAGGACATAATTTATAACATTGTAACACTATCTGATCCCACTTAAGGCCTCCATTGTAACACTTGAGGACATAATTTGAAGTTTTCTCCTTTTTTTCTAGCATTGCCTTCTTTCTCCCAAGTGTTCTCCCTGTTTGAGAGTGTTCCTATGCTTGTAGATTCAAATACACCCCCTTGTGGATTCAAGGGTTGCAGAGGTTAGTCCTATGAATTTTTTCCTTTGGATGACCCTTCACTTTTTGAGGCCTATATAAGGTCCCCCATTATAACACTTGAGGACACAATTGGAATTTTTCCCCTTTTTTAGAGCATTTACTTCTTCCTCTCGAGTATTCTCCCTATTTGAGAGTGTTCCACTGCTTATAGATTTAAGTACACCCCTTTATAGATTTAAGCAATGAAGAGGTTAGTTCTATAGAGTTTTTCCATTAGATGATCCTTCACCTTTTAAGGCCTATATTGATAGATATTATGTGGCCTACAAGCCAATCATACTTTCATCTTTTGTTTATATTCATTGAAATGAACTTTTATTCATTGTCACTCTCGTGTGATATTTGTAATGAAGTCTGTGAGCATCTGGAATGACTAAGTGAATTAACTGATATTTTTAAGTGAATTTTCACATACAACCCTCTAGAGGAAGAAAGGAATGCTCAACTACTTTGACGCTCTAGGGATCCCTATTTATAAGCTCAACTACTTTGACGTGCGTAGCGCGCATCTCAGCGGGTGCTAGAGTACCTGCCAAGGTGTGCACGCATGTGCGTGCATTGGCATGCAGGCCCCCCCCCCCCGACACACGTGCCACGTGCGCTACGCGAGTGCCCATTCGACCAGTGCCACCGTACCCGCTGAGGCTGCGCGATACGTGCGCGTGCTGGTGCTCTTCCCTGCATGCCTCTGCGCGGCACGGCGTGCCTAATCAGCGGGTGCTACAGTACCCATCAAGCTGTGCGTAGCTGGCGCGCTGTGGCACGCGTTGCCGCGTGCCTCTATGCGCCTCTGGGCACCAACTTGGTGGGTGCTACAATGCCCGCCGAGTGTGCACCAGCTAGGCTTGTCGGGTGCTTTCCCCAGCTCCCCACGGCTTCACCACCTGCTCCAGCCATGCCTGATGAAGAATTCTAAGCTTGCACATTCTCCTCCTTGAGTTTCTTCATGTCACATGCCTTCTTCACTCCAATTCTTGCACTTAGCTTTGCAAACTTCACTCTTCCCAATGATTTTGTGAGAATGTCTGTCAATTGATCTTCGGTTTTCACATGCTCGATGACGACTCTCCCTTCTTTGACACAATCTCGAATAAAATGATATCGTGTGTCAATGTGCTTGGTTCTATTGTGATGAGATGAGGTTTTGCTTATCATAATGGCTGATTGGTTATCAACCATAATCTTCACCGCTTCCATCTTGACTCCCATTATCTCCTTCACTAACCTTGCAATCCACACTCCTTGACATACGGCTGATGTAATTGCTATATATTTAGCCTCACACAAAGATAAGGCCACCACCTTTTGCTTCAAGCTATTCCAAGTGATTGGTAGACCACCTAAAAAGAAAACCTAACCTGAAGTGCTCTTTCTATCTTCCACATCACTAACAAAGTCACTATCGCTATAACCAATCACATTAAGATCATTCGCTCTTTTTCCATATATAAGACCGAAATCAATGGTACCTTTGAGATACCTCAACACCCTCTTCGCTGCTATCCAATGGTGTGAGGTAGGATTCACCATGTATCTACTTAATATGCTCACTGAGTAGGTCATGTCGGGTCGCATATGAAGTAGATACCTCAAGCTCTTATTTAAGCTCCTATATAATGTCGCATCCATGCTTCTTCCACCTCCTTTCTTTAGCTTAGCTCCCATTGGAGTGTTGGTTGGATTGCATTCAACCATTTGAAAACTCTCCAAGATGTGTGCTGCATATGGTCTTTCAGACAAGGTTATTTGGGACTTACCTTGATACACTGCAATCCCCAAATAAGAATATAGTAAACCCAAATCTGTCATCTCAAAGATCCTTATCATATTTTTCTTGAACTCCTCCACTTTGGCTTCACTTTCCCCCGTGATGATCAAGTCATCTACATATACTCTGACAATCACTTTATCTCAATTTGAGTTTGAATGATACACATGACGTATCGTTTTCGTGCGTCGTTAAATCACAAAGACGATGGTCAAACAAAATTTATAAAACCGAACTCACAAAGATAAGATATAAAAATCAAGTATTGTGTAAGTATCGGGTCAAACTTAGGTTTAAAACTTAGGTGTAACACAGAGAGCAGAGTTGACTTGGTCAAACTTAGGTTTAAAAGGAGTTTTAAATAAGAGACAATAAGATGTAATGAGTGGAAATGATATAAATAGACCTAATAAGAAGTTTTAAGAATTGAAATCTCAGATTTGACAGAGAAAAGTCAAAAGTCAAAGTCAAAGCATTGACTTTGACCAATAGTAGGTGTACTGTAAAATCAGAGAATCAAACAGAGTCAAAAGACTACGAAAATTATATATTTGAAAACAAGAGAGAAAATGGAATTTATTGGTATATAATTTGTGATTTTTGGATAAGAATTGGATTTACTATGAATTATTGAAAATCAAATATCAGAAAATCCCTGAAATGAACACATCAGAGGAAATCTTCAACTTGACGAGCCGAATGAAATCCAAATCTTGCAATTTATATGTCAATGGAAAGCTAAGAACTAGAGAAATCTAAATAGACCAAAATGATTGAATTCTGATTTGTAAATTGAAAGTAATTGACCCCGAAAGTCAACATTTGACTTCTGATGACAGATGAACAGCCCTCGGTCAAACGTCAAATTGAAGGGTCAAATGAACTTGGAATTTGATGAATTTTCTATCCACGGAAAGCTGATGAAAATAGAAATCCAAAGAAACTAAAATCAAGTGATTTGGAATTATAATCAGAGAGATATCCTATTTTCAAAATCAGTAATTTTTCGGACTAAAAATTAGGAAAAAATGAAGAACACTATGAACTACTTTGCGAAATTAAAGATCTAAACCTAATAAAAATACAAATTACCTCTTGATAATCAATCGAACCTCACTACTAACCCGATTGCTGCAAGAATAGGGCCTCAATTCTCGTGGATTGAAGTGAATTTGCTCGGATTCTTCCTCGTGGACGTTCGGAATTCAAGGCGAAAATTCGATGAAATCAAGAGATGAAATCATGATTATCATGCTTCAATGGATGCGTCTCTACACACTTGGAAGCAGAGGATCACGAGAACTTAAAACCTTCCTCGAAACTCGCTTAATTTCTTCACGAGTTGATCAAAAGTTGAAGAACAAAGGGAGAAATACATCGGTTTTTAAAAGAGAAACTGGCCCAAAAATCATGGGTAATTGAAGCGGTCGTGGGAGCGGATTCGAGGCGTCGTGGGGGCGATTCCGTGGGCATAGATCGTGGCTTAAATTCCGCGATGAATCGAGCCACGATCGGTGGTGAGTCATCTCCAATTTTTGCTTCAAAAAGAAGCCACGATCGGGCCACGATCGTGAGCTTCTCGTGATCGCGATCCACCACTTAATGCCTCTGAAGATCGTGGAATCGATTCCATGATGAAAGATCTGCAATCGCGGCTCGATCGGACCGCGATCGTGGTGTTCTTCCATGAATCATCTATACTGTCCATTGAAGCTCCAGCTGGATGAACGATCGCGATTCGCCGATCCAGTGCACCACGATAGTGAGGTGATTCCACCGCCAGCCATCCGATTGGTGAGAAGATCACGATGAAGATCGCGACCGTCCGATGGCAACCATGATCTGATGAAGATCCAACGCGCCAGAGAGCTCCACGCGTCCCCGGTCTGATGGAGATGAAGATCTCGATTGATCACAGCTGTCCGATCGCGATCGCACGGCGTCAACGAAGCGATGAAGATCGGCGCTCCTTGTGACGCCACGTGGCAAGCTAGGAGTTGTCCGATCGTAGTTACTTAAGTTCCAAATCAAGCACGTGCTTGAATGGATGATCGCGTGGACTCGGGTCCACGCGATCGATGGTTTCCGCTCAGATCCGACGCCCACCGTGTCGCCACGTCACCTGCAACATAAAACCGTGTGGGAACATAGTCCCACACGGAGAGAATTTCGAAACAAAACCCGTATAAATAGGGGGGCGGTTTAACGGTAATGCGTTTCTAACCAGGGTCCCACTATTCCCATGGGCCCTCCACCTACCAGCCTACCTTGCCACGTGGCGCCCCACACGGGCGCCCACGTGGACCCGTCGGCATGGCCTCCTGCCACGCGTCAGCGCCACCTGCGCATCGCGCGGGCCACCCCGGCTCTGCCACGTCACCTCAGTGCCGCGTCGCACCTTGAGGTGGTCCTGCGCGCCACGTCAGCGCTCGCTCGCGACGTCAACACCTATAGGTAAAAACCCCTTTTTCGCGATTTCAAATAGGAAAAATCAATTGAAAAATCAAATAAAAATCAGAAAAAGGGCAGAAATTTCAGAAATTTCAGAAATTTCATAACTTTAAATATATAACTCCTTTTTAATCCAAATTTTCTCCATTGGATCACAAATTTCTTCCTTTTTAATATTATGCCATTGAAAATATACTTTCAAAGAAGAGTTTAAAATGAATTAAAAATCACTTAGTCCTTTCTTAAGAATTCTTCTTACTTATCATTTCATCTTGAAATTATCATGCTCTAAAGTCAAAAGCAATTCAAAAAGGGATTAATTTGTATTAATTTTAACTTTGCAAAAGACTAATCATCCATCAAGCATGAAAATATCCTAATTTATGCATAAATATCAAATTTAGTGAAATGATATACCAATGGAGAAAATTCCTAGAAAGTATGATAACATGCATCATATTCACATAAAATAAGCATGAATATGAGTTAATTAGTATAAGAATTCAAGTTATAAATGCATGTTATCAATACACCTTGGTCATTTTTGCTTTTCATAAAGCCAATATTCTTCAAAGTATCATCATGCTTTTCATTCCATGCTCTTGGTGCTTGCTTGAGGCCATAGAGAGCTTTGTTGAGCTTGAGAACCCACTCCTCCTTTCCTTCTTTCACATAGCCCTTCTGTTGACTCATATAGATCTCCTCCTTAATTTCACCATTCAAGAAGGCAGATTTCACATCTAGATGATGCAAACTCCAACACTCTTGGGCTGCCAATGGAATCAAGATACGAATTGATTCAAAATGAGCAACATGAGCAAATACCTCATCATAATCAATCTCGTCTCTTTGGCAATACCCTTTCACGACCAATCTTTCTTTGTGCTTCACAATTTTACCGAGTGGATTCTTCTTTAGCTTGTATACCCACTTCACACTAATGGGCTTACATGATTTAGGAGCCTTCACTAAAATCTATGTATCATTCTTCTCGATGGATGTAATCTCCTCCTCCATAGCTTTACTCTATACTTCATCTTCAGATGCCTTGGAATAAGTGGCAAGTTCTTCAAATGAGATGAGGTACTCCTCCTCAATCGGATCAGTCGCTTCATAGAGAGCTTGGACATATCAAAATCTTGGTATCACTTCGTTGCTTGTCAATGTCAACCCTTCACCTTGACCCGCTTTATTTGAAGGCATATCTTGAAACACACCTTCAAGATTGTCTCTATAATCTTTCATCCTCATATTCAGATTGTCAAATCCATGATTTACACCTGAAACACACAACTCCATACCTTCGCTTGGTTGTCGTTCCATGAAGTTCCACTTGCGCCCTTCGTCAAAGATGACATCTCGGCTCAAATGGACCTTGTGAGTGGTAGGATTAAAATACCGATAACCCTTGGTACCTCTCTCATACCCCACAAACACCATCTCCTTACTCCTATCTTCAAGTTTCCCCAAAGTTCCAAGAGTCTTCACATGCATAATTGAGCTGAAGATCCTAAGATGACTCAATTTAGGCTTCTTCCCCCTCCACATTTTGTAGGGAGTCCTCCCTTGCAAGCTCTTCGTCGAGGACCTATTCAACACATACACACAAGTATTGATAGCCTCACCCCATCATTCAAGAGGTAAACTCTTGTCTTTGAGCATGCTTCTAATAAGACCCACAACGGTCCTATTCTTCCTCTCAACTAATCCATTTTTTTGGGGCATATATGGAGTAGTCAGCTGCCTTCGAATGCCTTTCTCTTCACACCACTTTGAGAATTCTTCAGAAGTGAATTATCCACCATGATCAGTCCTCAAGCACTTGATCAATGCTCCATTGGTTTCACTATCCATTAGAGTCTTGAATTTTTTAAAGGCTCCAAACGCTTCCAACTTGTTCTTCAAAATTGCCATCCACATCAATCTAGAAAAATCATCAACAATGAGCAAAAAATACTTTCCTCCCTTGAGTGTTGATGGTGTGATTGGTCAACAAATGTTGGAATAGACCAATTCTAGGGGCTTTGAAGCTCTAAACTCAGTTGCCTTGGGAAATGGAGCTCTCACATGTTTTCCGGCCATGCAACAACTGCACTTATGCTCAAATTTTGAAGAACTAGGTAATTGATAAGCGTAAAATGCGGTCGTTGAATACGCGATTTTACGTATCAAACAAAATTTATACTCAACTCTTCAAATCTGATTTTTAAATTAGAACAGTGGCAAGTCGAGGTCGAATCCACAAAGAGGAAGGTTAAAAGATTGAAATCAGAAACTATTATTT
Organism: Lemna minuta; assembly: GCA_024174645.1. NCBI lineage: Eukaryota > Viridiplantae > Streptophyta > Magnoliopsida > Alismatales > Araceae > Lemna > Lemna minuta. The sequence goes on along the minus strand of CM044115.1, from coordinate 173,796 downwards.
TTGGTATTTTAGATTTAGAAACCAAAAATGATCGATGGAAGGAAGAAAATGTGCGTTGAGATGAAGTGAACTAAACAAGTGCTTCCAAACTCATTTCGAAGATTGGAAACCCATGATTGATGGTGGAAAAGTGATTTTTAGGGGTTTTCAATGAGAAATTATTGATAAACAGATGAGGAAATCAGAAGAAATGGATAGAAGATAGTTTTAATCTAAGATTCATGATGAAAATACTATCTAGTGATGCTCCCTAATCAAAACATACCTTTGAGAGCCGTATATTTCGCCCGGACTTGGCGTATTGCATCCAACACGAAGAATGAATAGAAGAGGGAAGAAACTCACTGAGAATGAAGTTCAACACATGATGAATGATCCATTGTTGCTTTCTTTCCTTCTGGTTAGCCAATGCTAGAAGCATACAACAAAAATATTCATAACCCTAATTCTTTTGTCCTCGAACTTAAATCAGCCCCGGCAGATTCGTGGATCTTGAAATGAAAATTATGTCCACGAAATTTCAGTCCGTAAATCCATGAGGATCGTGAGATATCGTGATTTTAGTATGGAGCATTTCTGGCCGTTGATCTGATGTCCTCTCTCTTTAAGTATCGCGGGAGAGAGGAGTTCTCCTCGCGACAGAAGCCATTTCCATGGTGAGGAGATGTCGCGAGAGAGGAGTGGCGCAGGAGAGAGAGAGAGAGAAAGAGGGAGAAGGAAATCTCCCTCTCTCCCTTCCGTGCACGCGTGCGCGAGGAAGAGAGAGAGAGAGAGGGAAAAGGAGAGAAATCTCCTTGTCCTCTCCCTCACGCGTACGAGCGCACATGTGCAGGAGAGAGAGGAGATGAAAGGGAGGAGGAAGAACGCGGAAGAGAGAAAAATGGAGAGAGAGAGAGAGAGAGATCGGAAGGAGAGAAAGAGAGAATGGGAGAATGGGAGAAAGGGAGGAGAGGATCAGCGGAGAGGATGAGCGAATAGTGAGGGAGAGAGCATAAAGGTAGAGAAAGAGAGAGAACTCCTCTCGCGCGACGGAAATTATTTCCGTCGCAAGAGAGGGAAGATCGCGAGAGTGGAGAGGAGGAAGATCGCGGAAGAGAGAGAAATGGAGAGAGAGAGAGAGAGAGAAATATTGAGAGAGAATTGAAGAAAAGGTGGGGAAGAAGAGAGAGGAGAAGAGAAAAGCGAAAGAGAGAGGAAAGACGAGGAGAGAAGGAGAGAACGCGTGAGAGAGGAAGAGAGAAGAAGAAAGAAGAAGAAAGAAGAGGAGGAGAAGTGGAGAACTCCTCCCGCCTCTCCTTGCGACGTACGTCACGAAGAGAGAGGGAGAGAGGAGAATGGTGTCCTCCTTGCGGTCGCCTCGCGACAGAAGCAATTTCCGTCGCGAGGAGAGGAAGAGCTTTTCCTCCTCCTCCTCCTTACGTCGTGGAGGAGGAAGAACTTTTCCTCCTCCTCCCCCTTACGCTCGCACTCGCGCGCGTGCCAGGAGAGGAGTGAATCTCTCCTCGCGACGGAGAGCGAAAGAGGGAGAGAGGGAGAAGGGAATAGCGAGAGAAGGAAGAGAAAGGGAAGGAGAAGAGGAAGAAGGAGAAAGAAGAGAGAGAGAAAGAGAGAGAGGAGGGGTCTCCCTTCTCTTATATATAGATATATATATATTTTTTTCTCTATTTCTTTCTTTTGCCTTTTTAATGATTTTCATTTCTTAAAATATTCCCAAAAATTATAAGAAATCTAGAAAAATATTCATTTACTCTTAGAAATAAATTCATTCAATAAAATCCATGATAAAAATGCACTTTCTGAATATTCTCATGTCAATAAAGGCATTTAAAATAGAAATTTCATTTTATAATAAAATAAAATTATATTCTTGATAAATCAAAATCATTAAATGCTCATAAAATGCTACTAAATTATGGAAAATCAAGAATATCGTTTAAAACATAGAAATTATCAATTTAATCATTTTAAATCATGATAACATGCATTTATGATTATTTTTCAAAGAATAAATGCATAAAATGCATGATATTAATGCACGAAATTGCATGTTATCAGTAATCCAATAGCATGATTATCTTTCACCATACCATGGAGAGTGTGAGCACTTTGATGACACATCCTTCTATGCCACACCCATGCCTCTTCATTCTTCTCCACAAAAAAGATAATGCTCGACAATGTTGAGCTTCAAAAGGTACATATTCTCCCTCGTCTTGGGAGTCTTGGTCAGCAACCTTCCTTGGCCATCATGAATGGTGAGAAAACCATCCCTCAAACGTATGTCACAACCTTGAGAATCAAGTTTTCCCAAACTTAAGATGTTATTCTTCAATTTAGGTATATAAAGAACATTTTCGAATATTATTCGATCACCATTAGTACACTCCACATGTACTTCACCTTTGCCCTCATACCTAATTGAAGAACTATCACCGAATCTCATCACTCCTTTGTGAGGCTCATCAAGGGACTGATAGAATCTCTTCATACCAGTCATATGGATGCTTGCTCCCATATCTAAATACCACATATCATCAATAGGAGAGCTATTCATACCTCAAAGTAACACATCCGCATGTTCATCGGCTAGCACCATTAGCAATGATGATTCTTCCTCGTCATCTTCTTGGGTCATATGTATCTTTTCTTTTCCATTGGACTTATCCTTCTTGGGAAGTTAACACTCATTTGCAAAATGCCCAAGCTTTTGACAATTTTTGCATTTTACCTTGGATTTGTCAAATTGCTTCTTTTTCTTCTCTCCATTGGCATCACCACCACGATCTTTGCCTTTTTCTTTCTTTCCTCGTCCCCTTCCACTTGAAGATGACCCATTTGATCCTTCTTAAACATATTAAATGCCCTAGATTGGAGTGCTTGCTCCTCATCTCTTGAGTTCCTCTCTTGGAGTCTGATGGAGACTCATCACATGAACACAAGGGTTCCAAGTGAACCTAGCTGTGCACTAAGGAAGAGAAATCATTCTCAAAAGCAACAAAATACTATACTCCTCCTTATTCAAAAATTTTAGAAATTATCCATTCATGAAATGAATGAAGAAAGCCTCTTTAAAACATTAAAAGAGAGTGTAGATCAAAAGGGAATTACCTTTCCTCCTCTTCCATTTACATACTGATCCAAAGATTGACTTGGTCAAAAGAAATTAAACTTTCATCCTTAGATACTTAGAATTCTTTGAATAGACCAAGTCAACCACCTCTTACCTTGATATAGGTTCCTAATTATCCAAACCATATCCACTATATCATAAGTACCTTGTATAATTATAAGTATTGATCTCAAGAAAATCAGTAGGAACATCTTTGTTTTCTACTCCCTTCTTTCTTTGAAACCATCCATAGATAGAATTATAGGAGAGATCTATATATAATACTATTTATGGAAGAAATCATCGCTGGATTCCACTTTAAGACAAAAGCCAATGCATGAATAAAACCATGCTTTTATGCAGACAGTTTATATGATGATCATCAGCATAAAGAAGGCCAATGCAAGGAGGACTACCTCCCATTTAAATAAGGCCTTTTCGATGAATGAAGAGAATGACAATTCAGTCCAAGGACAGTCCTCATGACTATCAAGATTCAACAAGTCAGTTGCACTATCAGGGGGGTATCAAGATGACGAAGATCATGGGGAGTGGTTCCTTTACACTGGCAGCGGCGGATGTGACTGACGAGACTAAATCATATGGTGATTGATTACACACAATTCAGTGTCAAAACAAAGTCCTAAACTTACCAATTTATGATTAATCAATTTAATTAATTAGTATAATGGTAATTAAGGGTCGAATCAACGAAGAATTAGGGAAATTTGAGATATATCTTTGAAATTCGGTTAAATCGGACAACGAATTGAGATTAGAAATTGGGCGTGTTATGATATTAAGAAAGATAACTCAATTACGATTCCATGGAATTAAAAATCAGGTGATTTGGATTAGAATTCGCTGAGTAATCGAAATTTGAAGTTAGGAGAAAATTGGTATCGCGATTTTGATTAAAAACAGAAATTAAACTAAAATTAAACTTAATTTACAATTCAAAATATAAAATTAACACTAAATGATGAAAGATTAAGATGAAAACACGCAACCTAACCCAAATTAGCCTTCAAAATGATCCAATTAATCGCCGGATTCAAGGCTTTTCATTCCGAGTTTCCGAAGATGAAAATTGATGTTCAAGATGTGAATTCTCCTCTCTCTTTCAATCAAACTTTGATTTCAAATAATCCTTGGACGCGGAAATGAGTCAAGAACACTCAGAATCAAAGGGCACGCGAAATGGTGGTCTAAACAAAAGGAATTTCATGGAAATCCACGAGCCATTCTTTCCGCGGCGAAGAACAGAATTTAAAGAAGTTATTTTAGGGCACAACCGTTGGATGAAGAGGAGCATCACGATCTACGGTTGTGATCACGCGGCTTTTCATGAATCATCGTTGCCGCTTGATGACCGTCCGATCATTAGCGAACGGTCGAGATGCGAGTTCATCATTTGAAGAAGGAACCGATGAGCTTTGATCATCTGTTTGATGTCGATCCAACGCTCGCGATGTCTCGAGGAGTCCACCGGTAGCGAGCGATCTCAGCCGTTATAACTCGCGAGATTAACGGCTGAGATGGGATCACTTAAGTGAGAATTGAGTCACGTGTTTGATTTGGAGATCAGTGGACCTCGCATCCACCGCATCGACGCGCTTCATTAATTGCGCTTCTCATCCGACGCTCCACGATGTGCCACGCGTCCTGCATACAAAGCAAACGAAGGGAACTTAGTCCCACACCGAAGAAATCAAAGAGAACTATCGGGTATATAACATGGACTGAAATAGAGGGTTTCATAAACTGCCTTCCGATAATTGGAAGACCTATACATATTATTAAAAACTATATAAGTTAAATATTAATAATGCGTCCACGTGTCACCTTCGAGCCACGCAGGCGCTCGCACGCGTCCACGTGGCAGAGCCACGTGGCCCTGAGCGCCACGTCGCATCCACGTGGGCTCGCGCGATAATTACCCACTTTTTGCATTTATTTTAATTTTAATTATTTTAATTAAATAAAAATCGAAAATAAATCTACATAAATTTAGAAAAAATTCAGAAAAATTCCTATAAATTGTAAAAATCATAAGTTTCAAAATACAACTCCAAATTAGTTCAATTTTGTTTTGTTAGATCAGAAATTGAATAATCTATTATTATAAAAATTCAAATTATTAAAATAATAAGAGGATGAATTTTAATTAATTTAATACATTTATGTATCTTATAAAATAACTTTATAAAAATACATAAATGTTAATAAATATCTTTCCTCTTATATTTTCATCATGAAACATGATTATGATCTCAATTATAATTTAGGATTAAAAGATAATAATGTTTAATTATGTATAATAATCCATAATTAGTGTATTTTTAGATCATAACATGAAATAATACAAAATGATAGAAATATGCTTAAAATATGATAACATGCATATATTTGGAATGATTAATGCTTTTAATTGCATTAATAATCATGTAAATTAATGTAAAAATAGCATGTTATCATGCATAGAGAAAGAAGAAGATCATGGGGAGTGGTTCCTTTACACTGGCAACGACGGACGTGACCTGAGCGGAAACAAGAACAAACAAGGAACAGTCTTTTCGACCGAAATTTGTTAAGATGAATCAAGCTTTGAGAGTTAGTTGCCAAAGGGGCTACCCTGTTCACGTGGTGAGATCCCACAGAGAGAAACGGTCTTCGTATGCTACGGACAAGGGTATCCATTACGATGGAATCTACAGGATTGAGATGTGTTGGCGCAAAGTGGGCATCCAAGGGTTCAGAGGAGACCGATGTCTTTCAGAGGAGAGAAAGTCCCACCTAGGACTACGATGAAAATAATGTTAGAAATAGTTCAAATAGCCTCCCGCGAGCCAAAAACCTCTGGTTTCTCAAGACGAGGGTGGCAAGCAACGAGTGATAAAAGGGACAAGACACATATATGTTCGAGATAGGCTCTTGAAAGAATTTAGCTGCCTTTTCATCACCTCAACAGAACGGGTTTTAAAAAGGATACGAGGCCTGGTCAACCCAGTCATCCATGATCATTACACCACAACATTGACTATCTACTCACGGCTACCATCAATTGGACGCTCGCGCGAAGGAGAAGAACATAACATCTCAATCGATCCGATCCGGAATTACTCCATGTCTCACAACCTTACCAGCGTCGAAATAACAAGAGGACATGAGACTGTCACGAGAGGATGCGTAACCACCGTGTAACCACCTCAAGCGTCTCTACACTTTAATTGCTGATTCCCTCTTTCCTATAAGAAGGACATTTATAAAATAAAATGCAGTTGTTGTTTATTGATGAATGAATCATTTCCTTGGTTACTTTTATCACTGTGTTCTTGTGTTCCTGTTATCCATTCTCCCACATATCTCTACTCCCAGTTCTATCTTCCTTTCTTTTCTCCCTCCCGTTCTGTCACTTTCATCCGTCTCAAGTTAAGAATCAAAAAATGAATTATCTTGGTCGTGTGGTGATTATAGAAGCGTCCACTTCACGTCTGATCAAGGTATTCATTCTCTCATATTAACCGTGTTTAATAGTTCATTTATAATATCATAAGTCCAACGCTATTCTCTCCTCTTCATAACTATCATCTTTCTTTCACTACTATCCGAGATTATCCTATAATAGATACCCCAATCATTAATCTATCTGTCCTTTATATTCCTCTCATCAGCCATAACGTTCATCTCATAAGTCGTAAGATCATTCCATCCACTCTCTTCTCATCGCGATCACTCTCTTATTCACTATCTTTACCACTATCTCCACATTACCTACTGAATTATCCTTCTTAATATTCTCATTAATATATACTTCTGACTTCTGTATTCTCACTTAAGTTCTATTACACGATATAATATTTAAAATAGAATAATCATATTCAGTAAAATTAAAACGCCATTCTCTCCATCTCCTTTTTCTCTCGACGCATTCATAAATCTCATCCTCACCATTACCTTTCCAAATTATATTCCTCTTTTACTCACTAAATAATAATCTTAATCCTCCATCCTATCAATCTTAACTCCCCTACGTGTTATAAAAAAATATCATCATAATCACTTTTATCCACTAAACAAATCATCTCATATTCTCTTCCATTTATTTTATTTACATATTTATCAGCATCATCATTATTCTCATTCTCACATATCCGATTATCCTTCCCCAATAACTTATCTGATTTATACATTATTCCCTCAGTGATATCATTCATAGGTCCTCCATAAGATTGTAGGATTATTTCATATTTACATATCAGTAGATATTCTCATTTATTTCAATCACTCCTCCCTCACACCTCCCTCATTACATCACCATCTTCATATACATTATCATTTCTAAAATATCCTACATCAGAGTCTCAATTCATGAAATTTGAGTTCCCAAAGGCTTCCTCAAGTCTCATGGTCTTTAAATCACTTGTTTGCTCAAGTAGAAGAATTAGATAATCAAAATCTTTAGGGACTAACCTAAGAAGCCTTGAAACAGCACCATACTCATCAAGACTTTCTCTCAAGTCTCTCAAATTTGTAAAAATTCAGCAAAAAAATTTGAGTAGTCATCAATCTTCTCTTTTCTCTTCATGGAAATTATTTCAAATTCCCTCTTCAATGCTTGCACCTTTTCTTGCACCACTTTGTCCATTCTCACATGGAATATTCGGAGAACCTCTCAATTCTCCTTTGCACTCTTCTTGATGTCGATTTGGTTGCTTTGTGACTCGGAGATGGAATCATGAGCCGCCAAAGAAACTTCCATCCTCACAGCCCAAAGACGATAATTCGTGCTTGTGCTTGTTAACATCAAAACAGAAGTAGACATACCGGTTTCACTCCCTCGTGGATGCAAGGTTGGTGTAGGTGCATGTACATCGTCGGACATGGTAAAAGTTCTTCCCCTCTTGGACATTTTCACAAGCTTAGGACCAAAAATGCTCTGATACCACTTATTGGCTGCTGATCACCCCAAGAAACACCTCCAGAAGATGATGAGTACACTCACAATGTCACGCACACACTCAAAAGAAGAAGAAGAAATAATAAAAAGAGAAAAATCCACTAAAACACTCAAAAACTCATATACAACACTCCGGAGGAAGAAATGAATGCTCAAATACTTTAAGTGACACTCTAGGGGTCCCTATTTATTAGCTACAAAAGAAAAAACAAAAAAAAACGCATCTAAGGATTTTCTGCACTCCTGCCGAGTGCCATGCCACGCGTGTGCGTGCATGTGCGCGCACTGGCGCGCGGCCCCCCCCCGACACACGTGCCATGCCACGCGTGCATGCCGGCGCCCGCTCAGAGGGTGTTACAGTACCCACCGAGCTGAGCGCAGCTGGCGCGCTGTGGCACCAGTGTGCACGAGCTGGGCTTGCTTGGTGCTTTCGCCAGCTCCCGACGGCTTCACCACCTGCGAGGGAGTCAGACGTCTAATCGTCGAAAACTTCATTTCCGAGCCCGAGAGAAGGCGGTCAGGGCTGAATTGCTGAGTTCACTGCGGTCAAGAAAGCCAAGCAGAAAGACCCGGAAAATCGGTCAGGACTTGCTTATTCCTTCGACATCGACCTCCTCTCTTTGGAAACGGAAATACTTGATGCTGGCGTACGTCCTCTGAATCTTATGAAAGCTGCGGCTTTCTACCCGGCGTCTTGAAAGATCCAAAGATCCTTCTGTGTCTGAAGGATCAAGTAAGAAGAACAAGAAAAGGGAGAGGAAGAGTCGTAGATCTCAAAATTAGAAACTGAGATCTTGAATTTCTTTTTCTGTATGTTTGTGTTACAGAGTGTAGGGTATTTATAGAGATTAAGTGACATTAGATGACCGTTGGAGAAATCGCACAATTAGCTCCGTTGATTGTGCTGTTTGACGATGGTGGTCGTGGATTGGTCCACGTGTTCGTCTGAGCTGGCAGCGGTTACGCGACTTTAAGTAACTTCCGCAAACCGGTCTGTCGTGGTTTGAACGCGGTTTGAGCCGGTCTGTCGTGGTTTCACACGTCTGACCGTTCGTTTGATGGCCACTTCCCTGTTCCCACTTCGTCGCACGATTCATCCGATCCTTTATCAACCGGAAACCACGTTCGCTTCCAGTTGGGGCCCCGCGATCGAGCCGAGAGAGAAAGAGAGTAAAAAAAAAGAGACAAACGGTTAGCTCGTGCAGCTGTTTGGAGTAGAATGGCCACTCCGTTCATTAAGAGATCTGTAGAGACGTTCAGGAGGTATGGCTCATCGGGGATGGTATGGAATGACAGATTCACGGAAGACAAGGGCGCCCTAGAGTCCGAAGGTGAAGCCATGAAGTTCATGGAGCTGAGACATGCCCGCAGCGTTGGAGGCATCTGCCAAGAGGAGTACCGCCAACGCACAGAAGGCCCACATCTGAGCCGGTCCAGCACCGCGTCTCCGGCTAGAAACAAGCTCCCTGTAAGGAGCTTTCCAGGCTTTGTCGGAAACAGGCGCCCAAAATCACTTGCCAAGGAGTCCAAGAATCTCATCTCCCGCTAGAAATCACTGAACTCTCGTTTTTCAGCAACTGGAGAATCCAACTCGCCATGTCCAAGTGCAACTGCAGAGTCCACGAGCACCCCGGCCCGTTTTTATTTGTTTATCGTTTGAGGATAGAGAAAAAGAACTAAGCCGAGGCTTATTCTCTCCATCCATAAATCCATTTTCTCCCCTTCCTCCCCGTCCTCCACTCATCTTTATTTCCTTGTTTATTGCCTTCCGTGGATGATTATTAGCGTTTTCAAGAAAATAATTTCATGCATCTTATCTTTCTGTTTTATTCCGTCACCGCGCCTGTGTTTAGTAACGAGGTAATCTTTCAGCAATCCTTCGCAAAATGAATTCTATGACGAGTTTCACGTGTGTGTTGGCCTCGCGTGTGTTGGCTTCGTCAAGCCCCCACCACTTTCTCGTCTTCCACTACTTACTCGAATCCGCAACGTCTTCATTTCTGGGAACTTCTTTCCGATGGATCCGTTCGCGTACGTACAGCCGTGCTCTCATGAGGAAATCGTTTTACTTGGTCACATCGTTGATCAGTAGTCTGTATGTAGATCTTCAATTTCCTACCGCCTTCCCGTCTGTTTAGCTCACGAAGGTGACGGTCGTTTTACGCTCTTCGGTTTGGCATCCTTGTGCTGCTGCTGCTTGAGCGATGAGAACTCGTATCTGCCGTATCCTCGTCCTCTTAGTTAGTCTCACTTTCTTATGCATCCACGCTGGTGGCGTCAGGGGAAGCGATCGCCTGGTTCAGCACATAAATGCCCTCGGTTCTAAGAAGATTTTGTCCGTCCAAGACTTCGGCGCTGTCGGCGACGGCATCCATGACGATACCCAGGCAAGAGACTGTAAGTTGGTCGTAAATCCTCCCCGTGTAACGCGTGCACCGCCTGTTGTTCTTGCAGGCGTTCAAGGACGGCTGGTATGCGGCCTGTTCGTCAACCGCACGAAAGACAGTGCTGAAAGTTCCGGAGAAGCACACCTATTTGGTCAGGCCGGTAGATTTCTCCGGTCCCTGCTCCACGAATCTGACCTTGCGGGTATGCAATTTAATCGCCTTTCCTCCGCAGCGGGGGACCTCTTGTTCTTCGGGTGGTTCACATCGTATAAATTAGCTGCGGAGAATTAACACGCGCTCGTGCACAGATCATGGGGAGCATCCAGGCTCCCCACAGCCCACTGACCTGGCGCAGGCAAAACCCTCGAAGATGGCTCTATTTCCAGGAAGTGACTAATCTCTCCCTGAGAGGGAGAGGTGAGGGGATCGTCAACGGCATGGGCGAAAAATGGTGGGCCAAATCTTGCAAAGTTAGGAAGACGAACGTAAGACTCACTCTCCCTTTCACTATCTATCAATCTATGTATCTATCAATTTCTCTATACTCGTATCGGAATGTTCATAAGTTGGTCTGGAATCTAAAGTTTTTTGGGTTGCTCATATGTTGGCGCGCCAATGCGTCGTGCAGCCCTGCCGGCCGTCACCCACGGTTAGTTCTTGCGCTCTCTCAGCTTTTGGTGGGTATTCGAGAATTTTACTAAGAAGAGAACACCGTTGCCGCGCAGGCGATTACATTTAACAAGTGCAGGCAACTGAAGGTCAGGAACATGACTCTGCTGAACAGCGCGCACTCGCACGTCACCTTCACTGGCTGCTACCACGTCAAAGTCTCCGACCTAAAGGTGATTGCGCCGGTTGCCAGCCCCAATACCGCCGGAATACGCATCCGCGGCTCTGACACTGTATACATTCAGAGGAGCGACATCACCACAGGTGCAAACCCCTCTTTTACCCGAACGCCCATATATATGTATGTATGTATGTATTTCTATCTATCTAACTATTCTTGTGTTCGCGAGTCTCATCGTTGCAAATCGTTTCTCAGGAGATGACTGCATCTCCGTGAGCGAGGGATCTTCCAAGGTTCGCATCAGAGACGTTTCGTGCGGACCGGGCCACGGAATCAGGTGAGCCTTCTCTCGGGTCCATCCTCTTGTTCTTCCAGGTACGAGCTCAGCGACCTTGACCGATTAATTGCGCAGCATCGGGAGCTTGGGCAAATTGAACTCGTGGGCAAAGGTGAGCGACGTTCAAGTCGACGGCGCCGTTCTTACCAACACGAAGAGTGGTCTCCGAATCAAGACTTGGCAGGTGTCATTGACTAGAAAGCTGCGGATAAAAGTCGCGTGTATTCGCTGAAGAAAACAAGTCCTCAGGTTCTCTTCTCGTTGCCTTTTTTTTATAATTTCAGGGCGGCCAGGGATCAGCGGAGGATATAAGCTTCTCGAACGTGACGATGAAGAACGTTTCCGACCCGATCGTCATCGATCAATACTACTGCGACACCCTCCAACCCTGCAAGAACCAGGTGACAAACGCTCGAGTTGATACATTCTCGCCGTTCTGTGGCTAGCGAACTGACGAGTGCTGAGACTGAAATCGCAGACGACAGCGGTGAAAGTGAGCAAGATCGCCTTCATAAACATAGTCGGCACGTCGGCCACGAGACGCGGCATGACTTTCGCCTGCAGCGACACAATCCCCTGCCATCGCATCCATCTGGAGAATATTCGTCTGCCATTGAACTCGGGCGCCAATTCCGCGTCGTTTTGCTGGAAAGCGTCTGGCTTCAGCTACGGTCAGGTCGACCCTCCTTCCTGTCTGGACGCGGAAGACGATTACCCCTTCGCAAAAGCGCCTGCTCGCGCCGACGAAGCTCTCCAGTCACTCGTCGCGGATGAAGTTTCTCCATCTATGTAAGATTCGCGCTTCTGACCGTACGCATATAGGAACCTCAGCACTACTTGTCCATCGTTTTCTTCGATCGAAGCAATCCCAATTGGCGCCCGCCGTAAGATAGGAGATTCGGACTATCAATTTCCGTCCAACGGCCAAATTTACGAAAAGAATGTCAAGTTTACCTGTAGGTAGAGGAAAAGGCACCGAGTTTTAAAAACACGAATCAGTGAATTCAAAATATAAAAATTGGCCCATAAAAACCCCCCGACAATGTCTCCTTTCAATTCAGCTAACAGACATGCAAGCCATACACCTTGACTAGCAATGGCTGAGGCAGCAATATATTCAACTTCGCATGACGAGAGAGCTACGGTCTTTTGCTTTTGTGAAGACCAACTGATCGGACACTATCCCAAGAAAAATATCATACTTGTGGTACTCTTCCTATCTTCTAGATCACCGGTGATGCAAGACACGGTTGAGAAAACCCTCGCGCCTGATCAATGAATCTGAGAGTGACTAAGGATAGCCGGTCAAACCTAACCTACGGGTAGTCGAGTCCTACACCCTAAATACGATCTCTAGCCTAAACCTAAGTGTAGGTAGGCATGCCAGTCAGCGAAGTCGACTCCGGGTAACCCGGGGAAACTCACGATGATGGGTAGGGTGAGATCCTCTTGATCCACGTCCAGAGGCGCGGAAGTCGCTCGTCGTGGAGTAGCTCGAAGGCTGCAGCCTACGCTCGGTGTCGGACCTGATGTACGCGACAAAAATCTCGAACCTATACTCGTACTACCCTACCTACGTCGTCCGACGGTGGTAGAGACGAGGAAAGGAAACGCTTTGAAAAGTAATTAAACTTTAAATGAGGGGTTGAAGCTAACCTGCAGGGCGGGGTGCCCGGTGGGTCATGACGTAGAGGAGATCATTCGTATGTAGCACGGACGGTCGGTGAAGGGAGGCCTAGTCGATGTTGTCGCGGTCGTGGAGGAATCTCTCGGCACGGGTAGATCAGGTGGTAACCGCGGGCCGCGCGGGCAGCCACGTGTGTTCAGTTGGGAAGCGCGCGGGGACGGAGGAAGATAGATGGTTGAGGCGATCAGGATTAACTGGCGGGGGAAGATCGGCAGATGGGTTGACTGGGGAGGGCCCGGTTGGGGGCAAGGTAGTCAACTGGTTCTGTCAACAGGAGAAGCTTGCAGAGGGGAATCGCAAGAATCGCTGGTATGTCATCTCGCGCGCGCGGAGGGCGGTCAGTGGGGAAACCGGGCGAGGCGAGCGGGCACGGGGAGGGGAGGGCTGGAGATCATCCCTGGTGGCGTACGACCCCCGTCACCACCAAGATACGATACCACAGTGCCGGAGGAGCCCTTTTGCGCGCGCGGATCTATCCGCTTATATTTATTTCTTTATTATGAACTTTTGACCCGCACGTGTTTAAGCGGGTCCTCGCTTATTTCCCTGTCCCTTTTAAGCTTCCGGGTGGGTTCTTCCCTTTTCACGATCCCATTCGTGAAGCCCATCCTTCTTTGTGGAGGTGGAGTTGGAGATGGAGGTGATGGCGGTGCGGCAGTCCAGAGGCGGCGGCGGCGGCTTGAGGACAGCAGTGGCGGCGGCGGCTTGAGGATGGCGACGTCGGGATGACAGTGGAGAAGAACCCGTGGCCGGGGCAAGGAGTGACAGCGGTCGTCACGGCGGCGGTGGCGGCAGCACGGATGCGTGCAGAGGCGGCGGCGGCGGCGGTGACGACGGTTGGACTCCTTCCGCGGCCTTCCATGAGCAGCCAATTTTGAGGGAGATCACTCCTTTCTTTCTTCAAATGACAGCTAGGGTTTGTGGGGGGGGGGGGGGGTCCCTTCTCCTCTTATAGAGCCCATAATGGGCCGAGAGGGGAAAGGGCCCACTTGAGGCCCACAACCCACACCTAATATGCTCATAGAAAGAAATAAGGTTAACAAAGAAAGATAGGCTTCACGAATGGGATCCCAAAAAGGGAAGAACCCACCCGGAACCCTAAAAGGGAGAGAAGAAATAAGCGAGGACCCGCTTAAACACGTGCAGGTCAAATGTTCATAATAAAGAAATAAAGATAAGCGGATAAATCCGCGCACGCAAAAGGGGTCCTCCGGCGCTGTGGTACCGTGTCTTGGTGGCAACGGGGGTCGTACGCCACCAACCGGCATGGTCAATATGGCTATAGCCAATGAGCCCCTTTTCAGTCATTGTCTTCTCATAGATTAATCCAAGGTCAAGGGTTCCATTGATATATCTCAAGACTCATTTGGTTGCACCCATATGTTCAGTTGTTGGCTTTTCCATGTACTTGCTTACAATTCTAAATGAATAAGTTAATTCAGGTCTTGTATGAATTAAATCCCTCAAAGTCCCAACTATGCTCCTATACTTAATGGAGTCGATGGGTGGGTAATTCCTGATGGATATTATGTGGCCTATAAGCCAATCACACTTTCATGTATCTCGTTATGGTCATGAAAATGAAATTTATGTATTATTATTCTTGTACGATGTTTGTAATAAAGTTCATGAGTATATGCGATGACTAAGTGAATTCTGATGAGATCATAATACAATGGTCACTAGTCTAAGCATTCATATTCATGGGATATTCAAGGACATTGAATTATCTATAAATAATAGTATTATTTGATCCAACTTATGATGAATATGGCTGATCTTAAAACCATCAATGTTGAGACACTAAGGATAGTTAGTGGGTGCTCTTTGGAGATAGAGTTCACTAAATTGATCCATATGAATCCTTGAATGGTATTAAACCTAACAATCAATCAGGTTGATTCATATCATGATTGTGTATATGGTCCTTTGAGTTTAGACACCAAAGATATCTTGTGGATGGATGATCGCATTTTGATTATGACTTACGAATCCCTAGCTGTATGATCTCTAAAATTTCATATATTGATGCATTAATCTTTTGAACATTTGATTTACCGTATTCCGCTGCATTAGATGTTTTGATCAAAATTTTGAAAATTTTATCGATCATAAAACCCAATAATTCACACCCTTGCTGAACTTGAAATGGGGTTTGAGAGAGATCGGTATAGGGTTGCACTCTAGAATATTGTTTTTCTCCAAGATCTTCAAAGCATAAACCCCTTGAGAAAGCATAATACATTCATTCTCTTGTAGGACTTTGATACTAAGACAATGATTTAGTAGGCCTACATCACTCATTTCAAAGAACTCCTTCATTTGTCACTTGAATATCTCAATGTGACCTTAAATTGGATTGGTCACTATGAGATCATCAACAAAGATACCAACTAGTAGCATGGCTTCATTGGAATTTCTCATATATACTGCATGCTCTTGAGAGTTTGTCACGAAACTCAGCAAAGGTAAACACATATCTAGCTTTTTGTACCATGCCCTAGGTGCTTATTTCAATCCATATAATTCTTTCATGAGTTTTAAGACATGATTTTCTTCCCCGTTTTTGATGTAGCCATTCGGTTGTTTCACGAATGTGTCTTCTTTAATTTCTCCATTGAGAAAGGTTGGCTTGACGTCAAGGTGATGCATCTTGCAATTCCCTTGTGCCACCAAAGAAGTGAGAACTTGGACGGTTTCCATTCGTGCCATTGGAGCAAACACTTCCTCAAAGTCCACCCCGGCCTTTTGCACATAGCCCTTTGCTACCAATCTGGATTTGTATCTCACGACCTGTCCTTGTGAGTTTTTCTTCAATTTGAACACCCATTTGAGTCCAATGGGTTTGCAACCGAGTGGTGGAGACATCAATGTCCATGTTTAATTTTTTGTTTTTTCTTCCATTTCTTCATCCATGGCCTGCCTCCAGAAATCCTCTATTGGTGCCTCATCGTAGCTTTTGAGCTCTTCTTTGCTACTTGGCATAATTCCGAATTGATCTCCACTTGATCAATGTCATTGTAAATTCGCACGAGGTCCTTGTATCTTCTTGGTGAATTTTCATTGGTAATGACTGATAACTCTAAAATTTAAGTCGCATTCATGCATCTTTTACTATGTTTAAGTGTCGATAAAGACTATAGGAATGAGAATATCTATTTTTATATGGCTGAATGTGATGAAAATATGACTAAGTCTTATTACTCATCATTTATTACATTTTTCATTATATTAGGAGACTAACCCCATTTGACCTCTAGAAGTCAAATGGTTGAATTCTCACATTTTTATGAGTTATGTGGATGCAAAGACTTAGGTGAAGTTCAATTGGAGCATGGATGCAAACTATCTAGAAGGAGAAGAATAAAACGAGTTCTACATCTTTTTAAGGAGGTTGGTCAACCTTTTCTACCTTTATAGGAGGTTAGTTAAACATTTCCACCTTTTTAGGAGTATGGTAAACCCTTTCCACCTTTTTAGGATGATGTTCAACCCTTTCCATCTTTTTAGGAGGTTGGTCAAGCCATTCCATCGTTTTTAGGAGGTTAGTCAAACCTTTCCACCTTTTTAGGAGGTCAGTCAAACCTTTTCACCTTTTTAGGAGGTTGGTCAAACCTTGTTATATCTTTAGGAGGTTAGTCAAACCTTTTCACCTTTTTAAGAGGTTAGTCAACTACCTTCTTATAGGGAGTCAAACTATTCAGCCTTTTTAGGAGACTAGTCACTCCATTTCTCTTAGAAGTCAATGATAGTCAAAGTGATTCTTGAGAAGTCAAAGGTGGTCAAAGGCATTCTTAAAGGGTCAAAGAGGTCAAAATTTTTCTCTTTTATTTATTATTAATCAATTTACATCTTTCCTATTTTTTAGGAAGGATCCATATTTTTAGGAAGAGAAAGAGGTAAGCCCACCTCCTTAGGGAAGTGGTAAGGTTACCATCTCTTAGAGAGTGGTCAACCCACTCCCTAAGGAAGTGGTTGTGGGGCCCACCTCCTTAAAAAGGGCTCTCCCACCTCTTTAGGAGGTGATTATGGTCGTGGCTTATGGATTTAATCTCAACCATTCATGTGGTTGCACCTAAAAAGACTAAATCTCTACCATTGATTCAAAGGAACCTTTAACCTGACATATAAAAGAATCTTCTTCTTCCTTTTTTGTTGTTTTTTGGCTCTCTTTTAGCATCAGGCTACCAGAAGGAAAAGGAGAGGCTTAGGCCCAAGCTTGGAATAGTTTGGTGTTCAAGTTTGTTGTGGAGGCAAGATCAAGTGGAGGATCGAGATCATAACGAGTCAAGCATCACCCGGCCTAGGACTGGCATAAAAAACGGGGTTTGTGTGAGGATTTGGATATGATTTTCTCTTAAAATCCCCTCCATGGATAGTGTAGAAGCTATTTTCATTTTTATATTTTAGATTTGTTTTCTTCTATTTAAACAATTTCTCATCATTACCCAATTTCCAGATTACCTGATTTCCCGATTCTTCACCATTCTTCCATCATCTTCCATTCTCATTTCTCTATTTCATCATTCTATTCTCAATATTTTCATCATTATTTATCATATAATATTAATATATATATTTATAATTTCGTTCAGACCATATTACATTTCTTTGTCCTTTCCATATTTCTCCAAAAATCCCTTATACCATTATTTTTCCCTATAATATTATCTCTTCTCCCTAAAAGCACTAATCTCATTACCTAGGCACCTTGAGGATTCGACCCTTACTTTACCGTTACATAAATTAAAGAATTATAAATATTGTTGCATGAAATCGATTTAAAAATGACTAAAAAAATATCCCCAAATCGAGTTCATCAACGAGAGAGGTGTCAATTTATCTCAAGGTTGGATTCTCTTCATGATCTCCATTTTCTATTGAAGATTCTTGTCCAGTCATTTTCTCTTCTTTGCGATCATCATCAAAATAAGTGAAGTTAGAGAACATAGGAGAGTTGAAAGTACCTCTTTTTTGCTAATTTTAATCACGCTCTAATCCCATTGGCTCTCTTCCTAAAAATCACATCTTTATTGATGTGAACTAACTTTCTATTAGGACCATAGAACATATAGGCCTTCGTTCCAACTTTATACTCGATAAAAATCATAGGCTGGCTCCTATCCTTAAGTTTCTTTTGTTATTTGCCTAATTTCTTGATGTGAACTAAGGACCGAAAGATTCTCAAGTTTTTGACTTTGGGCCTTACTTCTGTCCACGTGTCATTGGGAGTCTTCCCCTCTAAACTGCTCGAAGGTGAACAGTTTAAGAGATAAATTGAGGTGTTGACCGCTTCTTCCCAAATTTCGTGCAGTACACCCTTGCATTTCAGAATATTTCTTACCATAGCCACAATGCTTTTGATAACATGCCATTTCATAAATTAATATCATGCATTTTATGCACTTCTTCATAAAAATGATAACATAAATGTATGTTATCATAATTTAAAATGATCAAAATGATAATTCTTATGTTTAAGGGGATATTCTTGTTTTTCCATAAGCTAATAGAATTTTATGAGTATTTAATGACATTGATTCATCAAGAATATAATCCTCTTTTATTACCCAATTAAATTTATATTTATTCCTCAATTTAAACACCTTTATTGACATGAAAATATTTATAAATGTATTTTGTTATGAATTTTATTGAATAGATACATTTCTATGAGGAAGTTGATATTTTTCTGGATTTTTTTTTTGAATTTTTATAAATTAAAATCTGTAAAAATTTTTAAAAAAATCAAATAAATATAAAAAAGGAAAAAAAAGAGAGAAAAGGGAAAAGAGAGGCTTTCTCTCTCTCTCTCTCATGCCTCTCTTCTGTGCCCGAGAGGGAGAGATCTCTTTTCCCTCTCCTACTCAATGTCGCTCTTCTCTTCTTACATGTGCTTCCATGCACGTGTCCATGTGTGAGTAAGGGGAAGAAAATTTTCTCCCCCTCTTCCTCCCTTCCTCTCCTCGTGTGCATGTGCACACATAGGGAACATGAAGAGATCATCTCCACTCTCTCTCTCTGTCAATTCCCTCTTTTCCCCCTCACCTCTTCCAGCTCTCTCTCTCCTGCGTCCTCCTCAAAATCCCTCTCTCTACATCTTTATTTTCATGCGATGGACTTCCATCATGTGTAAGCTCTTTTCATCACTCTCTCTCTCAAATGATAGAAGTAATTTCCATGGCACCTCCACTACACCCTCCTCCTTATTCCTCCCTTCTCCATCTTCTTCCCTCTTTTCCTGTCTTCCACATCATCTCCTTCTCCTCATGGGTGAAATGGGGAAATCTCTTCTCCCTCTCTTCCTCTACTTTTTCCCACTCTCCCTCACTTCTTCCTCTTTGTTATCCTCGCTGCGAAGATTTCTTCTCGTACTTGCATTTTTTGCCATTGAGAGAGGAGAGAAGAGAGAGTAGAGTATAGAGAAAGAGAGGAGAGAGATTTAAAGTTTTTTTAATGTATGACTCAGCTCACTTTGATTCTAGTAGTTTGACCAGAGCTATTTGAGGAGAGAGAGAGAGAGACAAAACATTGGCGAGAAATGATCAAAATTAAAATTGTGATATCTCATAATCTTGATCTAGTTAGGGACTGAAATTTTGTGGGCATGATCGTTATTTCAATTCTACAAATTTTTTGAACTGATTTAAATTATGAGGCAAAACATTTAGGGTTCTTAATCTTTCATTATTTGCTTCTAGCATTGGCTAGCCAGTAGGAAAGAAGGCACCAATTGATCATTCTTCGTGTATAGAACATCAATTTTAGTCAATTTCTTATCTTTTCTATTCATTACTTTTATTGGATGCAAGACGCCAAGTTAGGGCAAAATGCACAGGCTCTTGTAGGTATGTTTTGATTAGAGAGCAGTAGTATATGGTGTTTTCATCATAAATCTCTAGATTAAAAACATTTTTCACCCATTTTCCATTTTATTCATCTTTTCATCCACACTTTATTATTGTCAAACCCTAAATCACATTTCAACCATTGATCAAGGGTTTTCAATCTTCAAAAGAAATTTGAAAGCATTTGATCAGTTCATTTCATTTTATCGTATACATCTTCTTCCTTTCATTGATCATATCCACTTTCTTGATAATAAAAAAAAAAATATCTCTTGATTTTAATCTTTTAACTTTCCTCCTTGTGGATTCGACTCACCTCACCACTGTTGTAAAGTTCAAAACCGAATTCAAAAAGTTGAGTATAATTTTTAATATGTGAATTTTTAAAGTCAACGACGTATTTTTATTCATATCAAATGGCACTTTTTCCAGGGAGGTAGATCTCTATGAGATTGAAATATTTTAGGTTTTAATTCTCTAAATTTCTAGTATCTTCTTAAATTAGATACCTAACCCGAAAGAAGTCAACTACTAAAAATAACCTCTTGGCTTTATTGCTCAAAATGTAATCACATAGGCTAAAATGTCCTCACTTCTATGTCTCTAGTTAATAGAAACTCAAGTCAAATGACTTTCTAAGGTGAGTAGAGCGGTAAACATTTAGAAATAGGAGTTTTAAAATACGACTTTCTAAGGCAAGTAAATTCACCTTATCTGACTGGTATAGATGGCTCTAATGTCAAGTAAGTCTTAGGATGATAATAATTTACCTTGAATTGTTTTCACATTTCATGTCTGAAATTAGGGATCTCCAAAACTAAAACAAACACTAGTGATGGTTGACAAAGCGATTTATGCACTCGTTGAAAACACACAAACGTCGGTCAAACAAAATTTCTAATTCCGAACTCACAATAAAAAAAAAGAAATCAAGTATAGTGTAAAGATCGGGCCGATCCATGAGAACACGGTTGACTTTGATCAAAGGGTTGATTTGGTCAAACTTAGGTTTAAATAGAAATTTTAAGAAATGAAAGTGATATATAATTAATGGAAATGATATAACTGTATGAGAGAAGATATTTTAAGAATTTATAAAATGATTTGACAAAGAAAAGTCAAAAATCAAGGTCAAAGCATTCACTTTGACCACCCGTCGACTTTTTGTAAAATCATAGAATAAAAAGAGGGTAAAATATTAAAAAAATTATATATTCATAAACTAGAGAGAAAATAGAAAATTTTGATATATAATTTGTGATTTTTCAAGAAGAATTTGATTTATTTTTCAAAGATCTGAAAAATCTCGAAATGAACACTTCGGTTTAAATCATCAAATTGACTAACCAAATGATATCCAAATGAAGCGATTCATATATGAACAGAAAGCTAACAACCAAAGGACTCCAAAGAGACGAAAATTGTCAAATTTTACCTTGTATTTTAAGATTATTTCCTCACGCAAGTCAACGCTCAACTTCTAATTGAAAATGAACAGTCGATGCTCAAATGTCAAATTGAAGGGTCACATGAAGATGAAATTTTATGATTTAGCTATCCACGAAAAGCTGATGAAACAAGGAATCCAATGAAACCAAAATTCAATTTGGACTTAAAATCAGGGAGAAATCTTTGTTTCAAATTTAGTTAAAATCCGCACCCAATTTGGGAAAAAATGAAGAAGAATTTGATTTCTAAAATGAAATTAACTTTCTAAATCTAATCTAAACTTTAATTATTGAAAGGGGAATGATAAAATCTCACTACTAACCCGATTGACGCGAAGATTAGGCTTCTAATCGTGTTAATTGAAGTGTATTTGCTTGATTTCTTCTTCAGCGTGCGTTCGACGTTCAAGGTGAGATTTCGATCAATTATTTCAACGATTCGTGATCAATCCTGCCTCATTTTGATCGGAATTTAGTCTAGAATATAGGGGGATCACGAAGAACTCAAAATTTTTCTCCAAAATCGCTTGATCTCTTCATGATTCAATCAAGAGTTGGGTTAGAAAGAGGAAGAACATCGTTTTATAGGAAAAATCATTGCGAAAATCATAGACAGTCCAATACGGTAAAGAAGAATGAACGGCCATGATTGCACGATTTAAGTGGGCCACGTTCTCACTATCCCGCAGATATTTCTCGTCTGATCTTGATTGGCGTCTCCAGGTGCTGCCACGTGTTGCCCCACAATTTCGAATGCGCGATTTAATCTCGAGCATCGGATGTCACTTACGCAATCGACGAACCTTTTTTGCGCACGTGTGTTTGATGGTGATCGGGTGGACCTGAGTCCATGCGATTGACACACGTTGATCAAATCCTGTCTCATCTGACGCAGCTCGAGCTGCCACGTCACATAGAAAAGAGAGAAATAACAAGAACATAGTCCCACATGAAGAAAAAGAGGTAAGATTGATGGGTAAATAAGGAAAGACCCCCTTCTTCTCTCGCATCGCCTGTATGGGCCCTAGTACACCCCAATCTACTTACCAGGGCTCACTAACCCGTGGGCCCATCACTTACCATCCAAGACCCTCTGCGCCATGTAGGTGTCCACGTGTGTACACGTGGCCTCGCATGGCTCCGCCACATGTGCGCATCACGCCACGTCAGCTCTGCGGGCCCCGCAGCAATAAATCCAACCCTTTTTGCTAATTTTTTAATGAAATAAAATCGAAAAATCCTTGAAAAATCCTTAAAAAATCAAAATAAATTCCAAAAAATTCTTTAAAAATCAGAAATTCATATCTTCACTTATATAACTCCTTTTTACTCAAATTTTCTCCATTGGATCACAAAATTTCTTCATCTTTAATATCATGCCATCTAAAATATAAATCTAACAAATAAAATAGGATGAATTTAAAATTAACTTAAATCGTCCCTGAAGAATTCTATTTTATATCATCATATCATTCTCTTCTTGAAATTAATTCTTTTAATCATCTACTAAAGTCAAAATAACTCAAGGAAAGATCAAACATCAATAAAACACATAATTAATACTAAATAATGCATAAATATGAACTTTAGTAAAATGGAGAAAATTCATAAAACTATGATAACATGCATCATAATTATATGAAATAAGCATGAATATTAGGTAAATAAGATAATAATTTAAGTTATATATGCATGTTATCAGTGATCAAACTAAAGGTTTCAGTTTGATTTTGATTTTTTCTTCTTGTGTCACGGAAAGATTTTGCTCTCATATGGGAGATGGAAAAAGAAGAGGAGAAGAATGGTAGAGAATAGATATCGGCATGGTGGAGGAGAGAGAAAAGAATGACAAGGAGGTTTCACTTGTGAGAAATTTTATGAGATGGGGAAGAGGTTCCGTGCGAGGTGATGAAAGAGAGAGAGAAGAAGAGAGAAGAAGGAGAGAAATGAGAGAGAGATAGCGTAGAGAACAAGAGAAGAAAGAGAAAAAGGAAGGGCAGAAGAAAGAGAGATAGCGATAGAACTTCTTCCCCATGTGAGGGAGAGAGAGATAGAAGATGGAGGCAGAAGGAGCAAGATAGATGAAGAAGGCAAAGGCACGAAGGAGATGGAGGCATAAGGAGCATGATGGAGGAAGAAGGCAGAGGCATGAAGGAGATGAAGGCAGAAGGAGCAAGAAGGTGTGATGGAAGAATTTTTTTCCAACTAGTGGACATTCTATGGATGAGGTTGCCTGAACTCAGCCACATGTCGCCGACCATAGGTTATCTAAATCCCACCTCCACTTCCACATGACTTCTTCAAGACAAATATCCTCATAATCTTGATAGAGACGTCGATCCCCAAAGTACCAAGTAGAGAGCTCGTTCATCAATGGTGGCCACCACGATCTGTATCGCATCTTAGATTATGTCATCGGCAAGGAACAAAGGGTTATCTCCATCGAGGGGGGTTGTTTTGCAAGGGAGTGAAGGGGCTGCGATGGGAGAAGAGGAGGGAAGGGAAGGTGGTGAGCATGCGGACAAGCATGCTAGTAGATAGGGTGCCGAACATGGGGAAGAGAGCTGATGAACATTTTGTTGTTGGGGGCGATTGGCTTGCTGACTATTGGCATGCTCGTTCCCTACATTGCATGCTTCGCTCCTCCCAGGTCTAGTAGAAGTAGTGGCAGAACTGGGGCCAAGGACGCTCTCAACAATGACGTGCTAACGTCCATAGTACCGTACTTCCATGAAGAATGCAGCAGTGGAAGAAAAAAATTTATTCTTCCGTCTTGTGAGAGAGAGAGGCAGGGAGAGAGAGAGAGAGAGAGAGAGAGAGGAGGGGGAGAGAGAATTTAATGGCAGAAGGTAATGCAGCAAGGGGAGAAAAATTTCTTCTTCCACCCTGTGAGAGAGAGAGAGAGGGAGGGAGGGAGGGAGGGAGGGAGAGAGAGAGAGAGAGAGAGAGAGAGAGAGAGAGAGGAGGGAGGGGGAGATAGAGAGGATGGAGGGTGGGAGGGAGATATGGGGAGAGAGAGAAGGAGGGAGGGTGAGAGAGGGAGAGAGGGGGAGGGAGGGAGGGAGGGAGGGAGGGAGAGAGAGGGAGAAGGGGAGGGGGAGAAAGAGGGAGAGGGGGGAGAGAGGGGTGATAACATGCAAAAGATACCAAGTAAAGACACCCATCTTTGTCATAATGTTAGTTTCATGGGTGAAAATCATTTACCTTTTCTTCATGGTATCATATGATTATACCAAGATGAACAACTTCCAGATGAATAAGGTAAACGTGTTTCAAGAGGTGATTTAAATATATTCAAGATAGTTCAATCTCTTTAAATTCTATGTTTTCCTTACATAAATGAACTCTCCTTTAATTTCTACACGTTCGTTTTAGAAAATTATTAAATTACATATTGATTTTAACTAAAGCCCTTAATGGGCTAGTCGGAATTAATGGATTTTAGTAGCTTTTGGGCAGGGTATGTATGCAAATGACGTCGATCAATACCAAGTGCAAACATGATGTTGGGTGAAAAGCAAGACATATAGAGACATCGGTGCACATGAGGTTGACGCGACGAGACCGAGTGGTCATTGAATACACATGGTCAAGGGTCAAAATAAAGTCCAAAATTACCAATTTCAAGAATAATTCATGAATTGAAGGGTATAATGATAAATAAGGGTCAAATCCATAGGGAATTAGGGAAATTCTTGATGATCTATTCGAATTTGATCAAATCGGATAATAAATCAATGATCGAAATTAGGAATTTTGATATTTTAAGAAAGAGGACTCAAAGAAGATTCCATGGAATAAAAAATCAATGAATTTGACTTTGATTTCGCGGAGAAATCAAAGATTGAATAGACGTAAAATTTCCAAAAAATAAAAATCATGAAATCCGAAATTAAGAGAGAAATTAAACTAAATTATGATTCTAAAACAAAGATAAATGCTAAATGAAGATAAATTCGGATGAAACACGATCCTTAACCCACAATTGCGATCAAATAGATCCAATTAATCGCTGAAATCAAGGATATTCATCAAAATTTGTAAAATCGTGATCGTGGAGTTTAGGCATCGATTTCTTCCTCGTCGATCATCAAAATCTTGATCTTAAGCACTCCGTGGACGCGGAAATGAGTCTAGAAGTGATTAGGATGAAGAGATTCAAGAGATTTGGTGTCTAAATAGTTCGATTTACTCGAATTGCTCTTGAATGCTTTACAATCTTGAAGAACATCTCAATTTGTAGGCAATTTGGGCGTAACCGTCTGATGAAACGCTTCATCTTCGATCAACGGCTCTGATGAAACACATCAATGCGAATCATTTCCATTAAGTCGCAGCCGTTAAATCGCCGATGGACGCCCGAGATTTCGCCACTTCACGAGCGCTATAAAAACACATGTAAGATCCGTCATTGGATCGCGATTAGACGATCTTGATGCGTTTTTCGTTGGTTTAATCTTAACCGTTATAAATCCTCTTGATCAATGGTTGAGATTAAAACGCAATCCGATGAATCCGATCTCGTCACGTACCCCCCTCACTTAAGTGAAGATCAACGACTCTGATTTCTCGTGCGATCGGACGTCCCACGATGCGCCACGTCGCATCGCGCCCTTGATCGTTGATCCCAACATGATCGGACGATCTAGATTGTGCCACGTCACATGTGCTCTTTCAAATATCTGAAAAATCAATTTTTAATTAGAAAATTTGATTTTTAATTTCGAAAAATCCTTAGAAATTCAATAAAAATTCAAAAAAATTTAGAAAAAATCCGAAAAATCCCTAAAAATTAGAAAATTCATAACTTTCAAAATATAACTCTAAATGAATCCAAATTTCTTTCATTTGATTAGAAATTTAATTATCTATCCTTCTAAAAATTCAAATTTAATAAATAACTAGAGATCTAATTTCTAGTACAAAAAATACATTCATTTCTTTAAGATTTTAACTTTAGAAAATTAAATGAATGTTTATAAAAATGAATTCTCTCATTATTTAACTTTAAAAACTATTTATAATCTGAATTAAAGATGGGTTATAAAGTTATTTATCTTTAATTCATCATAATTAACCCTAAATTAAAGTATTTTGAGATTATAATGACATTTTTTATAGAATGATAGATGAACACTCATAAATATGATAACATGCATAGGAATGGAATTTGTTATACCTTAATATGCATAAATAATCATGTATTATGATGTCTAATTAGCATGTTATCATAGGTATACGGTGCATGGATCACGAGAATGAGTTTCCACCAATCACCTGAAATTGAGGCTAACTACCTATGGAAACAAAGAAGAATTAGGTTATAAAGGAGAGAATGAAGAAGGAGAAGGGCGTTCTTGATTTCCTACCCTACTAATCTTGACCAGGAGGACACAGTGGGAAGAAGAGCTGTAGGATCGACTTGGAAGATATTCAGAGCAAGGATTTGAGTTGATAATAATCGATTCAAAGTGGTTGCGAGATCTGTAAGGGTTGAATAAGGTTTCATGTTTTAGGTTTTAAGAAATTTTTTGTTTCATTTAAGTTTCTTTTTCAAATTTAAACTTCAATTTTTCTCATACTCTACTGATTGAGTTTTCATTCTTATGAGATTCATCTGAATTGAATTCAATATACATAGTGCATGGCATTAATCATTTCTTTTTATTTTATTTTAAGGTGAATGCATGAGTAATTAGTGTAGGGATTAGGTCTACTTTGGATATACACTCATTTAAATCTTGATAATCTTTCCTTTTCTCTTGATCGATCACCTTCAATTGCGCTTAAAGAAATCTTATAGAGAATTTTAGACTTTGTTTTGATTTAAAAGAGAGAGATAAAAAAAATTAAATAGTGATTATTAGACAGAGTTATTTTAAATACTTGATATGAAACTAGAGACTATATCAAGCAAAATTTATGGTTTGATAATCCATTTCTGCACTTCAGTTTTCGAGTTATAAGTAGGAATGTTGCATGAGAAAGATATTAAAGTGAACACATAAAAATTAAGGAAAGTACTACAGCAAGTTACAATGTTCAATTGCCTCGTCCATTTAGGAATAAAAAGAAAAGACACAATTTCCAGTAGTTCAATCTTGTGTGAGTGTTAGCTTTAAGATTTGGTGAAATACAAAACTGAGCAAAGTCTTACTGAATTGAAGTACATAGAAAGAACATTGCATAGATAAAAGAAAGATCACCATTGCCTCCCTTGGATTAGACCCCTTACTGAGCTATATCTTAGGGTAAATAGGAAATTAAGGGAAATATTAGAAATACCATTGCATAAGTCCAATACAGACAATAACAACGACATTCGATTTCTACCTAAATTTGGACTTATCATGGGGGCGAGAGAAAGATAAATAGAGAGAGAGAGAGAGAGAGAGAGAGAAATGATTTTTCTAATTAGACTTATGAGAGATGATTACCTAAAACTCCATTGTTTCTATCATTTCTATAAATATTTTTATTAGTTGATGTTTATCTATTTAAGACTTTTATCTTGAATTCTTGATGTATTGTATATATATTACTAAGAAGTGTTTATCTCTTATCATTCGTTTGTGAAAAATGTATTTATATATTTTTATATTGTGGTGTCACAAAAAACTTATACAATTTATGTTCAATTCAAATGACACATCACTGAAAGAATAGGTTTAACTAAACCGACAGTGAAAAATACCGTCACTGATACCAAACCAAAGTTAGGTATAGGTATAGGTTCTCATTAAAAATCGATATCAATATCGAATTTGAGAACCCTATCTGACATCAATATTGATCCATCCGCAAACAACTCTTGAAGCACATATAGACTATCCCATTGTGAGCGCAACTTCTTTGGGAAGAGCTTAAGGCAAGAATTATAGAGCCAAACCTTATCATCGACTTGAAGGATCTCTCTTCAGATGTGCCTATCATGAAACACATTGGTCTTCTCTTTGTAAATCTCCATGTTCTGATACATGTTGTGCCTTAGCTCTTGTAACTCTTGAAGCTAGAGAAGTTTATGTTTTCTTGCTGCGTCTAGAGAGAAATTAAGTATTTTGTTAGCCCAATATGCTCTATGCTCAAGCTCAAGTAGAAAGTGACTCACTTTCCTAAAAACGAGCAGAAAATGAGACATCCGAATGGGTGTCTTGTAAGCCATTCGATATGCTCATAATATAGAAGGAAACTTGTGTGCCCAATTATTCTTATCTAGCCGAATTATATTCTTAAATGTATTCTTGACTTCTATTGCTTACTTTGACTTGCCCATTCGCTTGTGGCTCGAAGGGCATGGTGACATGGTGATATACTCCATACTTCTTCAAAGTGCGCATTATTGAAGTGTGAACCAATGTCGCTAATTATGGCCCTCGAACATCTATATTGAGAGAAGATATCCCTTGTGATGAATCTGAGCACCTCCTGATGGTTGTTTATCTTAGTGGGGATAGCCTCAATCTACTTGGACACATAATCGATTGCCACAAGTATATACTCTTTCCATTGTGAAGGTGGAAAAGTTCTCCTGAAGTTAATCCCGTATAGATCGAATATCTCCACCTCAAGGATCAATGTGAGTGGTATCTCATCTTTCTTAGAGATGTTTAATGTTGCTTGACAATTTAAGGAAACATTGGGCGTCCTTGAAGATGGTGAGCCAATAAAAGCCTCTTTGTAGGATTGATAACATGCTAAATTAACATGATAAAACATGATTATTGATGCATATTAAGGCATAAATGATTTCATTTCCATGCATGTTATCATATTTATGTGTATTTTTCTATCATTACATCAAAAAGTCATTATAATCTCAAGAATACTTTAAATTAGGGTTAAACATGATGATTTAAAGATAAATAATTTAATAACCCATCTTTACTTGAGATTATAGATGTTTTTAAAGTTAAAATAATGAGAGAAATCATTTTATAGACATTTATTTACATTTTCTTAAGTTAAAAACTTTAAAGAATGAATGTATTTTTGAAATGGAAATTAAAACTCTCATTATTTATTAATTGTGAATTTTTAGAATGATAAATAATTAAATTTCAGATCAAATGAAAGAAATTTAGATTAATTTGGAGTTATATTTTGAAAGATACAAATTTTCTAATTTTAGGGATTTTTTTTGGATTTTTCTGAATGTATTTTGAGATTTTTAATGTTACAAATAATTTTAAATAAGCAAAAAAAGGGGTATATTTTTGCGCGGGACCCACGTGGATGTGACGTGGCAGAGCCACGCAGGCCCACGCGAGTGCTTGCGTGGCGCGGAGGTGACACTTGGCATGCATATTTATATTTACTCGTAATATTAGGGTTATAGTACATATAAGCATCTGATATTTCAGATATTACAATAACCCTCTTAAACACTACACCTTATATACCTGCCTATTTTCATTATTTTTTCCCGTGTGGGACTAAGTTCCACACGATATGTTGAGTGCAGGACACTTGGCCAAATAAGGAGCGCTCGATCAACCGATCGAAGGATCGTTGCACGCGGATTTAGTAGACTTGCGGTCCACCGGATCTCATCAAAGCGCAAGTGCTTTAATCAGGAGTTATAACGGCTCAGATTTAATCACGCGGGATGCATCCAGGGCGTTGGATCACGATCCAACGGCGGCGATCAAATGCGTTTTATAACGCTTATCCACGCGGCTTCATCCTAACGCTCCATCAAGATCCAATGGCTACGATATAATTGAAACGGTCCACGATGGACCATTTCATCGTAACCGTTGATTAAAATAATCAGACGGCTATGCCCAAAACTTGTATAAATAGATATGTTCTTCTGATTTCTTAAGCATTCGAGAGCAAATCAATCCAATTGATCTGTTTAGACACCAATACTCTTGAATCTCTCAATCCCATCTTCTTCTACACTCATTTCTGCATCTTCGGAGGGTTTGAGATCAAGATTTGCCCAAGTAGAGAGGGAGAAATCGACGCTTGAACTCCACGATCGCGTTCTTCGGATTTTCTCCGATTTAGGTGATTAATTGTGTTAATCCGATCGCTATATGGGGTTAGTGGAAGTGGTTTTCACTAATCTTTCGTCCATTTATGTTTAATTTCAATTTAGATTAGGAATTGAAGTTTAATTTTGTTTAATTTTAGTTAAAATCGTGATTTACAATTTCAAAAAATTCTCCCTACATCGATCTTCAATTATTCCACAAAATCAAAGTCAAATTCGATGATTTTTGATTCCGTGGAAACGATTTGAAGTTCTCTTTCATAATTTACCATTTTCCGTAATTTCTATCATCAATTTATCATCTGATTTGATCAAATTCAAAGAGATCATCATCCATTTCCTTATTTCCCTATGGATTCGACCCTTATTTACCATTATACCCCTCAATTCGAGATATTTTCATCAAATTGGTAAGTTTGGATTTTGTCTTGACACGAGACCGTGTAAAATTAATGACCTCGCGGTCTCCGCTTGTCAAGAATCTTTTCTATGGTCTTTCGTGTGACAAAGTGTCTTCCACACGCTGATGAGTGGCATATTGCTAAAATATTTCATTACTCTTCCTCTAGTATGCATCACCTAGTGATCTGGTCATATTCGAGATAGAATAAAAGGGGTTCTTCCCAAAAGTAATATTTAAGTTAATGGAAGAACTGATTCTTTTGATGCTAACTCTAATGCTTTGGGATCAATCCAGTCACTAGGAAGTTGATTATATGTAAAAACTAAGGGATGCTAGTTGATATGTGTCACTAATGTCTCTTGTACCTGGAATATGGAGACATGATAGGTGATTTGTCACTGAGTTTTCGTTGCCCTTCTTATCTTTGATTTCCAAATCAAACTGCTAAAGAAGCAACACCCACCATACCATTCATGGGTTTGCCTCCTTCTTGAAGAGTAGATACTTTAGCATCTCATGATCTATGAAGATGATGATCTTACTCCTTAAGATGTAAGTCAGGAACTTGTCTAATGCGTAGACTACTGCTAGTACCTCCTTCTCCATCGTCATGTACTGTATCTAAGCTTTGGCAAGTGTCTTGCTCGCGTAGCATACAACAGTTGGCCTCTTGTCCACCCACTACTCCAAAACCCGCTCCCACATAGTCTAAAGCATTGCACATAATCTCGAAAGGTATGTCCCAATTAGGACGTTGTTGAATCAATGCCTCAATCAAGGCTTGCTTCAATATTTGGAATGCTCGCTCCCCTTCTTCATCGATGATGAATTTTTTGTCTTTGTAGAGAAGGGTAGTC
The DNA here is from genome assembly GCA_024174645.1 of Lemna minuta. Lineage (NCBI taxonomy): Eukaryota > Viridiplantae > Streptophyta > Magnoliopsida > Alismatales > Araceae > Lemna > Lemna minuta. The sequence continues at coordinate 141,972 of CM044115.1, read as the reverse complement.
AACAATTTTTAGACTTTGGCAAAGTCTCTTATAAATGTTTGATAGAAGCCAAAATTCTTGAGAAAGCTACATATATCTCGTAATGTGGTAGGAAGAGAGACGTTTTAGATGACCTCAATCTTGGCCTTGTCCACCTTGAGTCCTTTGCTCGAGACAAAATGTCTGAGCACTAATCCCTCTCATACCATAAAGTGGGATTTCTCCCAACTCATCATTAGTCTTTCCTGACACAAACTTCAACGATATTTGTCAAGTAAGCCAAAAAAACTATTGAAGTCCTTTCCAAAGAATAAAAATTCATCTATCAACACTTCTAGATTGTCTCCAAGGAAGTTAGAGAAGATCACCGTCATACATCTCTAGAATGTTACGGGGGCGTTACATAATCTGAATGACATTTTTTGAAAAGCAAACGTGCAAAAAGGGCATGTAAATATTGTCTTTTCGTGATCGTTGAAATGAATGACAATCTGGTTGTATCCCAAATACCTATCCATGAAGTAGAAGAAACTCTAACCTGCCAAACAATCCAAGATCTGGTCAACGAACAGTAAAGGGAAGTGCTCCTTCTTCATTGTAGCATTAAGATTCTGATGGTCGATGTTAACTCACCACTTCTTTAGAAGGCGTGTTTAAATCTGCTCGCTTATCTCATTCACTGTCACCTTAACTCCAACTTTTTTGGGGAACAACGTGCACTGGAATAACTCATTTGACTATCAGATATGAGATATATGATTTCTACGTCTAGCTACTTAAGGATTTCTTCTTTCACTGCTTCACACACCTTAAGGTTTAGTCTTATTTGGGCGTCCCTAGCGGGTCTAGAATCATCCTCCAAGAAGATGCGATGCGTGCACTGCGAGGGATCCAATCGTGAGAAAATAAAAGAGTTGGGCAATCTAATCACTATTTAGGAATAGAGATTGTTACCCCTCTTCTTGAGATTGATTTTGGGGGAGAAAGCTTGTTGAAGATGTTTTTTTGGAGAGGGAGAGATCACTGGAGATGATATTCTAGATAGAGGTCTTGTTGCGATTGCAGGAAAGAGAGAGATCATTGAAGAAGATTTTCTAGAAAGAGGACTTGCTGGAGATGACTGGAAAGAGAAGGATCTCAAAGTAAACTTGTCGGATAAAGGGGATTGAAGAAAATAGTTGAAGAGAGATTGATGAAAATCAATGGAAATAAAGAGATTTATGAAGATCGATAGAGATAGAGAGATTGAAGAAGATTTCTGGAGATCAATTGATGAAACTTGACAGTGATAGAGAGATTTACAAACATCGATGGAGAGAGAGATTAAAGAAATTTTCTGAAATAAAAGAAAAGAAACAAAAGAAAATAAGAAATGCTTGCAGAAGACGGTGAGGTGAGAGGAGAGCTCCCTGGTTTCCTTTGTCAAGGAAATGTTGTCGAAGAGAGCTGTAGATCACTGGAGATGAAGGAATCTTATTCACAGATGAGAGCTTGTAGAGCCATTGCCAAGAGAGGAATTTTCATCACAAACGAGAGAGCAATTTTTACCAAAAAGTAGAGAAAGCTTTTCAGCACAAAATAGAGAGTGAGAGAGAGATCACTCCAGCGTCGAGTGGTTTTAGTTTTTTTTATACTTTCTTCTTTTTATTTATTTTAGGGCATCTAAAAATGAAAGAGAGAAAAATTGTCATTAGATGATTTTGAATGAAATTTGAATATAAAGTAAAACACATTAAAAGATAAAAATGATACGATGGAAATAAAAAATAAGATAGAAACACATTAATATTATAAATATATAGGATAAATAGCACAATATATAAATAATGGTAAATAAATAGCGCAAATAGACAGAAATATAACAATTTTTTGAAGACGAAACATAAATGTGAATATATCATTGATGTCCATCTGTAGGACCATGTCTATTCTAATAATGAGATAATGGTAATGATATTAAAATGTTTAAATAAGATATCAGAAGATAAATAATCTAGAGCTTATTCCTAGCGGTGTCTGCATTCTAGTGCCGATGCGGGTAATTGGTTGAGCCGTCGATTCCTGAAATCATGAACAAATACTTTCCTCAAACCATTTTGACTCAATTTAAATGTATTTCATAATTTTAATAAAGTTAGGATGTAAATCATCAAACTCATGTCTAACTCTTAAGGTTATATCAATAATTGGACATTATTTTAGTCAGTTTATAGTTAGCGATATAATGAGACGGGAGAGTCTTCTACGATACTCACGTGAGCACTGAGATTAAGATTAGGAAAGAGTGCTCTCCTTTTTCATTTAGGCGGTGGGGGGGTTACATCAAAAATAATATTAAATTTGAGCAACTGACTTTCACTGAATAACACGTACAACTCTGTGACGCTGAAGGGTTCCGTTTTTCTCTCTCTCTCTCTCTCGCTCTCTCGTCCTTGGCCCAAATCTCGGTCCTCCTCTGTCGGCCGTAATTCACAGTTCGCGCTCCCGTTGGACCCTCTTCCCGTCGTCCTAAAACCCTAATCGGTCCCCTTCAATCCCGCTTCATCTCGTGGGGACTCGATCCGCGGGCCGGTCTCCTTCGCAACGCCCGGTCGTCCGTGATGCCCTTCGATGCCAAGGGAAAGGGGCACGCGGACGGCCTGCTCTTCTCTCCTGGGAGGCAATTCTTTTCGGGATCGGTTCTCTAGGCCGCTGCTGGCACCCAAACGTTGCTACTAGAGACCCCGTCCGTGTCGGTGAGACTGTAGGTTGATTGCCTGCCTTCTTTTTTTCTTTTTTTCCTTTTTCTATTGACCTTTCCATCGATTAAATATAATCTAACCTGATCCCATTGCATCTGGCGCCTGCAAGTGCGAAAGTGGTCATTTACGCCGATCGAGATCTCTGGATCACAGGCTAGAACGAGTGACATGGCTACTTTGAGTGCTATCCATATTCCTCGATTAGGAGTAATATTATCCCTTCACGTCTCCTTTCAGTTATCATCTGCAGACCCTTTGCTCACCACTTACGCATAGATTCATTCTCTTTTTGGTTTTTCCTATTCGAGACGACGCGCTCATTTATGTTCGAAGTAAATGGCTTATATTTTGCATCCACTGGTGATCGTGATCCAGTCATTTCATTAATGAACCATTATTTTCATTTCTGAAACTCTGTTTCTTTTCAATGAGTCCTCTGATTTTTCCGAGCAATCTGTTGAATGAATGATTTTTCTTTCCTTTCTCCTCGGTAAGTCGGTGTTATAGTCACTCTGCTAGGATAGTATTGAATCGACTTTTTATCTGATTCAAGAGGTGTCTTTCCGATTTTTCGTTTGTTAAAATATTCATCCAAATTACCCGCAGAGAGGTAGATTCAGACATGTTTCCATTCAAATTGTACTTATTGCTAGATCAAGTTCTTTGTTTACTAGCTTTTAAAGAAATTTACGAGTTCATCATTGATCTGGTGGAACATACTCGATGTAAGTTGTCCTTTGAAAGAAAAATTCCGCAAAAACCCTTGCTTCATTTCTTCTTTCCAACCCGAGTCATGCATTTCTTCTACTTTCTTTCTGTAACCAGCCCAGACGACAAACACCACCTGACCTGGTTGATTTCCGAGGATATTATATCGTACTCATAGACTCGCCTGCTTGTACTGCTCAATTCCAGTTGACTGACAGTTTTCAACACGTTGACCTGCTGACCTTTAATTTCTCAGTCCACAGGTGAGAAAACTATGATTAATTAATCTTCAGATTCAAGCAATCGGATCTGACAGTTTGAAGAGGATGATGGTGGAGGCAAGCAGTTTCTGGGGCCCAGTGACCGCAACCATGGACTGGTGCGAGAACAACTATGCACACTCCCCCTACATTGCCGAGCTTCTGAACACCCTCTCCAACATTCCCTGCATTCTCCTCGCGCTCCTCGGCCTGGTCAACGCGCTCCGACAGGGCTTCGAGAAGCGCTTCAGCGTCCTCCACATCTCCAACATGATTCTTGCCCTTGGCAGCATGCTATTCCACGCCACCTTGCGCCACGTGTCAGTACCACTTCAAAATCAATTTAATTATGATTTGCATTTGTTGCCTGATTTTTTTGCCTGGATTCTTAGTATGTTAACCAGTATCTTCAGAATAATTTAGTTTGTGCAATCATTTTTCTGAGGCTGGGTGATATTTTTCTGGTATTCAGGCATCAGCAGAGTGACGAGACACCTATGGTGTGGGAGGTGCTGCTCTACCTGTACGTCCTCTATTCGCCCGACTGGCACTACCGGAGCACAATGCCCATCTTCCTGTTTGTCTATGGGCTCTTCTTCGCGGCGGCCCACTCATTGGTCCGCTTCGAGCTGGCCTTCAAGCTGCACTATGCGGCGCTGCTGCTGCTCTGCACCCCGCGCATGTACAAGTACTACATTCACACCACCGACCTTGCCGCGAGGCGACTGGCCCAGCTCTTCGTGAGCACGCTATTGCTCGGGAGTCTCTGCTGGCTGGCGGACAGGTTTCTCTGCAAGGAGTTGACCCAGTTACCGGTCAACCCTCAGGGGCATGCGTTGTGGCACGTGTGCATGGGTTTCAACTCCTACTTCGCCAACACCTTCCTCATGTTCTGTCGGGCACAGCAGCTGGGCTGGCGGCCTCGCATCTTCTGCCTCTTCGGTATTCTTCCCTACGTCCACATCGACAAGAGCGACAGCAGGCCCGTCAAGCCCAAGCCCGAGTGAAACCAATCCAGGAACTTCCTTCCGCGTGTACGGCAAAGATTGCGCGGGGACTCTCTTTCTTCGTTATCGGATTTCGACGTCTTGCGAACATTCTACCCAAGTGTAATCGTTTCCTATGGCAAGTACTTCTCTATCTAGTGAGTTGCGGGTTGCGGGTTGCGGGTTGCGCTGGGTGACTCGGTGCACATGTGGCAGCGTTTTATGCTGTCGACGCCTGCATGCCCGACGCCTGGCGAGTCGACAAACCTCTTGCTCTGATCCTCTCCCTTCCCCTTCGCTATATATCCGTTCTGCTCGGCCGAGATCTCCAGTTCTACGCGTTTAAGAATCGGGTTGAAGATTTGGTTGGGAGAGAGAGCATGGCGTCCGGACAGGAAGAGAGAGCCAGGGAGACAGGCTTGAAGGGCGTTCTTGAACCGGAGGCGCAGGCTCCGGTGGTCGTGACCACCGGCAGCGCCGCGGGCGAGACGGCCAAGCGCGAAGAGCACCCACGGGGCGTGCTGGAAACTCTGTACAGGGCTGTACACGATACCTACGAGCACGCCAAGGAGGTGGCCACGGGCAAAGTCCAGGAGACGGCTGAGAAGGCAGGCGAAGCCAAGGAGACGACTGTCCAGAGAGCAGGAGAGATGAAGGAGGGGGCTGCCGGGAAGGCGGCCGAATACCGAGATACCACTGCGGACAAAGCGAGGGAAACCAAGGAGTCCACCACCCAGAAGATGGGTGAATACAAGGACACGGCCGCGGAGAAGGCGAAGGAAACCAAGGAATCCACAGCCCAGAAGATGCGCGAATGCAAGGACACGGCCGCGGAGACGGCTGCCCAGAAAATTGGGGAATACAAGGACACTGCAGCCGAAAAGGCGAGGATAACCAAGGAGTCCAGTGCCCAGAGGGCAGGAGAGGTGAAGGACACGGCTGCCGAGAAGGCGAGGGAGAGCAAGGAGAGCGCTGCAAGCAAGGCCGGCGAGTACCAGGACACCGCAGGAGAGAAAGCAAGAGAAGGGAAGGAGACGGTGGGCGAGAAGATCACCGAGTACAAGGACTCGGCGGCGGAGGCGGCCCGAAGAGCCATGGAGATATTGATGGGGAAGAAGGAAGAGGCCAAGGAGAAGACTGGGGAGATGGCCGAGGCAACCAAGGTTCGTCCCTTATCCCTCCCTATCTCCTGATTTGTGGATATTGTTTCTTCTTTTCCTATGAAAGAGTTGAGTTTCTCTCGGAACAGGAGAAGTCGAGAGAGACGGAGGAGTCGGCGAGAGCGAAGATGGAAGGGCTGAGCATGAAGGAGAAGAAGGCGGAGGAAGAAGCGAGGCAGGAGGCGGAAACGGCCCGGCAGGAGATGTACGTTCCTTGATGTTCGTCATTTGTTGGCATCCAAGTGAACTGACCGCCGTTTTGGTGCATAAAAAATGGAACAGGGAAGGCCCTCCGGCAAAGAGCAGCGGCATCTTGTCGACCATCAAGGAGAAGCTGGTCGGAACGAGGGAGGAGACGGCCGGAGGGGAGGGGGAGGAAAAAGGTCATCGTCCTCAGGCAACGTCGGAGCACATGTCCAGCAGGGCAGGGGAGGAATGGCGCGGGGATCCTCACGGGAAAATGTGATCCTTTTTGCCTTTTGGAGGGGGCCGGCCTGGTGTCTATTCAGGCAGCTGACTCCGTTCGTGTAATCCTTCTTCGAAAGCATCGAATGAATAAATAATGTCGGTGTAATCAAACCATCCCAGTCCGTCACCTTCTCACCAAGTTCTTACTTTTCCATCCTTTTGACTTGAATGAATTCGAGTCTGTAAAACATTTTAACATGTCGTCAAAATACCCAGCTGATGCAGGCGAGGCTCGTGCGGCCGGGGGACTGACACTGTCCTTTCATATATTTTAGTTTTATCTTCGTTTTCCAGCTTTACTCGAAGCTCCCTCGCGAACGGTGCCCATCGAGCAAGGAACACTCCCAGTCAAAATGGCGGCGGCTACCCTCTCTCCGGTGCCAGTTCGAAGCCCCCTTTCCGCCTCCATTCTTTCACCGGGTAGCTTTCCGAGCGACCGTCTATTTCTACCCTTTTTGCTTCTCTCTATGTACCGCATGACAGAACTAGAATTTGAGATTATTTTCGTCCGTGGACTTGGAATCATGGGTTACAGGGGGCATTCTCGGACAAAGCGGCAGCCCGGACTCGTTCTGGAGGGGTAACGCTCTTCTCAAAAGGGCCCCGGGGAGAATAACCCCTCCAAATAGGAGCTCGGCGGCTGTGGTCGCCCAATTCGTACGTCTAATGCAATTTTTCAACACGCACATCATAGAGGCTGGACGTTTGAGTAAAGCTCTTCTTGCTTCCCCCCCTTTTGTGTCGATTCTCCTCTATAGGCGGGCGGCAAGACCAACGCAAAGAAACTGGACGTCGTCGTCCCCGATCCAGACTACAGAATACCGCTCGTGCTTCTCGGTGAGTTCTCTCCGGTTATAACGCTGGTGGAGCTCTGCGTACATTAATTATTATTAACTCCGGGGCGATGCTCTAACAAAAAACTGTGCGCGTGATTGGGATGTAAATAGAGAGCTGTGCTTATGGAGATTGCTTGCTCTAGGTTCGGCCTAAAGATCGTGTTGACTGGTGTGTCTACTCTACACAGGTTCTGCAGGCTTGTTCGCATACCAAGACAATTTATTAGCTGCTGCTCCAGCGGGTCTTCTCGGATTACTTCTGTTATTCCAGGTTATGATTGATTAGTGATAACAATGTTATTCCTGGTTTTGCTCGTCCTCGACGAGTTCTGGTATGAAGACTATTTCCTGCCATTCGTGATGGGAAAATTGAACTTTTCCATCTTTAGGAAGATTGGATTTTTCGCTTAAAACCCCTAGCCCCAAGTTTAATTATGTCGAAGGATTCGGTTCTAAGCATTGCATTTGCTTGGTGCAGACTACCCGAGTGAGATTTGTATTTGACGAAGAAGCCCTGGTTCGTTATCCATCTTTCATCATCATTTTCTCGTTTAGTTGAATCTTCGTTGTCGTGGTCATCATCATTTGTATCTTTTTACTCTAGGAGGTAAAAATTGGCAGCGACCTTCAGGAGTCGGAAGAAAATGTTTTTGTTGGGGGAAAAAACCGCTGGAAGTGAGCTAACACGCTGCTCTCACCTTTTTTTCCCCAAAATACTATTGGGTTGATCACCGATCCTGGGTGATCTTCCTTTTTTATTTTCAAAAAAGAAGTAATACTAATTGAACATCAGACTTCAGCGATCTCCTGGTATCATTCAGGTATTCAACATTTGTGAACTGGGAGCTCTGGTGGCCCAATTTTCCAATATTGGTGTACTTCAAGGAAACGCAGACAAAGCCAGAAGGACAAGTCCATTTCTTCCCTGTGATTTTTGTAAGCAATAAAACCCCTTGATTTCTTGCCTCCATAATAACAGTCAATGATTACTTCGCTTGCATTGTTTAATGTACAGAACGGCAAACAATTGTACGACGTCATGGTGGAGAGAGCGGGACCATCAAAAACTAGCAGTCCTAAGAAAGACTGATCGGAGTATTTCCCTTCCTGAAAGCTGATTATATATACAGGTTTGTGTGCAGAAAATATTTGGAGTATTCAATATCGTCAGATCTTATCATATTATGATCTAGAATGTCGGAAATCTGGCGAATGGAAATAGAAATTAGTTACATCACCTGTGATTTTGGAGGCCTTGATGTTTGACATGCGGACCTTGAAGGTGGAGACTTTCAAGTTTTGGATCTCAACTTGGCCGATTGAAATACTCTGCTGTCACTGTCAATTCGTTTTCTTTCGGTGCTCTCAGTGGAACCAACACTTTTAGGGGCCTAAATTAAAGTTTAATAGATTTTCTGTGAATGGATTCACTTATTTACCTCCTTTACTAGATTAAACGGTATCGATTTGCGGTGATTGCCAACATCTATCTCACAACGGTCAATGAAGTCTGAATCAAGGGTGACGAAATTTTTATAGATTGTGACTGGGTTTGTCCCAAAGTATACCGTCAAATGTAGGAAAGTGAAGGTTAATTTCTTCTAGGAGAGAGTCTTTTGTATTTACTAATTGTAAAGAGAGTGAGATATGAATGGCTGCAAGAAGGTGAATGGGCGAGAAGATGAAGGTGAAGATGAATGGAAGAGGAGAGAGAGGATAATCATCTTGGGGTTCCTCTAGGGATAGTCCTTTGGGGGAGAATCCTGGAATTTTCCCAACCGGCAGATCTTGGGATTTATGGCCCCAATGAGTTCAGGTTACATTAGGCATGCTCATTAGTAACTAATCGGCCCAAAGAGGGCAGAATGTAAGAGAACTTCTCATGATGATGGGCCAAATATACAAGGATATGGATCCATTAACATGCAAAACCCTCTTTGAGCTTAAGATTAAATGTGGGCTGTAACTAACTTGTCTGAGGTTCAGATTAAAGATGGTTTGAATTCAAATAAACAAATCCTCATTTGAATCCAAATTCAAAATTGTGATAAAGGAAGAAAATAATGAACTTATTTGTGATTTGATTTGTTTGCTTGCAAATAAGGTTAAAATCTTAATTGTGGATATTCTTAACCCGAAAATGACTTAAATTGAACTTTCTCCCTCCATCGAGCTCTTAACTCCCCTGAACAAGTGAAGTATCTCAGCCATCCATCTTCATGCATTTTCTCCATGCATGCCATCCAACGAAGAATGATTTCCTGCATTGCAATAAACTGATATCTCTAGAAAACGATTTTTAAATAGGTTTTCAAAAATCGTAAATCGTTTTCCAAAATAAATCAATTTACTGTGAGGGCTTGGGCTAGAAAGCAACAAATTCGTTTGTAAAAAATCAGAAAATTGATCTAAAAAAGATGCTAATTTTTATTTTCATAAACTCGTATCTCTAGCACCCAATTTCTTTTTTAAATATTTTTTAAAAAATCATAAATCAATTTCCAAAATAAACCAATTTACACTAAAGGCTAGGGCTAGAAATAAAGAAGTTGATTGGTAAAAATCAGAAATTGATTTTAAAAAGATGCTATTTTTTTAATTTTCATGAACTGATATCTCTAGAAACCAATTTCTTTTTTAAATAGGTTTTTGAAAATCGTAAATTTTTCTCCAAAACAAACAAATTTATAGTAAGGGCTAGGGCTAGAAATAAAGAAATTGGTTAGTACAAATAAGAAATTGATTTCAAAATGACACTATTTTTTTATATTCATAAACTGATATCTCTAGACTAGAAGCCAATTTCTTTTTTGAATACATTTTTGAAAGTCCTAAATCACTTTCCAAAATAAAAAATTTACAGTGAGGGCTAGGGCTAGAAATCAAAAAGTCGGTTTCTAAAACTCAGTCATTAACTTTAAAAAATGCTATTTTTTTATTTTCATAAACTGTTATCTCTAGAAACCAATTTCTTTTTTAAGTACATTTTTGAAAATTATAAATACATTACCAAAATAAACCAATTTATAGTGAGGGCTAGGGCTAGACATCAAGAAATTGATTTGTAAAAATCATAAATTATTTAAAAAACATGATAATTTTTTATATTCATAAACTGATATCTCTCGAAGCCAATTTATTTTTTGAATAGGTTTTTTAGAATCATAAATCAATCTCCAAAAGCAAGTAATTGACAGTAAGGGCTACGGTTAGAAATCAAGAAATTGGTTTGTAAAAATTAGAAGCTGATTTTAAGAAGATGCTAATTAGAGACCAGAGAAATGTGCAAATGTTTTTTAGCTGGAAACTGATTGAGCCGAGAATGAGAAAAGATATTTCAACCCTCCTCTTCCCAGAAAAAAATAACTTGGAATTTGATTGCAATGTCTTTCCCTAAACGATGTCATTCATTTTCATGAGATCATGGTTATATTGTCTCATAAATAATAATTATAATTCTTTGCTATTTAATGATGATGAGAAGGAAAATGACAGCACAAACTGGTTACTAAAGAAGTAATTATGATCTTAAAAATAAAGGTTTACAAGACTATCCACAAAAATAAAAGATGAACTCCAAGATAATTTTTGTTAGATATTTTCCTCCAAATTTTTTTAAAAAAATTGCAACAATTATTAGCATAAAATTATTCCTTCAAATGTTCGTGAAATAATATACCTTAAAACAAAAATAGAACATCTTGATGGTCAATGATGCAATGCCAAGCCAAATAGGGGGAAATGAAAATTAGGTTTTCACTGCAACTGGCAGCCACCCAATTCGGGCAGCCAAAATTCAGATAATATTACATTAAAAAGTAATAATAAACCCATGAGCCCCCCTGCCCTAAATAAACACCTTTCACCTTTCTAAATTGAGATCTTGGGTCTCCACTCCAAGTCCCTAGTCAAGGAAAATTCACCCTCACAAAGGAAGCATCTCTTTACCCTCAATCCCCCTTTTCCCCTTCACTTTATATCCAAATAATTTTCCCCAATGGGGGAAGTAGATTATTTATCACAGATTCACATTGCAATCGATCATGAAAGGGTCTTCCCTAACAAGAAAATTCTTCCAGTAGGGCTTATACCTCTGAACTCCGAGCTCAAGCCAGGGCTTCATATTTCCATTGTAATGGAGAACTACTGCCTTTTGAATATCTTCATTTCGGATTTGGTAGTCGGCCCCAAGTCCCGATACAACCCAGTAACGGTCTAAAGGTTGAACAAGATCTTGGAATGTGAGCATGCTAGTGGGCAGCACTGCATCCCTCCATGAGGTGGCAGTCTTTTCTCGCAGATTCATGACCTGGAGATCATTTTGTGACAAAATAAGTTATCATTTTCCAAGAAATTAGGGTTTTTTTGTTGCATTTAAGCTGGAAATGGGATTCATGATCTAATTTTTAACAAGTAAATAGCCCGTCTGCCAGTGAAAATTCTCCACATTTCTGCTGTTAAGAGAGAGATCAGTTCTGAGGATAGAAATTCTCCACATTTTTTTTTTTTGCTTTCTTTGTTGATACTGAAGCTTGAGACCATAAATTAGTTTTCTTTACAGAAATTCGGGTTTTCTTTCCTGTTTGGGCTAAAGACAGGTTCTTCATCCTAACGCCAGCAAGAAGTCTCCTAATTTGGATATAGAGAGAAGACCAAGATAAAAATGACTTCACCCAATTTGGAGATTACATTATTTGCAACTAAGTGTATTTAAAATTATCCAAGAAAATTACCTCGTGAAGCAGTTGTGTGTATCTTAAGGTGAGATTGAGCTCCCTCCATTTGACCAGATCTACTACATTGACCCCAGAAGCCCAAATACATGCACTCTTATCATATTTTGTTTGACCATGCATGCCACTCAAATGACCTAATTGCACTTCACAATGCTCCACTGCACCCACTACTTTACCATTTAATTCAACATCCCATAAAGGTGATAGATCTTTTTGAACCACAATGTCATCATCCAAAACCACCACCTTTCTGAGATCTTTCAGCAAATCTGAAATAAGGAAATGCACGTGACCGAATACTGATATGTGCTCAATTCTTGGCTGCCCATTCTCTCTGATCAAGATCCTGAATTCTTCAAACATTGAGAGATGGGGCTCCATGACAAAATCATGAGGGTTCTGTAAGCCATATTCTTCGATGTTTCTAATATCAATGGTGGCATCCTTGTACGAGTATCTTGAAAACCAGAACTTCATGGGGAAGTAGTTCTGGGAATCAGTGAAAAGATGGAAGACCAAGTTCTCACTCTTCTGCATAGTAATGAAAGATCGCAAATAAGGTTGAAGTGGTAAAAAAATAAAAGAAAAACCTCAGGGTAACTGACCTCCGTCCTTGCCACTGTGGAATTAATGACAACAGAAGATGCTAGTATGTTCTTGGAGAAGATAACATAATGCTGGAGATCAGGGTTGCCAAGTTTTTTGGCATGAGAATTTAATGATTCAAGGGGCAAAGTCTTGAAAGATTCAACCGTTAATCTCATTGAGAGACAGTGGAGACTCTTGGCAACAGTCTGGACACTGAGCTGGTAAAGGAAAGAGCCCTGTTTTGAATACAACTTTGCCTCTTCTTCTGCCCAATCAAGAATCAGCCTCATTTTCTTCTCAATGTACAAGTTATCTGATATTAGAGATTTGCCCCTCGATATCAATTCTTCCATCTTCTGGATCCTCGTCTCAACACTAGAATGCCAAATGAAGACTATTATCAGCAACCTGATCCGATTTTATGCGCCAAAATCTTTATAAATCTGTTCAGGAGTAATTTCAAAAGCACGCTTATGTCACCCTTAAATTGAATGACAGCTAATGACTAATCCAGTCCTCATTAGAGACCAACTTCCAGGATAACTAGAGGAAATTGTCATGGAAATTTCCATGATAGGGAATTCATATCAAAAGAGTAGCCCTGCTTAGTCGACACAGGAACTTAATCAAAACTCACTGCCAGTTCTCTTTATGTTTTTCTGCTTCAAATACTGTTAATATTCTCAGATGAACTAGAATATACATAGCCAAATAAAGGGGGAGAAAATATGAAGGGTATGAAACTTACTGAGATGGAAGTTCGGCATCAACCATAGCATCAGTAAGCAGGTGCTCATGCTCATTGGCGTTCTGCTTCACCTCCAGGGCAAAAGCTTCTTGACCGTTCATCCTATCAATAATCGGATGATAAGCTCTGGCCACAAAAAGCTGATCTTTGATTTTTCTTATCACGTGATTCTTCTTTTTTACTTTATTTTTCAAGGACCAAAGGCAGTAGCTTCCATATTGAAGTTGGCATAGGAGGGTACTTTCGTTAATGTTGGTAATCATATTAATTCCCCTGGACAAAGCGCTGGAGTCATCCACCTGAAAAGTAACTAGTAAATTAATTCAAGAATCACTTAAAAAAATAACAATCAACCTTCAACAGTATTCTTTCATGCGGAAGCAAAACAACCATCACACACATCAGATAAATTATTCACTTAAACATCATGGTGGAATCTCATCATAAGACGATTGTACATCCACATAATCTCTCAGTTCAAGAAATAGAAACATTAAATGAGAGGTGAGAGAGGACACCTCAGTTTTGACTTTGGGAGTAGGGTTGCCTGCATAAATCAGATAAGTTCATTAGCTATTACCAAAACAACTTATGTTTAAAACATGTGTACCTTTAACATCACCTCTGACCGATTCAGTCCCCATTTGGTCTTCCATCTGAATATCTTCATCTATTTCCCTTTGAGTGTTTTCTACCCTCTAAACGGAGAAACAGCAACAACACAGCTCTATGTTACAATACACTCCTGTAGGGGAATGTTTTAATGCCAAAGTATAATGGCATATTTATCTGAATCAGATTTGCAAAAGCACAAAGAAAAGAGGTTATGCATTTTTTTGCTCTTCATTTCTCTTGGAGAAGGGAGAGGAGCGTGAACGAGTGAAAACTTGGAGGGAGAAGAAGAAAGACAAAGAATGAAATTTTCAGTCAGAGATCATGGAGGTTTTAAATACAGGACCTGATTCATTAATCTGTTCTTATATTGAGCGTATACTCGAATTCTGATGAATGCACAATTTGGTAAGTGAAACAGACATTCTGAGACGCTAATGATCATCAATTCAACAACACACTCGCTAGCCAGAAGCTTCAACCAGCGATATCCTAAATTGGTGAGGGGATTAATACAATGCACCATAAAAGTGAAATAAAGGAAAAGGTAGAAGAGTAAAAAGGAAGCAGAGGATGAACCTCTGGAAGAAATGGCCGAAAATCACTTTCAAGTCTATCCACGATTCTCGTCAGATCTCCCTGTAAGAGATCCCAAACACAAAAGAATCTGTCAAAAACCAATGTCTTTCCCAAGATAAAAAGATGAATCTGGATTTCTATCAGAATTATTAAAGGAAAAACATAGACCTCTCTAGTTTCCCTGCCAGGAACATCCTCTCTCCTTGAATTAATTCCCTAGGTCACATTCAAGAGTAGAATCAGTACTACTATTACGAAATTCAGCAACAAATATTAGCTCACAGGACTACAAAGAGCACATTACCGGAGGAGAAAGCTCCTCGCTCAAGAATCCTGCAAAAACAAAGAAATCAAAATCAGAGTCCAAAGCACAAGAAATTTCCTCACAAAAATAAGGAACCTCTCGACAACATTCAGATCTGTGACAACAAGAAACTTAAGAGCGATCACACAAAGAAATCCCGCGCGGTACCTCGGACGAATCCAGAGATCTCGAGATCAGAAGCGCTGGAGTTATCGTTTGTAATTTTTTAAAAATGAAGAAAATGAGGTTGCGTGAATCGCGGAATATCTAATTTTATAAAGACGATCGGATATAGAGATAATGTGGTTCCGTACCGTGAGGACTCCGATTCTGGACGCCGACGAGGAACAAGAGCGGCAAGAGCAGCGAGAGAATCACGAGCGTCAGCACGGCGAACGCGAGTCCCTTCCACCTCCGCTTCACCGCGTTCTTCATCTCCTTTCCCCCCATCACAGATCTCCTGCATTCATCAAGTATGGAGAGGAGTACTCAAAAGGATGAGAGAGAAAGAGCAGCCAGAGTAAGAAAGAAAAGCCGAAGACTGGTGAAAGAATCGCATACGCTCTTCTGCTACTGTTCGTTATTAATGGGCCGCCGACTGGGCGGGAAAAAACTTAGACTAAGAAAGGTTAAATCATTTTTTTCCATGGGAAACAATTAAACATAAATGTCTCTCGTCTCCGTTAAGTTATTCTAATTTTAAATAAAAAATTAATTGGAGGAAGAAAAAATTGAAATTGGGTACAGTACTGCTCGGATGAATCTAGGCTGTTGAGGATTGACCAAGAAGAATCTCTCTCTCTCTGTGACCATCATGTAACTTCTCTATCTCTCCTTGGATGACGACAACTCTTTCTATCTTTGACTTTTATGTCTCACTCTAGCATAGAGTGTCTGTGGTATATCACGATTCCTTTCATCGCCCACCGGATGTTGTAAGACATTGAAAGTCGTCTGTCCAATCATCACCAATGCACGGGAATCTCTCGCTGGTGGGCCCAGTGAAATGTGTGAGAGTGGCTAAGCACATGGGCATGTCCACTAGCCCAATAACCCTGAACAGGCTAGCTCGTGACATGTCTGATTGGGATCTTTGACCGGAAATGAATACTGAATAAATTGAAGACTCTAGCAAAGGAAGCAAGAGAATTATTTGTTTTCAGCGAGGTAGTTGGTTGCAGATTGGGGAGGAATAGTGTAACAAAAGTCAACGAGTGCACGATATCCTTCTCCTTCTTCTCGACATTGACAGCATAGGACACCTTGATGAAAAGACACGGTCACCTTCTTCCTATGTTGCTTGCATCTAGTTTGTTGTTGTTAAATATCCTTAGCAAGGTCGTCTAGCATTTGAGGGTCTTGAGTTTGAGATTTGGGTTTGAGGGTCTAGGGTTTAGATTTCAAGGTTTGGCATTCAGGATTTGGGAGTGTAGGGTCTAGGGTTTAGATTTCAAGGTTTGGGTTCTAGAATTTGGGGTTTGGGGTGTAGGATCTAGGATCGAGGGTTTAGGTTTTTAAGTTTCAAGTTTCAAGTTTGGGAATTGGGGTTTAAGGTTAGGGTTTAGTGTTTAAGGTTTAGGATTTTTTTTATGATCTTACAGCTGTTTGCAGATGAAGGAATAGTAATTTGTCTTCCTTATCATGTCCATCTACTTCCAAATATCATCCAACAAGAGAAAGAATCTAATATTGCATAGAGGTGATAATGTTCCGCCAAGTTAAAGTGTGATATCCTTCTTCATCTTCTCAACGTCCATTGTTCAAGACATCTTGATGAAAACAAGATGATCAACCTATTCCCCTTTTGCTTGCATCTATTGTGTTGACATTAAATATCATGAACATGGTCATTTTTTAGGGTTTGGGGTTTATGATTTTTTGAATGACCTTATGATAACATGCAAAATTTTACTCTAAACCATCCATTTTATTTGCATTTTGGTCATTAAATGTCTTGAATAAAAAATTATTTTGCATGTTATCATGATGTTATGCCTGGAATAAACACTTTCATTGCACTTGAAAATGGAGGAGTTAGTTACAAATAATTAGGGCTGTTATGAGAAATTTTAAGAATAATTACTTTAAGAAATAATTACCTTAATAGCCATTTTTGGACAGGATAATTCACCACTTTTATAACATTTACTTTATAGGAAATAATCTTTTTTTTACAGAAGAATAAGTACCTTCATAAATTTCTTTTCATTTCAATTCAGTTTTACTAATGCCCTTAATGGGCATGTTGTTACTAATGGATTTTTGAAGCACTGTGGACAAGAGTTGCACATGACGGGTATGAACCAATCACAAAGGAGCAGTAGGCTGTGTACATGGCGATGTGTACACCATTAACTGTTAGCTCACCTATGGGGTACAAGATGAAGACATGCAAGTCGTCCTCCACCAATCAAATGACAGAAGATAGGCGCTAGAGCAATCGTGGCATGGAACGCAGTGGCGTATGCAGAGCAACACGTATCAAGAGTGTAACAAATTGCAAAACAAATGCGCGCGACTTCAAAAATTAATAAGAGGAAGGGAAGAAGCTTTCGGAGGTTTTTGTTCTTGATCTCTCGCTCAAGGAAGCTCGGCCTGGAGGACACATCGGGAAGGAAGTTCCATCGTGAAGCAGTGATGACCGTGAGCATTCAAAGAGAGCTGATTTCTCCGATCGAAAGCTGCAATTAGGTTTGCCACATCTTTGGATATTTGAAAATTTTAAGGGAAATTCTTTTATATACATTTTATTGATTAAGTCTGAACATAAGCACAACGACGCATTGCATCCCATATTTCGGACTTATCACCTTACATCCATTCTCAAATAAAGGAATAACAATTTCCATCCTCATCATGCCCATCTCCTTTGAAACATCATCCAACAACAGTAAGAATCCGTGACTACATAGAGATAATAATGTTCCACCGTATTAATGAATGATATCCTTTTTCATCTTCTTGACGCTGATAGTGCAGAACACCTTGATGAAAAAGACATGATCAACCATCTTATGTGTTGCTTCTCTCTAGTTTGTCATTGTTGACCTCAACAAGTTCATCTAGTGTTTGGAGTTGGGGGTTTACATTTAAATGTTTCAAGTTTCGGGTTTGGGTTTGGGGTTTTTGTGTTTAGGGTGTAGGGTTTTTTTGTGTGTTTATTCAAGATGATGTGACCTCCTATGAAGACTACTCCAAACACACGCGAGCCCAAAGTGTCGACTCATGTTGGGGGGAGAAGAGTCATACCTGAAATGGGTGTTTACACCTCGTGAGATGCACCAAATTGAGGTGATGAGGTGGCTCTCATCGAGGTGTGGAAGAGGAGGAAGGAATCACCCTAACCCAAAACCTGACGATATATCTCTATTTCCTCAAGTGCAAGTTGAAGCCCATATACACACCAAGCTTCTACGCGGCATCTTTAGTGCCCAAAATGTGACGCTAGGTTGATGTTACTGTCTCCACCCCCATTGGAGGTGTTGGCAGCTGAGGTCGATAAACTTTATGAAATTTTGATCAAAACATGGAAGAGATCAGAATATATTGAATCAGATGTTTAAAACATTGAGGTACCAAGAACAAATGATCCTATCATCTAGTATATATGAGAAAACATACATACAGGGTTTCCTTGAATCAGTTCTTGAAGCTATTCAAGTGTCTAGCCTCTAGCAGTATCCACACGGTCTCCGGATGGTTGGATCTCCTCTTCAAAGCTCTTCACTAAGAAAGAAATATAAGAAAGGAGAGAATTCTCACAAGTTTTGCATGGGAACCTTGAGTTATCGTCATTCTCCCCCTATTTATAGACATTTGGTATGTGGATTTTTCCTAAAAACCCTCATAATTATGTCTATATTTGCCAACACCTATGCACCTTATGTGTGTGACCCTCTAAGTCTATATATCTCACTAGTTAATAACTCTGTAGACCAAATAACATCTTATTAGTCAACCTTAACTAATTATCGATATCAACATATAGATTAATGAATCAATGATCAATTTAACCTAATTGATAGGTTGACTTGCTAGCCTGTTGGGTGCCAAGCTACACCACATACTCTAGGTGATATGGAGTATATAAGAACTCCCCTGTGGAACCACATCGATGGCTACAAGATCAATCATACTCATCGTATGGGTTGGATGAGATAGTGTTATTCTTTCCGGATAATTTAATGTCCTTCTCAAATATCCCACGAATAGGAATTTTTAAAACATATGTTTAAGGACTATTGATCACTATATTATGATTTCATCATAATTCTCTTAGTCATTGCATATGCTCAGGGATTTCATTGCAAAGATCCCACAAGAATGAAAATGAATAAATTTCATTTCAATAAATATAAATGAGATACATGGAAGTGTGATTGGCTTATAGGCCATATAATATCCATCAGGGGGTGTCTTAATGGACTTGAACACGAAGACATATAGAAGGGTTTCAATTCAAGAGAGCTAATTACTTTGACTCCCACTCTTTGTACTGTTAGGTTCAAAAGCTGATAAATCTTCTAAAATTTTGATCGAAATATTGAACACAAAAAAATATATTAAATCAGATATTAAAAATACTAAGGTACTAAGAACAGAGTATCATATCATCTGGTATGTATGAGAAAATATATTTACATGGTTCTCTTGAAGAAGTTCTTGAAGCTACTCAAGTGTCTAACCTTTAGCAGTATTCACACAATCTCTAAATGGCAGGATATCATCTTCAAAGCTCTTCACCAAGAGAGAAAGATAAGAAAGGAGAGAATATGTACAAGGCTTGCATGAGCACCTTGAGTTGTGGTCGTTCTCCCCTTATTTATAGACATCTGGTATGTGAATTTTTCATAAAAAGCCTCATAAATATATCTATATTTGCCAACATCCATAAACCTTCTATGTGTGACCCTATAGGTCCATATATCTCACTAGTTAATAACTCTATAGGTCCAACAACACCTTATTGGTCAACCTTAATTAATTATATATATCAATATATTGATTAATTAATCAAGGATTGATTTAACCCAATTCATAGGTTAAGTTGCTAGCCCGTTGCTGGCCAAGCTAGACTACATACTCTAGGAGATATGGAATATATAAGAACTCCCTTATAGAACCTTTCTGTCATCAACTATCATATATGTATAATATTTTATCCGCACGAGACTAATGAATGACTTAGGGTATGGATAACTATCAAACCCTAATCAATCATTCAAGTTAGTACTGATGTGTATAGGAAATCATCAAGATCTCCTTCAATATTTCCACTAACTTGGCCAAGGATTTCATCGCATCTCATTCCTTGAGTCAATCTCCTCAAATGTTGAGGGTGGATGATCTCATCTTGACCACACAATCATTTTTGAGGAATTCATGTCATAATCAAAACAAGGTCATCCATGTACAAGATGTCTTTGGTGTCTCAAGTCAAAGGACCACATACACAAATGTGACATGAATCAACCTGATTGATAGTTAAAAATGATACCATTAAGGGATTCATATGGATCATTTCAGAAAACTCTTTCTCTAAAGAGCACATACTATATATCCTTAGTGTCTCCACACCGACGACTACAAGAGTATCCATACTCATCATATGAGTTAGATCAGATAGTGTTATTCTTTCCACATAATTTGATATACCTCTCAAATATCTCATGAATAGGAATGTTTAGAAGATATGTTTAAAGACTAATTATCATTGTGTTATGATCTCAGAGACTTTATTGTAAATATGATCATATAAGAAATTGTATACGATCATGGACTTCATTGTAAATATCATACACGAAATGCCAATGAATAGGTTTCATTTCATTGAACATAAATGAGATACATGAAAGTGTGATTGGCTCATAGATCACATAATATCTATCATGTACTAGCAGGTGGCCCTTGGCAATGAGCCACTGCCTTGAGGGAGCATGAAATAGAGTGCATTGAATGTTTAGGGAGGGCATGCCTAGTTTCTTGAGTTGATGGCAGCCTCAAGCCAGTGTGTGCATTCTTTCTAGGAAGAGAAGAGGAACAACTATCGTGGAAGTATCATGTATGTGGCTAGTACGTCTGTCGTTTGGTTCCCTTCTTGTAGATGATGTGTGATGGCTCTCAAATGACTCTTACATCTCATAATATCATATCATATGGTGTGGAGCCACCAATGTGGACGACTACCTACGCATATCATATCAACTAATGATAATCTCGATCACATGTGTTTTTCGTCGTTGTTGTACGTCGATTTCATAAAATCAAATATAGTTCCTTACTTAGTATAATTTAGGCAAGGTTTGAATCCCTAAGGAGATGAAAAAATGAGGTTATGTGTGCAAAAGAAAGATGAGGGCGGAGGAAGATGTGTGAGTTGAAATGGAGCATTTGGAGACGAGTGATAACATGCAATTTTAACATGCAATTATATGACTATTAATGCAAATTAAGACATAAAACATTTCATTTGTATGCATACTTTGAGTGCATATCTATCATTTTATGCAATTTCAAGTTATAATATCAAAATGTACTATGTAATGGATTATTCATTTTTAAGAATATATTTTAGAGTAGATTATTCCCATCTATATTTGAGATTATAATTGGGTTTCAATGTTAAAAAATGAGTTAAAATACTTTATATATACTCATTTATTTTTCTAAGTTTGAATTTCTAAGAGAAATGAGTGTATTTTTGAAATAAAAAAATTTATTCTATTTTTATTCAAATAATTTGAATTTTTATAATGATAGATAATTTAATTTTTTATCCAACAAAATAAATTTAGATTAATTTGGAGTTGTATTTTTAAAGTTATGAATTTTCTCATTTTTAGGTATTTTTCTAGAATTTTTATAAATTTTTTCTGAATTTAATTCGATTTATTTTGAATTATATAAATAAAAAATATGTTTTTTATTGTGTGCTGATGTGACAAGTGAGGTGGTGCGGACAAAAACAACGGTGCCACGTGGTGACATATGAGACGACCACGTGTCACACACGTGTATATGTGCTCGCGTATGTGAGTGCAAATGTGCATGTGTGTGTGTGAATAAGGAGAAAGCATTTTGTTAAGGATTTTTGCTAACTCCTTATTCGCGTATTACTTATATACGCGCGCATTCACATGGATTTCCGTCATATGGAATTATGGTTTATTTTCAAAATGTGCAGGTGACGTGGCATTGCGTCGAGCGTTCGATTCAAGTGTTAAATGAAAACCGTCAATCGTCACCTAAGTCGAGGGGTACGTGGTGTAATTGGATTGGTCGGCGAATCGTTTTAAAAATGATTTAATCTCAACCGTTCATCAAAAGAGTTATAACGGCAAAGATTAAATTGACGAAAATGCATCTAGAGCATTAGATCAAGATTAGACCGATGGCATTTCATGCATTTTCTCTTCACACGCGATGTGACCAAATCTTAGCGATACATCTCTGATCTAACGGACGCGACTTAACCGTAACAATTCAAAGCCTGGAGTTTCATCTCACCCATTAATCAATGATGAAACGCCAAATCCGACAGTTACGCCCAAATTTCCTATAAATTGAGGTTTTTATTCGACAATGTAAATCATTCTTGGATGTTTTCGAGTAATCGAACTGTCTAGACACCACCATCCTTGAATATCTCGCCTTCTTCTTCTTTTAGACTCATTTCCACGTTGATGGAGTGGTTGAAAGTGAGATTTCATTGAGAGAATAAGGAGAATTAGCCTCTTGAACGCCGACAATCGTCTTCAAAAATGTAGAATGAAAAGCCTTTGATCCAGTGATCAATTGGATCATTTAGATCGCCAGGTTAGATTATATGTTTTCCTCCTATTCTTTCATCTTGTATCATTAGATTGTAATTTAGAATTGTAGATTTAGTGATTTTTTTTTTAATTTTGGATTTCTCTCTCTTCACATTCAATAATTTCTATCTAATTCGTTGTTTGATTTCTCCGCAAATTTTGATCTAAATTGATTGATATTTTATTGTGTGAATTCATCTTTGAGTTCTCTTTCAAAATCTATCAAAATCCCTAATTTCTCAGCCCAATTCATTGTCCGATTTGATCGAATTTTAAATAATCCCTAAAAAATACCTTAATTCTTCGTGGATAGGCCCTTATTCACCACTATGCTATTCAATTCGTGATTATTTCTTTAAATTAGTGAGTTTGATAATTATTTTGACGCGTATCCACATATATTCAACGACCAGACAGATTTGCATCGTCAATGAGTATGAGAGATAATTTTAAGTTTCTCTTATAATTAAGATAAAAATTAGAAAATAGAGATAATGCGATGGAAAGATGAGAAAAGTAGATGGCTCTAGCAATGGATAAATGCACGACGAGGGTGAGAGTGAGAGATGCACACGGAGATGATGTCAAAGCTACTACAATAATAAAAAAAACAAAAAGAAAACACATGCCTACTATATATGGAGATGTTTTAAAGCCAAAATTTAATCTAGATCTTTGCACAAACCCCGTTGGTGTGCCTGTCCTAGGCTGAGTGATGCTCGATCCGCTCCATTCATGATCCTTGCCTGCTCCCTTCTCCACAACAAGATTGAGCATCATACAATTCTCCTCATTGGGCCTTTGATAAAGCAGAAAAAAGTATTTATAAACACCTAAGAATTGCTTTTATTTAACTCAATTAACTCATGAACATATCATCATATCCATTGTTTCATGAGTTAACAATTTTATGCCATCAATACATCAAAAAGAACTCTTATACATGATTCTTTTGTCTTCTTGATTTCAGGAACCTATCAGCAAGAGAAGGGAAGCAAGGTCATCTAAAATAGGTGTGTAGAAGGCTAATGGGTTGTCCAAGGCATCTTTATGGGAGCCCAGTCAAAGAAGAATTGGGTCTCTCTCATCGTAGGGGTTTAAAATGAAAGACATAGAGAAAAGGGAGGCTTCTTCTTCTTCCTCATAGGGCAATCCTCTCTCTTAGGGTTTTCTTTGTTCGTTTAGAAATTCTGATCGCCGGCGGTTTTCAGCCGGAGGAATGTAATACACATTTGGGTATTCATGTTTCTCCTTCTGGACCTTTAGAGCAACCTCTCCTCCCCCGTTCTCTATATATCTCTCTCTTTTCCTAACCCTCTTCTGTCTATTCTCGTTCATGTCCTAAAATTCTAATTTTTCTCTCTCACCTATTCTTCCTTCTTCCACTTTATTTTCTGAAGTCCTCTATTCATCTTCCTCACAATCTCTCTACATCTCTCTAGTGGTATTTTCTCTCTCTCTCTCTCTCTCTCGCTATTTTTCTCTCTTCCGATCGTCCTTCCTCCAAAATTTTCTTCCGCTCATCGTCCTCTTTCCTTTTTCATTCAATTTCTCACACTCCCATCTCTACATCCAATGCATCCTATTCTGCTCAATCCCATTGTCCATTCCAGGCTCCCTCCTTCCTCCCTCAATCTCCCACATTAACTTTCTCTCTCTCTCTCTCTCTCTCTCTCTCTCTCTATTTGTGTGTGTGTCTCACGCTCTCTCCCCCTTCTTTCGCTGTTTTTGGAGTCCTCCCTTCCTCTCCCTCACATTCTCTCTAACTCTTTCTCGAATTTACCTTCTGTTTTTCTATATCTCTCGCTTTATCTCTCTCGCGACCTCGCGACTGCACTCTCTCTCCCTCGTCTTCTTTCTTTCTCTCTCTCTTTCCCTCTCATGCTTCCGCATGATATCGCTCTCTCTCTCTTTCATTTCTTTGTCAATCTACATCTCTACCTCTCCACCCTATTCTGTTCTCCAACCTCTTCTCTAAATCTTCCACTCACCCTCACTCTCGTTTTCTCTCCCGAACCCCTTTTTGGTTCCTCTTTTTTCCACCCTCTCATTCTCTCACTCTCATTCTTCCGCTACTTCCTTTAATCTTCTTCTCCCTTTCTCTCCATCTCCCTCGAATTCACGGCAGTCCGCTCTTTCCTCTTTCTCTTTCAATTTAGTGATTCCCCTCGTTCTATTTCAACCACTCAAAGAGCTCTATTTTTCTTCTGTGTCTCGACATTTTCTCTCTCACACTCTCTTCCGCCGCTCCTCTCTTGCCGCTCACTCTCTCTTGTCTGCTCTTTTCTTTTTTTACATTTCTGCATCTCCCTCTCTCTCTCTCGTTCGCTCCTTTCGTTATAAGGTTTTTCTTTCTTCATCTATCGCCCAACTTCTCTTCATCTCCTTGTTGTCCTTGTTATCTCCTCCCTCAATTCTTCATTTAATATTAAATTTCCTAAAACTTTGCTTCTTACATTTTCTAATTGTCCCTTTTAATTAAATCTTCTAAGTAGTCGGGGATATTTCCTTCCCCTCCCCCTCTCTTTCTCTTCCTCTCTCTCTTGTAGTCTCAATTTCTATTTCTTGATGTTATTCGCTTCCTTCTGCTACCGCTGTCTTTCTTTCTCTCCTTCTCTCGTTCATTATCCTTCCTAAGTCTTATCCTAACTTTAATATTCCTCTATTTTTCATACCTTCTAATTTCCTTTCTTATTGATATGACCACTTGATTCTGAGCCAATCTCCTCTCTTTCCGCCTACATTGACATTCTCTCGCCCTAAAGTCCCTGTGGATTGACCTAGGAAACCTATACATTCCTAGTATCCCATTTGCTTCATAGTTTCCTAGTTTATAAATGGTAAGTTTGTCAGGCTTAAACACACGACGACTTTGAGCTAAATAGCCTTGATCTCCTCTCCCTTTCCTTCTAGTAGCATGATGCTAAGAGAGGGCCAAAAAACGTAAGGGGAGAGAAAATGAAGGCTTTATAGGTGGGTTCCTAGGGTTTGAGTGTAAAGAGGGGTAAAAGAGTCTAATTATTAAAATCAATTTTTTCCAGCTTGATTCTTCAATCCAAGGGTATGTATGGATAGAGGGTTAAAAGATGAATCTAGCCATAAAATTTCAGCTTAAAAATTCATCTAGATCATTAGATATCATGATTTTAATTTAGAGAGATCTTAGGCGTTGATTGAGGTTGTGCAATAAGAGCGTGCCATGTAGCACCCTCTTATTGCATTCAAAAAAAGGTATGTCAACCTTTAAGTGTGGAGTGCCATTTCTATATATTTCCACTTCAAAAATTGGAGGGACATTTTTATAAATTTTCACTTTAAAAATCAGAGTGGCATTTTTGTAAATATGCTAAAAATGCAAAAGTCTCTAAAATTTTAGAAAAATTCCAAAAAATTCTTAAAAGATTCCCAAACTTAGAAATTGAATATCTCTCAAAATACAACTCATTTTTCGATGAAATTTTCTCCATAGGATAAAAAATTAATCCTCTATATTTTGATCCAAAAATAGATTAAATCATGAGAAAAATTTAAGTTCTCATTTAATAAAAAAATAAATTTTGGTGGAGCCTCCTTAAAAATAAGGAGGTTTACCCAATATTCACTCTAAATCAATTTTGGATCATCTTAAAAAGCTTATGAGGATCCCTCTACCAAATCCAAACCTCATTTATCACAATTCATAACAATATGGTTGGCTTACTGTTCAAATTTATTGAAGATTTGTTTCCTCTTTCCTCTTATTGGCATTCCTATCCATGCTTCCAACTTGCATACTTATGTCC
Source organism: Lemna minuta (assembly GCA_024174645.1). Taxonomy (NCBI): domain Eukaryota; kingdom Viridiplantae; phylum Streptophyta; class Magnoliopsida; order Alismatales; family Araceae; genus Lemna; species Lemna minuta. Next base: position 115,674 of record CM044115.1, on the reverse strand, counting down.
CTATATCCATATAACTCATAGAAATTATGAGAATTCAACCACTTAACTTTGAAAGAGTCAAATGAGGTTAGCCTTATAGTATAAGTAATTGAAAACAATGATGCATGATAGGATATATTTTTATTTTTGAGTCAAATTATTTTTTCAAACTCACTAATTTTAAGATTTAATCATGAATTCGCTAATATAATAGTGAATAAAGGTCAAATATATGGAGAGTTAGGGAATTTTTTTACATATATGAAAAATTAGATCAAATCGGAGAATGAATGGAGGTGAGAAATTAGGGAAATTAGTCAATTTTTTTTGGAAAGAAGACTCTAAGAGAAATACACGGAATAAAAAATCATCAAATTTGGATTAGTATTCGCAAAGAAATTGAGGAGCAAAATCAAGAGAGAGAATTTGATCACAAAGAGAGAGAAATTGACTAATATTCATTAAATTAAACTAATTTAAGCATCAAAATTAAAATCTGAAAATTTTAGGACAAAATATTCAGAATAAACACCTAATATAACCCGAAATCACACTCAAAATGATCAAATTAATCATCTGATCAAGGTTGTTCATTTCGCATTTCAAAAAACAAAAATTCAAAGTTCAAGCAATGAACTCTTCCTATTCTCTCAAGGAAATCTCATTTTTAACAACTCCTTAGATGTGGAAATAATTCTAGAAAAGGAAGAAAGTAAGCGATTGAAGGATTGAGATGTCTAAAAGGTTGAATTGATTGAAACATCTAATGGTTTACAATATAGAAGAAAATGTGTATAACTAGATGTAAATTGGGCGTAGCCATTGGATTTGCCTCTTCAATCAATGGCTTAGATGTAACGCCAGAATATGAATTGATGCCTTTAAGTTGTGGCCGTTGTATTTGCGATGAAGCACTGAGATTTCCCCACATCCTAGTTTGAAGAGGAAGACTTGAGCGATCACATTTGTTGGATCTTGATCTCATACTTTTGAATGAGTCACATGCCAATATGAGCCCACTCGTCACTTTTAATCTTGATAGTTTTAACTCACGTGATGAATGTCCAAGATTCATTGTTAGCTATGAGTTGAATGGACATATAATCACGTCACGGTATGTACCCTTCCAAGTAACTGAAGATCAACGGCCGCGATCACCTCCAAGAATTAAACACTTCACATCATGTCATGTCACTTGCAAAGAGATAAAAATAAGAATAGTCCCACATGGGAAAAATTAAAGCGACGTGAGAGGTATATAAGGGTATACGGCTTATGTGGTTAAATCAAACAAAAGAATTTGGATTAAAAAGGAATTTTATTTTGAACGTTATGAATTTTCTAATTATTAGGGATGTTTTTGGAGTTTTTATGAATTTCTTTAAAATTTATTTGAATTAAAAAAAATTAAAAAATAGGTTTTTAAGTGCCCGCTTATGTGGCAATTGACGTGACACGCATGCTTGTGTCGCCACATGGCGATGTGTGCATGCACCACGTGGCGCACCCAGGGCGCACATGTGTGCACATTATTTTTAGTTAAGAACCCTTAATTAAGACAAAAACTAATTGTATTTTCTAAAAAATTACATAAAAATAAAATTTTATCTAAAAAATAAACTCATTTTCTTTAGAAAATAAAACTAAAAAAATAAATGAGTGTGTAAAAATATGTTTTCTCTCATTATTTTCTATTTAAAACTCAATTATAATCTCAAATTTAAAAATAAGAATAATTTACTCTAAAATATTAACGTTTAATTATGTATGATTATCCTAACAAATAATGTATTTTCATATTATAACTTTAAATTACCTAGAATGATAAATATGCACTCAGAGTATGATAACATGCATAAGAATAGAACAGATTATGTCTTAATTTCTATTAATAATCATGTAATTACAAGTATAAGTTACATGTTATTTGTTTCCTCTAGATGCTTCATACATATTAATTTTCATAAGCCCAAGTAGTGGGGTGCCCAAGTGACGAAGTGAACCATCATCCGAATCACTAGGCGTGCGACCAAGATGTGCCAAATCCTTTGGGCCTCACAAATAAAACTCAAGCATTTCACTTTGGAAGGTACCAAGAAGTGAATACTCTTAACCCATTAGGTGCCATGGTGCATGATATCTAGGGCATTCATGGGAATGCCTCCAAATTGAGAGGAGTTTTGGGTTTTACATGTCTCCCATAGCGTGTAAGCTCTAGTAACATGTGATAACATGCAAATTATACATGAAAATATATGATTATTAATGATAATTAAGCAATAAAACATCTGATTCTAATGCATATTATCATATTCTTGAGTGTTTATCTATCATTTACAAAAATTCAGTTATAATCTCAAAATGCACAAATTTAGGGATAATTATGATAAAGTAACATAAATATTTTAAGATTAGAGTATCCCCATTTTTTATTTGAGATTATAATTAGGTTTTAATGTTAAATAATAAGATAAAATACTTTTTCTAAGTTTTATTTTCTAAAAGAAATGAGTGCATTTTTAAAATAAAAACTTACTCTCTTGTTATTTATTGAATTTGACTTTTTAGAATGATAGATAATTTAATTTTTGATCCAAGAAAAGAAATTTGGATTAATTTGGAGTTATATTTTAAAAGTTATGAATTTTCTAATTTTTAGGGATTTTAGTTGAATTTTTCTGATTTGTTATGAATCTAATTTGATTTATTCTAAATTAAAATGAATAAAATATAATTTTTTTATCGTGTGCTGATGTGGCAGTTGATGTGGCGCAGACAAAACAGTGGCACCACATGTCACACACGTATGTGTACACGCGTGTGTGAGTGCGCATGTGTGTGCGTGTGTTTGATTAGTGAGAATAAACACCCTTTCAAGGAGTTTTGCTCTCTCATTAATTGCATACTACTTATCTTCTTGTCGGATTTCAATAATGTCAAGTCAGACTATTTGCTAATGTTTTTATGCGCAGGTGACATGACAGCATGCGGAGCTCTCGATCGAGTGATTCAAATCACGATCTTTGATCGTCACTTAAGTGAGGGGGTACACAGCGTACTCCTATTGGGCGACGATTCGTCTGAGATTAATCTGAGGTACTCCTATTCAGCCACTAATCTGAGGAGTTATAACAGTTGAGATTAAATGATATTAAAACTATCTGATAGACATGTGGATGCATCTAGAGCGTTAGATCACGATCGGACAGTGAGCGTTTCACGCGTTTCTCCTTCACGTGGGACGTGACAAAATCTCAACAGTTAATCTTCGATCCAATGGACACGATTTAAGCATAGTGATTCACATATATGCATTTTATTAGAGCCATTGACCGAAGATTAAATGTCGTTCTGATGGTTACGCCCAAATCTCCTTATAAATTGACATGTTCTTTGACGATGTAAAGCATTCTTGGGTGTTTCAAGTAATTAAACTGTTTAGACATCTCAATCCTTGAATCTCTTGCTTTCTTCATCTTCTAGATCAATTTTTGCATCCAAGGAGTGTTTGAAAGTGAGATTTCATTGAGAGAATAGGGAGACATCGCTTCTTGAATGCCGATGATCATCTTTGAATTTGCGGAATGAAGAGCCTTTGATCTGGTGAGCAACTAGATCAATTCAAGCACTATCTTATGTTAGAATTCGTGTTTTCATCCTAATCTCTCTTCCTATAACATTAGATTTCAATTTTGAATCGTAGATTAAGTTAATTTTGATTTTTATTTCAGTTTTCCTCTCTCTTCACGTTAAACAATTTATACCTGATTCACTTGTTAATTTCTTCGAAAATATTGATCCAAATTCTGTGATTTTTTATTTCGTGGATTCGCCTAAAAGTTATCTTTCTAAAAATATCAAAATCCCTAATATCTCACCTCATTTCATCCTCCAATTTGATTAAATTTCAAAGAGTTCTTCGAATATATCTTAATTCTCCCTTGTTTTGACCCTTATTCACCTCTATACTATCTAATTTGTGATTATTTCTCGAAATTGGTGAGTTTGGTAATTGTTTTGACGCGAGTCTGTGTGTATTCAATGACCTCGCAGATTCGCTTCGTCAACATGATAACATGTGATTTATACATTTATTTTCATCATCATAAATATGTTTTAATGCATAATTATTTCTAATATGATGCACATAATCATTTTTTTGTGGCATTTTTATATTTATAGTGTTATTCCACTAATGTATTGAGTTTGCATCTAATTAATGTTGATTATATATGTTTTGTCATGCATATGCCTTGGCATGCATTGTTCTTTCGAAATGTATATCTTGAGACTAACCCCATTTGCCTTCTTTGAAGTCAAGTGGTTGAATTCTCACATTTTTATGCAAGGGCATACAAAAAATATATGTAAATACATGGAGAGTAATTTTATGGAAAGTGAGGAGAAAATGACATCTTCACCGTTTTAAGGACAATTCAACTCTAATTCAATGAAGGCAAAGGGTGATCAAGGTGTGAATCAAGGTCAAAGGTAATCAAATTTATTTTATAAATGATTATAGAATCCTCCTATCTTTTTGGCGGCAACCACTGCACTAAGCTAACTTGTGATCAAAAGGATTAGGGTTTAGGGTTTTTTTTTTGGGCGTGTTTTATTTAGTTTGTTTTTTAACTTTGACCGGGGACTGCTCCAAACACACGTGAGCCCAAAGTATCAACCTGTACACAGTGGATAAGGTACGTACCTGTGATAATTTGGTGGTGGGTCTCTCCTCGTTAGGTATGCCAAATCAAGGAGTAGAGGCGCCGATGAGAGGTATGAAGGAATGGAATCACCCGATTCCCTAAACCTTGTTTGCATCTGTATTACCCGAGATCCAGGGTGAAGCCTATATGGGCACCGGCTTCTAGGTGGCATCTCATATGCCCAAGATACAAGGCTGAGTCGATTTATCCGTCTCGACTCTAGGCGGTGAAATTCCCTAATGAGATGGTGAAATTACTAAGAGGGGGGGGGGGGTGAATTAGTTTCTTTTTAATCTTTATGTTATTCTAATTCTTTTTCAATTCGTTGATTATCTCTCACCTTTCTTACGTCACTCGTAGGCCAGATTTTT